>JACBWW010000001.1:16777629-16861581 GCA_020086605.1 Lanius collurio | reverse complement strand
CATCACTACTGCAGCTCACACAAATAAGTCAGATCTCTGCTGGCTCTGTACTTCACAAGGTTAGGAGTCTCTGTGGTAACATTTCACTTAAAACATTAAGGTTTTGAACCTTGAGCAAAGCCTCACTGATTTTGAACTGAATCACTAAATATATATGCAATACTGCAGGAAAATTACTAGAGATGTACTGAAATACACAGACAAGCATCTGAAACAGCTCTGGAAAAGACAGTTGTGGGTCAGAAGAATTGCCTGGGATTCTCCTTTATTCAAATTATTTTAGTTAATTATTTACCTAGATACAGAATAACCATCTGTGATGCTAATAGAAAAAGGAGGCCTACCATGAAATACATGAACTGCACATATAGGAAAGACATATCCCATCTGTACAGTAAAAATGGGGTTGTCAATTTAAATGAGATATACAGAAATCTCTACCAATAAGGGGATTTCTGTGTTTCATAAACACCAACACTGGGTAGTTGAGAGGAATTAGCACTGTGCTGTGTAGTATACTGTGTACTGCTGTTAGCACATCAATTTCTGGACTCTTGCAACACTGAAGACTTCTGGGTTTAAGCTAAAGGGGAAAATTCCATTTCCATATGCACATCTGGTGAAAAAGGGAACACTATCAAAGTTCCAATTATCCTTCAAAAACAGACAACAAGTCTCTTCAGACATACCGGAAAGAGTACTAACCCTAGTTCAGCAGTTTTACAAAGGATTTTTGGAAAATATAATAGTGGAAAATTACTTCTGCCAAAATACACTGACATGTGAGTTCCGCAGGATGCCATCAGATCGTATCACTATACCTTCTGCTTTTGTGTAGATTGAGATGTTTCCATTTACCAAGCCAGCAAACAAGAACTGAGATCTGTATGTTAAGCTCATAACTGTTGATTTTTCAGGAGTGAAGAAGTGTTGAAGTCGAATTTTCTTTGAGCCTTGGCAACTTTTGTAAATAGAAATGCTATAGAAAGAAGCAAGAAAAAACAGACCTGTGAAATGTTTTACATAGTTCTTATTAGATATGCAAAAGACAAGTTCAGAAAAAATACTGGGGGGAAGAGGATTTTCTCCTTCAATTCTTAACGCTCCAGAATGTCTGCGTAGACAACTTGCAATTACTTAACATTGACATATGACAACACATTCATATTATCTTGTCTGCAGAAACATTTATTCAAAAAAGAGACATAATAAAAATTCATCTTGAAGTCCTTATTATGAGTCTATCCAAAACTTTTATTAGTTTAAAAAAGTAAATTTATGTTACCTGGAGAACTAGGGAAAAGAAAAACTCACTACCAGATGCCACTTAGACTTAAAATTTTCATAATTCCTATTGACTGCTACCATGGGTATGTTAAGAATATTGTTAAGTCTGGAATTAAATTAAATTAAAGATTTCCAGAAATGGCATTTTTCTTGGAGAATTTTGTTCTCTTTCATCTATACTGGTTAGAAACACCTTCAAAAATCACATATATTTACACACTTATGGCCTCATTAACTATAACAAGATTTGTTTGGTTACTGACCTCTAAGTTTAGAACATGTAGCCTTGTTCTTCAATATAAATCAAGTGATGGCTCAGTAGGCCATCAGCTCAAAGAGAGCAAAGTAATTCATGTCAATAATAAACAGCAATATTATTTATTTCCATGACAAATCCTGCATAATATGACAGGGCAGAAGATTAATGGATTCCTCTTTGCCATTCTGACAATTTTCCAATACCTGAAGGTTATGTTGTAATGTTACAAAAGCAATATTTGCATTTTTCAGGTATGATGAACTAATGCTCTTTCACCAAAAAGATGCACTGCTTTTATTTCAATTACCACATGGTGTAATTTTAAATACTGTTGAGTGCATTTTTTTCTTGATTTATGGGGAAAGGATACAGTGAGGTCATTGGGATAATACTTGGATACTTTTTAAAAAAGTAAACGTTTTCTTGGAAGTATCTCACACGATTTTGCTATAGCATAGCCAACTGAATCAATTATTCATACACATTGCACCAAAATCAAGAATCACCTTCCTTCTTCCATGCCAAGGCAAATAGCAGGCACATTACAAGCTTTTGCAGGAACACTTTCAGAGTCTGGAGTTTTGTTTTGCTCTTTCAGCTTGTCCTCCTCTGGTATGTAGACCATGCAGAGAATGCGTGATTCCACATTGAAGCACTCAATAACCTTGGGGCTGGAGCTTTGAAATGAGACTATTGCAATCTGGCCCATCTGATTAGTACAACTGCCAATCTGAATTGGAAAAAGGAAAATAAAAAGAGAAAAAAATGGGCCATGACTGATACCTGTCTCCAGGCAGATCAGGATGTACAAGAAAGAATGGCTGGAATTTTAACTGAAGAGTGCATCTCATTTTATATGTACAAATACGAATTTTCATGCTTCAAGACATAAGAAAATAATACAGCACAAATACAGGAGATGTCAAAACATTATATATAAAAACTTGCCTAGTATACTCACAGAACAAATTATTTTTTTAAAGCAGGAATAATATTATGGCCTATTCTGATATCTGACTCAAATATATACACATTACATAATCCAATTACTGTAAGTATCTGTGCAATGTGCTATTTTATAACCAGTGTTCTAAATTGTCTCAGGTTCTTTTTAAACAGGTAATATAGGTGAGACCTGTCCTTTGCACAGTAACAGGTATACAAAGAAATGCTCTGTCCCAAGAGTCTTGTAAACTTGCTGATTCAGTATCCCAAATTTCTCCCTGATCCAGAACTAAGTATCAGCATGTCCACAAACTTGAACCTTTTAGGGACCAGGGAGAAGTAAAAAATAAATTAAAAAAAAAAAATCTACCCCAGCATAGTACATGCTTTTGTATAGTAACTCTTTCTGTTTATGTTAAATAAAACAGGAAAGAGAAAGAAAGACTATTTTGTAGCAGTAGAAAGATTTAATTTGCATGTTTTTGCAATGACTGTTTACAGATGGCAAAGACAAAAGGAAATTATATGGGTCTCCTTGAAAAAGACCACTAAGAAAAGCTATTTCTAACTTCTAATTCACAAGAGTTCCCTTAAAATTTCAGGATTGCAGTAACTAGAAAAGCTCCTGAAATCATTAGCTTCCCTTTCATTTTTTTAAGAACAACTACTATCCGCCTCATTTTTTGGCTGGAATATCAGCATATCTGGGGGTGTAGCAATATGCAGAGTAGGTTTTTTTTACTATGCATATTTAAACAGATTATTTGTGGCTAAAACACTCTTAAAGTACAAAAACAGACAGTAGGACTGTGCAAGCTCATATGTGTTCTAGCAGCAATTGTTACAAATTACCACATAACTCCCTTCTGAATGTGCTCAGCACTTCGGAATTCATTCTGTGCTGCACAAATCACACACACTTAACTGACACCTACTGAAACCAGCAAGATCACATGGACAAATTACTAGCTAACCTTTTATCCTCAAACAAACAAAGAGAAAAAAACAACCCAACATTTATTTAATGTCTACATGTTGTCGAGAGACACAAAAAGCAATGGAAAGAAACAGGAGACAACCACTTTCATATTTTAAAGATTACACTTACCCAAAGAAAACCATGTTCTGCAGCACAGGAATCTGATTCTGTTTCTCCAGCAAGGTATGGCTCAGGATTATAAGCAGCACATTCAATCTTTAAAGAGAGGAAAAGAGAACTGTTAGCACATTAAAAAAATATGCCTGTTTCTGTCTATTTCAGTTTGTAATTAACTTAAGCACTTAAGGATATCGAAGAATCTCATAAGGCAAGGAGTCAGTTTAGTTCATCCAGCTTCCCATGGCAGGGTCAGATGCCCAGGTATTGTTCCTGACACATTCCTTATCTACCCCTACAGACATTCAAGGCCAAAGACTACAAATTCTCTTTTGCTGATCTGCTCAAGTGCTTTATGACTTCTATTAAGTTTTTCTAAGTCCCCAACCTGGTGCCATCCTTGATGTAATTATTAGCCTGTTGCCTCTCATCTCAGACAGCAGGTACTTCTCTCTCTCTGCAGTGTCCTTTTACATGTAAGGCTGGTATATGTCCTGACCCTGCCTGAGACTCCTCTTCGTTAGGTGAAATTAACATTATCTAATTATATTTAATTTTTGAAATAATTACTTTTTCAAATTTCTGTTTTTAAACTTATTATTGTCAGTTTTTCAATTGACAATCTCTCCAGTAGATGTATCAGCCTCAAATGGGTATTTGAGTGTGCAGTTTTCTCACCTGAACACACTATGCTATCAGAGCTGGTAGCAGCACTACACCATGGTTACCCCTTCAGAAGCCTGTTTTCCACCCATCTCATTCATTACTGCTCTTTGTAACAATATTACATTCCTAACCAATCCTTACTTTGCTGGTCTATTAAGTAGTACTTTAACAGACTACTAAACCACCTCTTCAATCTGTATTTATGAAACTCCTAATTTCTCCCTAAGCATACATGTGTCTGTCCTGCTGACTGTCATCCTTTTTATTTTTCTTCCCGCCCTCCCACCCAAAATTATTTCTCCAGGTGCTTTAGTCATTTTGAATGCTAATACTATCATCTCACAGACCCTGACTCCCTCCCAATCTCATGTCACCATGTTACTCTCAGTAAATCAATAACAATACTCATGATTCTATCATGCAGGCCATTAAAAAAAAAAACCTGAAAGCAGCAACAGACTCAGGATCTATATTTAAGTCCATCCCAACTCTGAAGATCATTCAAGGATCAAGGATCTGAAAAAAATATTTTTATGACCAGTCATGGATTTCTAATTTCCCTAATATACACAGCAGTTTCCTAAAGCTTATGTAAACACTTCGAAATACTGAAAAGCAATCATAACTGTGTAGAGAATAAAAAGGTTTCTAATGAGGTGTGATACTACATTTTTACACAAGATTCTCTATAATTCAAACAAATGTTCTCATCTTGGACATCAATGTCCTTGTGATTATACTGTAGTACTAGAGACAACTCTGTTAGTATTAACTTAGACAACTTCCCCATAGCCTGGCAACATCAGCGAACAATTCCTCTCAACAGTGAACAATTAAGGAAAAAAAAAAACCCACACTCAAAAGAAACAAGTTGGCAAAAGTTAGAGTTCTAAATTCAAAGTTTACCTAATTTTCCAAAGTGCAAAGAATTTTGCAAATCTCCTTGAAGCCAACAGGCATTACAAAGTGATTTGCCTTAGTAGAAAACACATTATTTATTCAGCAAAGCAATTCACTATATACAGATAAAAAACTGAAATCAATAGATGAGAAAAAGAGTGGGGGGGAAAAAAAAAAAGCTATCCATGCCAGTCATAGCATGTCTCATTTAACACGATTGCAGAATACACATCACAATTACTTGTGGTGATTTACAGTAGCTGTGACAATGAATTTTATCACTAGTGAAAAATACGACAGTCTGCAGGCTGGGTATTTCCCAGGCTCCTTGCTACACCTCTGCGTCACTTCGCATCTTAGTCAAAAATAATGATTTTTTCCATAGTTAAACCCTGGCATTTTAGCTCTCGATCTTGACAGAAGCCTGGGCTGTAAACTTGCTCTGATGGCTCCCCACACTACTGGGCAGACGGAGCAGCACCCAGAGAGCCAACAAACAAGAGTAGCCAAGCAAAGGTTCTCTTCCCACCCTGAGCTGTGGCCTGAGACCCAAACTGCAGCCAAGGCTGCAGAAAACCATCAGTAATACTTAAGTAATATTTCCTAGTAATAGCAAGGACTTGGGAGAACCAGGCATGACACCTGGGCTCACACCCACATTAATTTAGAAGCTGCAAAACTGGCAAAGTCAGCCTAGGCCTCAGGCAAATACTGTCACACTGTGCTTTCCTGAGGTGACCAAGGTAAAGATCATCACCCAAAACTGTACAGGTCACCTGTCACAGGTTCCCTTTCCTTTCAAGACTCTTTTCTGACTTGATTACTAGAGTTGAGCTTGGACCTTCATGGATCCTGGCATGCATTTTCAGGACTTACAAATGCCTAGGCTCTAAGGAAACACATACATAATTTAAGTTTGCGAAGAAAATTTCAATTAGCTGGTTATTTCACCAGTGGTGACTTTAGAAAATAGTACAGAAAAAACTGTTTAATAAGACAAGCTTATTAAACAAGCAAGATAAGACTACGGTTGTATGGGCAATCAGAGAGTTTCAGAGACTTTGGCTGCTCTGAAAACCACTATCACAGGAACAGATTGTCTTAGCACCATTACATATTTCTACTGCATTTTGAATCACCAATTATTTTCCCCCAACATCCAGGCCTGTATACTCACATGTGGAGAGAAGCTCAGCAGCCTGTGTAGGCTGTTCTAGCAACGAGGGCCTGCAGACTCACCTCTTAAAGCAGCACCCATGCAATGACATTAACACTGTGATCCTATCCAAACATACACAATTTTATTTCCACTACTGTTTTTGCACAAGACTTACTGAGTCATGGTCAATAAGAAATCCTGTTGATACACACAAAAAATAGCATCCAGCACTCTTCCATCTGTCGGTTTGGTGTTGTACTTATTTTCACCCTTAATGTCAGTGGCCAACAGGACTTCAAACTGACACATTACTTAAGGAAATGAATTATTAAGACAATATCTGCATCATTGTTCAGAATATGACATTTTACATAAGATTCCATAAAACATAATTTTAAAAAGAAGTTTAAAAATATTGCTCTCTGTGGACTAATAAAAATAAGAAATTTGAGGAGGATTTAACATATCTACACCAGGGAAAGACAGCTTTAACAGAGACCAGATTCCTGTCCTTTGTAAGCTTTAGGTTATTTCTAAGTCCCAAACAGACACTTGGAAATCCCACTTCTGTTTACACTGAGTCATTCACTTACACATGAAAGTGAATGCCATACTATGTAAAAATAAACATGATGCTTAGCGCCTCAAAGATTGTAGCATTCTGCATTCTCATAACCCTTCTGAACCTTTAATTGCTAATGATCTAAAACCAAGATAGCAACTCAAGAGAATTAACAGATGTGAACTAATAGATGTATTTACAATATGGTATTCTTTAGAAATTATATCACACAAAACCCCCAATTGTAATCTCATATCAAAATTCCATTCACCTTAAATTCTTGTTGCTTGGCCATCATCACTGGCATGTGTCTAACAAGCAGAGGATGTTTCTCCTTTTTGATTTGATTCCCATCATCTTCTATGCAGAACCAACCTAACAGGTTATCCTCCGCTATAATGGAAAGAACAAACAATAAACACTCCACAGTCCTTTCACTGAATAATCACTTATACCACTTATACCTCCCTCCATAGGAACAGAAAAGAATTCTGCTAGGACTAGTCAATACAGATCAGGCTGTTCTTATGCCACAGGTGCATAAATGACAACATAAAACTGTGAGCAAAAATTCAGTTGAGTAGATTACATACATACTGCTGATGCAAAAAAAAAACCACCTTACATTAGCAAAATGTTAAAGTAGTCTCTAAACAATCTTGTAAATTGAATATTGAAAGAGGAAAAGATACATCAAACCTCTCCTCAGGATCTAGGAAATCTGTTGAACAGCATTTTTCTGCCTGTTTAAGTAACATCACTGCCAACTGCTAGTTATCATAGTTATAAGGATCCTCGTCCTGGAATAATGAAAACATCCATTCTCTCTTCTTTTTTGTTATTTTGCTTGTTTTCAGTGAGACATCACATAAGCACTCTATTTTGACCATGTGCTGGTGAAACTTGCTTTTGAGCAAGTTAAAGTTTCTCAGCTTAGGCATTGAAAAGTCTAAGTGTCTTTGGAAACCTATACCCACCCCTGTGCAAGCACAGGCAACTAATAACATGACAGGACAGCATATTTTTTATTGCTCTAACTTAGATCAGGTTTGTGTTGATTTAAATGCAACAATTAGTAATGAATACCAGACTTCATTAAAATACTGAAGAAAACATATCCCTTCATAATAAACACCCTGTTTTATCTACAATGTTATTACTTTGTAGTGATACACAATCATTACTATTTACTGTGTGGCATTTTAAACATCTGCAGGCAAATTTTCATCAAAAAAGAAAAATCATTCTCCAAAAAATGAAAAAATTACACTGTACACTGAGAGCTATTTTAACTTGTTAGGAAATTTGAGTAAATAGGAATTACCAAGGGCCAGTTTAGCCATTTGTAAATTGTTGATCCAAGACTGTTTGATGGCAGGGGTAAATGTATTGAATACAGCTGTAAAGAAAGTTGGCCGCCCAGACCTGCAAAACAGGAAAAAAAAAAGAAAGCCACTATAAATGCATTGAGTATGAATACAGCCATGGCTGTGAACGTTGAGCGAGATGAAATTTTATTATTTTCTAATACTTAGATAAAGACTCAGCTCGGATTTCAGTGTGCAGGCTATGATACACTGTATGGCCATCTTCCTCCACTTCACATGAAATGTTATGAGAGGAAGACCCTCACTGGTGAGGGAATACGACAGTGACTGCTCCCTATTAGCTGTCACTGCCATGGCTGCTCTTTTGCTTCTTGCACCCAGAACGCTGGGCTGAGGAACAGGAGGAAAGCTACAGTGCAGCTCTGGAACATTAAAGCTCCCAGCATTTTGGCATAAGAGCAAAACTCAGGGGCTTACCATGAAGACAGAAGGGAGGGAAGAGCTACAGATTCCCAAATCCTCCCTTGTGCATCTATACCTAATATATAAACCAATTTAGAGAGTTTTTTAATCAAGATTTCTACTGACTTATCCTGTTTTCCTGGGAGTTGCAGCTGAATTCTACAGCGATCTGCTGCTCGGATTTCATCTTCTTTTTTCAAAATCAGTTTTTGTAAACCTGAGGTCCAGTCATGGGCTACAGATTGGTTTAAGTTCTGAAAAATTAAAAAAAACTAAGATTCAACACCAGCCTACCAGCCTGTTGCAAACAGGATTATAAGGTGACCTGCATATAACAAACAATGGCATGGGCTTCAATTAGACCACATTTTAACCATGGACAATTTAGCTATATTTGTAAACACATTTCAAAAAAATCTGTAAAATATTTGCTAATGTATTTTGTCTGAAGATTTAGTCTCACATTGCTCAGTTTGATGATACACAAATGACATTCCCAAGCATTTGCCAAATTAAAAAATGTACATTGGTATCAGGTGCATGCACAAACCTTTTACTTTATTCCAGCATCCACAAATTCTGCTTCTAAAGAAGTTTTTTGGAAAAAATCTACAAATCATATTGAAAATGTGCTTTTGTTCAAATCTTTGAGTCAAAATGTTTACAGAGCCATCATGAAAGATGTGTGGTCTAAATCTGTTTAAGATGGTGGAACAGTAACTCACTGCAAGGTGAGTGCTCTGTTGCAGAGAGTAAAAGCACCAAGGTGATACAAAGCATCAAGACTAACAAGCCGACAGAAGTACACACACTTTCCACCAGCAGGGTTCTATGACAACTTAAATGTTTTCAAAAATAAAGCAGCTGACCTCATTCCTCAACTAAATTCTTGTAATTCTATTACACACACCTACTTGGAAACAATGACTGAATTTTAAGTTTTCAAAGCATAGTTGGCTCTGACTGCCAGTGCAGGCAGAAAGGTTTGTATATGGTAATGGAGGAATGTCTTACAGTGTATGTATGCTATACATATTCCTCATTATGCAGATGAAATTTAACTTCTACCTCTCATGAAGCTTTGTCCAAAAGCACTCTTTCCATAAACTTCTTTCAGAGTACATATTTTCACAAAATGTTATGTTTTATTTAATGCCTTGACTCTGTAGCCAAGATATGTCAAGACAAACTCAGCTTTCATAAATTCATGCATATACACACATATTTACTACCTGTGGTGGCAGTTAGGAGTTAAAAATTACATGTAGCCATATATAAAATGTATAAAAAACCAAGCAAAAAAGTAACTGAAGTCTCAAGAATTCATTTGGTGTTAAGTACTATATTTGTTTGTCAGAACATAAGCTAAATCAAAGGGATGTGGACAAAACTAAAGCAAAACACTTTCAAAATTCTTCAGAAAATCCTTTTATATTTTTGTGATTTATACTCAGTTTTAAGTATAGTTTTCCCCCAAAAGTCAGGATTATGAGCTTGGATGGGGATCAAGAGCTTTCTCCAAACAACCATCCTCCTACTACCATTCTAACTACAAGAATCCAATTTCTTATCATCAAAATGTAATTTTCTTTCCATGTAAGCTTATCAGCTACTGAACAAATGCAGACACTTGTGGTATCCACCTACACTTAAAAACAATAAAGAAAAACAAGATTAGAAGGACAGCTGTAATCTATTTATAACATTTAAGAGTAAATGCATAACTAGAGGTAAAAATTATTTCACTTTTTGCAGAGAGAAGTATAGAATGTCTTGCACAGACTCCAGGGAGAGGCAACTATGCTACTTTACTTGAAAAATAAATCCAGCTTTGTTTATTACCTGATAGTTTCCTTTAAGGCTGCTTATTAATTGACTAATTTGACCAAGTACATTCAAGTCATGTAAAAGGTTCTGCAGATCGTGGTACAGTTGCCCTGGTCCCATATAGAGCTTGTCTAAAATGAATAAAACCATAAGGTTATACATAATAAAAAGATCCAATTCTCAGTTGAACAAGTAAAGTATCATAAAGATAATATAAACATATATTACATCTGAAAATCAGAGTGGTTCATTTCTATGTATATCCTCACCATTTCACTTTGTTGCTCCAGCTGCTTCTAATGACCCTGCAGACAGATAATTGTGACATGCACCCCAGGAAGTAATAGGCAGTAGCATATATCACATACAACCTTCGCACATGCAGGCAGTACCATCAGCATTTCCTTTTGAATCATCTTATCATTGCCTTTTTAGCTACAAACAAGATTCAAGCTTGTTCAGCTAGTATGATGGACAGCACTATCTGCAGTTTTAATACCCCACACTACAATTGTAACAAATATCAAAGCTTCACTGGCTCCAAAATCTCTCGCTGCCATGGAAGCTTTGTTTAGCACTAAAAACAGATTTGCTGTAACACATTAATTTAAACATCTTTCCTGGAGGTTGTTTTTGGCTACATGACAAGCAAAAAAAAATTATTTGTAGCTTTTGCTATGATGGTTTAAGATTCAAAATTTTCTTTATTGATCATGAAACAGTTCTGGATCATATATCCATACCCTAACTACAACACAAGCCTGCAATTTCACTGAACCACTTGACATTTCACTGCAATCATGCTTAAATCAAAAAAAGGATGTGCTCTAAAATCAGCAGAAAATCTGAACAGCAGCAGAAATATTTTATGCTAATCATCAATAAGTACAGAGGTTTATAAGGGAACAGTAACTCAGAAAAACACTCTAATTACTAGGATAAGGTGTCCATTTAAATGCACAAAGCTTGCAAACCCCTGCTAATACACTCTCATTACCATAATGCTGGGAGTGGGACAGCTATGTAATTCCTTTGGAAACAACACTCACTCTCCTATAAAACCGCCCCCCCTGACTCACAGAGTCAGCACGTTTCTCTTTGGCTGAATGACAGCAACAGGACTGGATTATCTTTCCAGGAAACTCCTGTAGATTCTTTAGCTCGTGCAGTGTAGTATCCAACCTATGGCTCCTTCATCCTTACCACAGCTTTGGAAGCCAGTCCGTGGGCAGCAAACGCCCCTGGGTGATGTTTTGGCAAGAACAAGATCTAAATGCAGTGCTGGCCACCGGCTCTGCAGACAGACCAGGAGCACGGACATGAGCTGTGCCACCCGCTCTGGCTGCAGGGCAGAGGGTGCTGGGCACAGCTCAGCTGCCACACACCCCGCGGGCACCCCCAGCCCCTCCAGCCTGCTGCAGGGCCCAGGTACAAAACAAAACTCATCAAACCAAAAACAAAGCTGTCCAAATAGCCCAAGTCAGAATAAACATGAAAAACAAACTCGTATGAAACAATGCTACTTAAATCATTAGTGTATTTTCAGTTAGGTATCAAAGTAACTATTTTCTAAAGACATTTTCCTCTTTGGAGGCATCATACAGATACACGCCCATGTTTTTCTTTAACGCAATTCACTGTATTAAGCTGGAAGTCTGCCTTAAACCCTGGAAAGAATAAAATTTCAAGGCTTGAAGAAAATATTAATGACTACTTTGTTTCTGAATTCTCTACTTCACTGCAAGAAAACGCAACATAAACCTGAAATATTACACATTCCCATGAAATTTCAAATTATTATCTAGCCTTTAAATCTTCTGGTGTATTGGATCAATGAAATAATTTCTGTGCATTGCATCTGAGAACCAAAAAGCGTAATGACTGCCCTTTACTACTGTTTACCCATTCAGATAATAAATGCTACTATCATCCTCTCCTTTGGCTGCTCTGAATGTTAATTTGAAGAACAATCTATCCTTTTATCCTTAAAACCAACTTAGTCCATAAGAAAAGATAATTATGTTTATTGTACACCATGAAAAGAAATTACTGCAAAGTAGATCTAAGAGAAAGAATTTTGAAATTATGGTCAGTTGAGCACGTCTGCAGTTTTGTTTCAAAAAAAAAGAAAAAAAAATAACACTTTTCTTGAACTGCAGACTCCATCAAGCTGTATTTTCACTTTCTTCAACCCAAATACTTGAAAAATCTGTATCTGAAAAGATGTAAACACTTTTCTCCTCGTATCTGTCTTCTGCTAGTTTACCTTTGTCTTGCTAACACCCACAATAATTGTAATTTGTTAAGTACCCGAATCACTAGTTCCTAGTGCATCAAATTGTTGATTTTGATGGGGCTACTTGCAAAGAAAGGAGCAAGTCAGTGTTAACATGAAATCTGGTGAAATCTAGCTAACGATAATGCATCTGGCACTGTAAAGAACACAAACTACATTGCCGCGGCCGGAAGCGGGGGGGAGCATCGACACCAATATGATGCATCTAACATACTCCGTTTATTGTTGTTTATTACACCCAATTATACAGTTCTCCCAGTCCCGTCCAGGCGGTCGTGTCACTCCCCTATTGGCCCCAAGTGTGTACTTCATACTTTCTATTGGTTATAGGTGTAACATGTAACTTCTGTATTGGTCTCAGTTAGGTGAGCTGCGTGTCCCTTGTTCTAAGGCCTATGTACTGTTTCAGGGCCCTCAGGGCCCCAGCACTACATCATTCTTGCTCCAAACTTCTCTAACAAAAAGCCAGCTTCTTCAAAAAATAAAATTTAGACTGAACAGAAATAATTGCTTGATTAGTTGAGTGTTTGGTAGAAATCCCATCATCTGTTATTTTTAAACTCCATTACTAAACAAACCAAACAGCTGCCCTGAAAAAATCACTACAAAAATTTTTGTGGGTTTGAACCAAGATAAAATTTCCAGCAATCAGGCTGTGAAAAGCTGAAAGTTTGTAAGGCTTCCCTTGTACAGGATGGATATTTCCACCCAAGCAAATTACATTATTCTTACATTATAAAAGCCAGGGTCACTCTTTGTAGCTTGATAAAGACAGTTACCACATATTTTATTTATTATTGTTTGAAGAAGAGCTATTAATGCAACATAAAACAATCAGCATCTGGGCAGCTCCTAGATGCTGCAGGACTTTATGCCATAGTCTTCAACTGAAGCCATAAAGCAAACTTTAACTGCTTACACAGATGGACTTGCCCTGCGCAGTACATATATATCCATCATGCCTAATAATCCTCTTCTTAAAGCTTCAAATAGTCTTACAAATATCTTTGTTTCAGCCTTGGTAATAAGGCCTAAATCTTGAATTTTATTCAGTAATTGTCACCTGACTCTCTTCTTTCTGCATCATGCATATTTTATAAGCTATTAATAAGTAAAGATAAAAAGGATGCAATATGAACGTCAAAGCAAATAAACTAACCTGGCATCTGAAAGGCTGTCACGCAGAAAAACCAAACAAAAGTAATTTTAGGCTCATTCATTAAAAGACCATACTCTTAATACAGGAAAGGAAGCACAAAATCAAAACAGTAAATATTTAATGAGAGCCTGCTTCCATCCTCTGATGTTCTAGAAAAGAGAAACAGCCAATTTAAGAAGAAATTTTCATAGTCAAGGACTAGATCAATAGGCATGACTAATATCAGTCTTTCATGGAGGTCCTTAGTGGGCACAAACTGACACAGAATAATAAGGCTTCAGAGATCAACAGTGATGTAGATTCATTAGAAGCAAGTTTTCTAAAAACTGATCACCTAGATTGTGTCTGGATAATGAGTTACAAGTTATAGCAACTTCATCTCTGAACTGGGTCCTGTAAGGGTTACTCACAATGTCATTTAAAATAGAACTGGCTTCTCAGTGGTTAACCAAACACTACCAGTTGATCCTGAGAATCGTCTGATGGAGGGTTTTTCTTGAGTGGAGGAGGTGGGAGAGAACACTACTCTGTTCATCAGATGTTTCCCAGCTCACAGCCACAGACTGGCTGCTTCAACCCACACATGTTCCCTGACCGTTCAATTGCTGGCTATTTTGGGGTGGGTGTTCACTCTTTCTTTTATCCATAGAGAGTGCACTGAAAAACTCTTGGCTTCACTCCAAAGCAGATACATGGTTGGCTTCTTTTGTACTGTGAAATGTTTCACAAATGATAAAGCCATTTCCTTCTCATTTCTAAGCCACTATCAAGCTCTAAACCAACTTATTTTTCCTATAGGAAAAAAAAAACCTTCATGGTTTTACAGAAGGCTCTCCCCAGCTCTACACATCCTACGTGCTACAGAGTGTGCCTGGGCAGAAGAGAAGGCAGCACGCTATAAAACCAATAACCACATATGTGGCTTCAAAGGCAACTTTCTTGCATTCCACCTACAGATCAAGGGTGAAACCTTGGCCACATGTAAGTAAGCAAGAATTTTTTTTCATCAACTCTTTTGTTGCTAAGATTTTACCAGAGGAATTCATGCCTCTCTGCAACAGGCAGGTTTACTGCCAACAACCAGTAATTCATGCAAAATACCCAATTCCTTGCTCAGTATTAAAATGAAATACTCTCGAGGTTAAAAAAGAAAAGCAAACCACAACTTGGGAAGAAAGGAAGTTAAAGTTTAAATTGATTTTGCTAATAAGCAAAATTGTGGACAAGATTCTGCTTTCTCTAACAATGTCTTCTTAGGCCAAGATATTTTTGAGTATAATACTAAACATTTATTTTGCCTGCTTGTTTCCCAGTGTTACTCTCAGCACCACAGCTTCAAATTCATCAGTTTTGCCTGGTTTGAAGTAATTTTTATAATTGAAACAAAAGCAATTTTAGACGATTTATATGCAGGCATTTTGAAAGCCTGCAGGAAAGTCCCTGGGTGTGGTTAAAGTCAGTTTAACTTGGTTCAAGCAAAAGTAGAATTTGGAAGGTTCTGAATAAATATACACATGCAAGAGAAGTGTCTGTGTGCTTGTGCCTGGGCAGAGGGGGAGGATTCCCACCTCTGGCAGAAGGCTGAATTGCTGGGGAGCACAGCCAGCAGCCAAAGCTCTCTCCCTGCACAGCAGCAGCTGCTTTAGTAAATGCTGGCAAAGCAGCTGCACCTTTGGGATTGTTGTCCATCTGGGTCCCCTAAATTTTCAATTTTCATGGGCACTTCAAGCATATTGGCTGTTCCAATCCTGAACTGATCACACCCTATTCTTTCTTTCTATGAATTACAAAGGGACACATTTATTTTCCATGGTGATTTGTTACCTGTAGACATTTTCTATTAGCTCTTCCTGTGTGTTCTGATTCCCATTTGTGAATTACTATTTTATCACAGATTTATGCTACTAAACAAGACAGAGTAGAAGCAATTACCCTTAATTTAACAATCTATTGCTGGGCAAGCAAATATAACAGCTCAGCTGGTCCCTTCCCATACTAAACTCCTGCTTATTACCAATTAGAAAGGATTTTCTTCAAGTTTCTATTACATAAATCCAAATGTCACACAAATGAAATAAAACCCTCAATCAATATACTCTTAATACTACAACTATTTTTGCAAACATTTCTGTATCGTCCATCATGTTGAAATGACATATTGCTAACAGACAGACTGCTGGGTGTCCCTTTTATGGCAAAGTAACTCATATTGACAACATCTGCCTTGAGTATAATCATAGTAATGACCTTTTCTCCACATAGTTCAAAACCACAATACATCAATATAAATTGCTTTCAGAAAAGCTATATTGAAATGAAGTGAAAACTGATGCATCATGAAAATTCAAGGTCCTTATAAAGATTACTTTGGTTCTGAGAGACACAGAGCCCTCAAGTCAGACTAGTGTTACACAAAATGGAAGAACATGAATGCTCACCTGCAAAAACCATAACTGAATTGAGAAAGGATCTTTTCCTGACTACAGTTCCATTGTTACAGAGGGGTAACATGAAATTATTGATACACTCCAAGAACATGCCAGATTTGAAGACCACTCTGAAAGGCTGGCATACCCCGAATTTGACTTGCCATTTGAAATCTGGTCTTTGAGGCTGAGCACATTTGTATTGCTCCCTCCCACTGAGCCATCTGTGTGCATCCAGGCAGCACACTGAAACGTCAAGTGTTATGAAAGGAAGAGGTTTGGAAAAGTTTCAATCCTCATCTAGAGCATAAAGATCACCTGGGATGGGGGAAGAAGTTACATATGTGGGAGGTAACTTTAAAAGCTGCTGCGTCTGAGGAAGGCATAACAAACTAGTACTTGTATAGGATTACACATTTGGAAAAAATAATAATAAAAAAATAATAAAAACCAGGCTCTTACACAAAATTTCAACTACATTTAAACTTGAGTAGCTTGTACAATGTTCTGGATAGCAAAGCATCATGATACTAGTGAATTCTTGATCAGTTCATAACAAACTGGACAGATATGAGATTGTTAACCTATCTACATTAAATTATGATGATGCAGCAGTAATATATTTAAAACCATTTAGGTATAGACAGAACTGTTCAATTCTTTAAATTTGGCTTTGATTGTCCTAGAAAAGTTTCACTGATTTTTTTTTTGCCAAGTAATAATAGGCAGACAGCACCCCAGTGCTCAATTTATAATGCCCACCTTTAGAAAGGACAAGAATGGAGAGACAAGAATTGCGAGCGACAATGTTGTATCTGAAGTAAAAGTTTCCTGTTCACTGCAGACCTTGATAATTAATATAAAGAAGGAAAACCAGAAACCGTTAATAAGGCCCAAGATTCAATTACTGTAGTTGAGGAATTCTTCCCCTGTACTTGATATTGAACCCTGCACCTAAAGATACACTGGTACACAAAACACACCAATGCTTCACAGCTGCTCGGTGGAAAAGAACTCATAAAATAGAGAACAAACACTCTCTTTTGACAGGTCTAGTGGAAATACTTTTCTCAGTATGAACAGAAAAAGAAATCTTTATTTGCCATTATTATACTCAAGCTATCTATTTCAGCAACTAATAAAAAGATCTGGCAAAAAGATTATTAATACTGAAAATACTGGAAACACTGTAATTAATTTAGCAGTTGATACTGATGTTACGTATTTAAGTATAATTTCCTTTCCTTTTGCAAACTGCCTTGTCCCAGAACACCTAGCTTTCACTAGAAGGCTGGTGATGAGGGTCTCCTTCTGTACCAAAACCTTCTCTTGCACAGAAATTGACACATTCAAGCATCAGTTATACACAAGAGGCACATCCATACCGGAATTTTGTATAATTGATTAAGCCAGTATCAAAGCAGATGAGGTTTTGTTTTTAGACACAGAACTAACAACTTCCTGCACGTTGTGTTATGTAAGCAAAGTCCTAAAGTCCCTGACAGCCCCCACAGCACCACCCTCCTCATATTTGTATCTTTTCACTTGCTCACTCATGCTGCTCCTGTTTCCATAGATGCATCAGAGAAATATGTGGACAGATTTGGTTTTCTTATTTCTCCTTTATGAGAGCATTTGAACAGCCAACTGGAATTTGACTAAAATAGTAATAAAAAAAAAAAGTCATCCATACGAAACCAAAATCCTGGCTTATGACCTAAACAAGTCCATGGGTCAATTTAATGTTCCTCGTGGAAAAGCAGACTTTCTGCCTACCCCTAGCTTGCTCTTTCACACTAAATCCAATTCATAATCTCCACAGCTGCATGCACCCAAAAATCTGAGACACCATAACTCAACTGTAGGTCTCCTTAGATTACACCACACTCTCAGGCCCAAACTACACAAGTTTTCGAGTGGCATCAGTCTCCAGATCTGGAAATTTAAGCAAATGGGAAGTCAGGAATGATGTCAGAGAACAAGAGTTTAGTTGGCAGCCACCAATGAAAAGCTGAGCAGCTGCTTGCACGCACCTTTGCAGTATAACCCTAATTCAGGCTTAGTAACCTAGAGCAGAAAGAAGCAGCACAAGCACACACTTATCACACATGATAAGCAATAAACCCCTTGAGATTACTAAAACCCAAACTGTTCAATTCAGACATGGTGTAAGCAAGGCTGATTACCAATACAGTCAGGACCCACCATCACCAATTACCATGGAAAGCATTATCATAAACATGACATGACAATGTTCAGTCTAATCATACTTTAATCATGTAAGCACCTAAACATAATTTATGTTCTTAATTATTCAAACTGATAATCGGAGTCTCTGAAAATAATGTAATAAAGTAACTATTCTCACCGCCATGCAAGACAGGGGAGTTCTTGAGGTCCTAATCACAGGAGAACCAAATACCACCTGACACCCAGTACACAGAGTACAGCTGGAAAACAAACCTCACAAGTAGTCTCAACTCTGACAAAATATTTTTAACATGCTTTACCTTCCTGTCAGTTGCTAATACCTTTCTCTCAGCTGGCAATTATATGAATGCTGAGACCTGTCTTGCTCATTGTACCAGATCTGAACACCAAAGAATCACAAAAACTACCATCTAACCACAAAACTGCTTATTCACACATCTTGAGGAATACAAAGATAAAATCAACAGCTTGCATCTGCAAGTAGTAAGGTATTGAATTCATAGTGCTATACCATTTGTGAATAAAATTATGCAAAATTATGCAAAATCACTAAGGAAATGTAAAGCCTCTGAGACAGTGAGAAGTAGTTCATACATTGAGAGCATGGTTTGAAGATTATATTAAACTCCAGCTAATCCTGACTGCACAGGGCATTTCAGATATAAAAGGCCATAAATATTTTTCCTGCTGACAGAAGCAGCTGTACTGTGTCAGAGATTTAAGCAGTAGGGAACATGAGGGAGAAACACCAGAGCCCTGATACACTCAGAGTGGACCCCACAGCCCAGGTCTCAAGGGTCACAGTAGATGGGAAAATGGTCAGGGGTCTTCCTGGACTATATACTGACTGCAGTTCCTGGTTCTGTTCCCATGAGCAAGAAAAATGCTGTAAACAAGGACTTCAGAGTCAAAGAGAGGAAGTGCCATGGCCCTTCCTCTCACAAGGCCCAAAATGGAAGGCTGAGGACGGCATGGACCTGGAAGCCCCTGCCTTCCTAAGGAAGGAGAGGGGTCATACAGGACATCTGGGATGCACCTGCAAGGGCACAAAGGGCAAAAGAGGAACTGGGTGCAGAAAGAGAAACACTGATGCAAACAGCCCATGAAAGTACATGCATGAAGGCATTTAAACAACGAAAGTACTGCAGGGATTCCAAGATCTTCTGCAGCAGTTGTAAACTGGCTGAGCTGTCAAAGGTTTTTACTGGAGCTCCCACCAGACCATAACAATTCATGTGGAAATGGCACTGTGAGGAGCTCACCTCCCTCTTTCATACACACCAGCTTGGTTTCTACTAATTTTACAACTCTGCATCATGATGTGGATAAGACCCCTGGCAACAGAGAACAAGGTTTATATGAAGTGGATGACAAATCCTATAACCACTATAAAAAAAAACAAATGGCAAAGAGAAGAAAGTCATCCTGTGTGGGTGAGACAAACATGTAACACCTTAATTTATCCTTGCCTAATCCACTAGATAGAAACTTATATCCGCTTAACAAAGTGAACTATTTAATGTCATCCCATTTTCTCAGATGAACAAGCTTTTTGGCATTATATTTTTTTAAAATCTTTGGTCTTTTGTTCACATATATCAGTGACAGTTTACATTTATGAACCTATTGCATTTCCTTTAGTGCACAGAATTGTCTCCAATAACTTTAAAATAAAGACTTACATTATTAATCTTTATATATTCCACAGAGATGAAAGCTAGTTCAATGAGCAAGTCATGCCATACCATTCTTTCTAAAAACTTATCACCAGTGCTCGAGTTGATATGCCACTTAATATTAGTTTTTGGTTACTCTGGACATTGTATTATACAATTGCTGAGCCTCAGAGGGATCATAAACGTCACTTTTTTTTTCCTCTCCAATTCTGTATTTCTCATTAGACTAACCAGGAAAAAAAACAGCTCTAATGGCAATGGCTCTCACAGCACTATCTCTGATTTTGAGAAGAGCTGCTGTTTCAACGAGCAAAATGGTGACAGAAACAAGTGTACACCGTAACCCATCAAACATCCCTCCCTGTTTCCCTGGCAACACTCACAGGCCTACACAAAGTGACTGCATCAAGCAGAAGAAAACTTGGAAGAGAGGAATCATTTCTGCACTTCAGCATCGTGCCACTATTACATTTGACAGTAAACAAACCCACAGTGATCAAGAACACAATCAAGTGGAAACATAGTACAAATGTATCCCCAAAAGTCTGAACGAGAAAGGGGAGCAGCCATGGCTTAGCAGTGCTGAGCTTTGCTCTCAGTTACAAACTGTAAACCTGTGAAAGAAAGAAAGAACACTAAAATGCAGCCATAAGAATACTAACCTAATTTTTTACTTCACTGTTTTCTTTGATGCTCATCACAGCATGGATATACACTACAGATGGGTCTGGCTCATTTTCCCTTTCAGCCATTAGACATATGGATCAAACTGATGTTTCTTTGCTTAAGTAACTGTCTATGGTATCTATGTCTCCAAATCAACCTGATCAGAGCAGAGCACTGCTGACAAGTGCTGGTTTCCCACCCAGACATGGCGGGATGCTTAGCCCTCTCCCTTTGGTTCTAGAGTCTCTCTAGTCTGGTCTTGTTAAAGAAAAGCACTGTGAAAAACTTCTCACTCACCCTTGTAATTCTTGGGGACCCAGGAACAGGCAACTTGGGGTGGTTGCTGTTGCTGCGGCACCAAACTGGCATTTGACTCAGCACAAACCACAATTCACAACCCTTCAACAGTTTGCATAAAGTGCTGCAAACTCATAACATGTGCCAGAAGTATGAGAAACTGAAACTCTGGCCAGTATATTTGACTTTTGTTCCTATATTCCCATTTAAAGGCAGTGAAATACACATACTCACAGTGATTTTATGTACACATGGATAACTTGCAAGGCAAGGTTGACTTCTCATTCTTCTAGAGGGGAAATACTAAACATTTTTGGTAAGAAGTCACAAATTTGCCTTTGATTATACTTTTTCTATTTTTAGAAAGTATATTTATAATATTTCATCAATATGACATATTAAAAGCCAGATGCATTCACTGTGCTTTCACCCATCGTCTTTTTTATTATAAAAGTACAGGTAGCATTTAACTTTCTTGATGCCCTCTTTCCACATATTCAATCCAACTGGGAATTTGAAGAGGTCCCAGTCAACTGGAAGCTAGCAAACATTATCCCAAGGCAAGAAGTATGACTGTGGTAGCTACATGCCTGTCAGTCTCACTTCACCACTGGTAAAGTTACAAGGGTTATTCTGCAGCTAGTGAAAAACACCTGAAAGACAACAAAGTTATTGGTCCCAGCCAGAAAAAGTTCATGAAGTTAAAGTCCTGTTTAAGAAACTTAATTTCCTTTTACAACAAAATAACCCACGTAGTTTATCAGGGGAAGCCTTGATGTAAACTGTGGATTTCAGTAAAGCTGTTGATCTGAGGCATCTCACAGGATCCTTCTGGACAAAATGTCCAGCACACAGCTGGGTGAACACAGGTAAACTGGCTCACGGGTCAGGCACAAAGGGTTATTTATAGTGAACAGGGCAGTGACATCAGACTGCTGACCTGTCACTAGTGGGGTTTGCCGGGGCTCCATTTTAGGCTCAGTTCTCTTCAGAGTCTTCATAAAGGACTTCAAGCAATACTAAGTAACTTTGCCAATTACACTAAATTGGGAGGAGCTGTCAACTCCCTTGAAAGCAGAGAGACCCTGCAGAGAAACCTTGACAAATTACAGGGCTGGGCAATCACCAACCACAGGAAGTTTAACAAGGGCAAGTGCTGGATTCTGCTCCTGGGACTGGGCATCCCTGTGTGTACAGACTGAGCAGAGACACTGGCGAGCAGCCACACAGGAAGAGATCCGGGGATCCTGCTCAACGGCAGTTCAGTGTGGGTCAGCACTACCCTGGCAGCCAGGAGAGCCAACCGTGTCCTGGGGGGCATCAGGCACAGCATCACCAGCCAGGTGAGGGAGGTGAATTTCTTACACAAGTACACAGGTTTCTTACACAAGCAAGTCAAAACCAAGAATACACAACTTTCTGTTCACACTGAAAATATTCCCCTGTTCCTATATTAATTCAACTTTTCTATACTATGAATCTATCTGTGCTTCTGCACATGGACTAACTGGGGTGAAGACAACAGCAACAGCCTACCAGAAACAATGCATGGATTTATTAGGGAAAAAAAATCTATCTCACATCTTTCTGCCAACAGTTCTACAGAAGAAAATTAACACATCACACTTTTGGCACACATAACTAAGTCACTGCTTCCACAAAAACTGTCCATTTGGGATGTCAGAGAGTCATATAGACTTTCAAGCAAGACTAATTCTAATATATGAAACACGATTTTGACTAATTTGCTGAGAGAAAAGCAACCTGATAAACCTGCTGTTTTTTCCTGAAGACTGAGACTGTGAAATGTCTAGTGGTTATTATTGCAGGAAGCAAACACAAGTGATAACTGCACTTGGCTAGGAAACAATATTAGAACTGTAGAAATAAAGGACTCTGCCAATCAGCTGAGACTTCAATCCTTCTTCATGTTCATAGGTAAAAGAATTCAGTCTACTGTTGGTGCTAGGGGACAACAACAGAACAAGACAACAGCACATCAAAGATGGGGCACTATATACACTCTAGGAAAATTTTTTCTGCTTTCCCCCACACCCCCTCAGGCCACACAGTTTCTCAGATCAAAATACAAAGGTCTTAAAAAAAAAGACACAAACTTAATAGCCTCTAAACGTGTTCTGTAGAATTCAGAGACAAAAGACTGCTATACAAAGCTCAATGGGTTAGAAAACTGCTCATTGATGATTTTGCCAAGTGAAAACCAAGTTCACAAAGCCCTTGCTTTTCATCTTAGAAGAGTACTAAAGCATGCTTTTGATTTATACATACTCACAAAACCTTTCAACCTTTCAGCTGCACATTACAGACTTTACAGGATTAATTCAAATTCAGTCCCCAAAGTAAAGTTTCAATTAATTCAGTCCCCAAAGTAAAGTTTGTATCTTTAAACCATACTGCCTTTTCTTGCAACATCACAGAAAACTGGAAGCACCAATTGTATTTAGTCAATAATAAACAGCAAGATACAATTGTGACAGCTACCTCCTCACAGAAAAGGTTCTGGTAGAGAAAAAAGTGCCATGATAAGGGAAATGTAACTAATAACCCATAATCCTCACAAGAACACAACCTGAATCCATCAAAAATCCGTGCTAATCACAGCAGTAATGTCAGAATACCAACCTTACAGGAGTCACGTACTCAACCTGGCATGTGGCAGATACAAACCAACTTTCCTCAGTCTTCCAGCAATGCAAGAGGTAATCTCTCTACTACTTCATGATTTTCGTAATCGTAATTATTCTGTATCTCTTCAGTACACACAAACTGGATATGTAAGCTGAAAATCAGGTCTGAGAAATGGTTTTACTTCTCAGGATTTTGCCTGCAGCATTCCAAAGTCTTGACCACTAGGTTTTTATTAATACCACATACTATGAGGCCATTGGGATTTCATGGTATACTTTGAATATAGAGGGAAACATAATTTTCTGATGACTGCAAAGACACGAAGTTTCAAGCAGAGTAGACAGTATTTCTCTGTGAGCACTTTGCAAATTGTAGTAAACACCCAGTAGTTTCACCAATGATGTGATACTACCATATTAAAGACCATGTCACCAACTAGAAAATTCAGCAGCTTGGTGGGTGCAACTAAAAAGCAGCACTGAACCACCACACAGTCTTACCAGACTTTCCTTCTGCAGGAAGGCTGTACTTTCTGAGCTTCTGTAATCTTTAGCAGACAACATAAACTGAAACTAAGAAGACAACTCTACAGAACAACTAACACAACAAGGTGTGTATTCAAACTTGTCTGTGAAGGCCAGTTCAAACAATTCTGCATTCAGAGTAACAGCTAGAGCAAACACAGTAGTATATGCAAAAGGAAAAGCTATGTTCTTCCTCTTTCATGATCGTTTATATTTAATTTAGTTGGATCATTTATCAGAAGAGTTTGATTAAACCTGAGGGAGGTTTTTTCAGGATATTGAGTACCCTTCAAATCCTTTTTATTTCTTATCTTTTGAGCCTTTTTATTAAAAGACTGAATTAATATAACAGAGCTTACCAAGAGAAAAATTAGTTCAGCTCACATTTTACCTATTGAGTACCATTTAACCTGAAGTTTGATTTACAAATGATGTACAAAGTAATTTCTTTTTTTTTGTGTGATACTGTCACCAAACATGATGAAGCTGAAAAACTTCAAAAGCCATGAGGTTCAAGTAAGTTCTACTGGACTGTTTGGTCAGGAGATTTTGTTTCTCCCCTCATACTTTTCTTCCCCATCTGACTTGGATGACATGCAAGGATTTGGTCTTAGCTGTGAAACTGCTGCACAAAATCACAGTAGGAATATTCAACAATCTGTTCCTCCCACACTTACCCCAAAAAGGGAACCCCAATTTTAAGAAATACACTTCTTTGTATAGTCCTCTCAGGGTTATGCATACAGCAGTTGGTAAATTATAATATAAAGGCTTTAATCTCATTCTCTAAGTAGTCCACTAATGCTTAAAAGGAGTTACAATAATTAAGTCATCCTTGAAATAAAGACGTAACTGCCTGTAAAATTTTCTGTAGCTATTTACAAAGGGAGGAGCAAGAAGACCTGACAAGAACCATCCTGGAGACTATAGGGGGTAGTAAATGCTGCCCTCTGATGGTGTAGCATTTATGCCTCCTTACAGCACAACTGTGGGAAAATTCATGAAGCCAAGGGTGCAATACTAAATAAATGTAGTGTGAAATAATGCCCAGAGCTAGCACTGAAATCCATGTGAATTATAATCCATGAATAGGAATCAAATTACAATCTAGAGATATTAAGTGCATTTAATATCAGAATATTTAGGCAAAAAACAGTATAAAAATAACTCCCTATGTGTGAAAGTCTAGCTAACAAGTAAAGTCTTAAACTTCACACATCTCTTGGGGGCAGTTGGCAGACTTGTAGGGGGGATTAACTAGCACAGAAAAATTTGCCAACTTCAGAGCTTGAGGTCATTTTTGGAGAGAAGCTAGGAGGAAATTATCTATTAACATATTGTTTTGAAAACTTTTATTAAGGTTTTTTTCTGAAGCACTAGTCTGAAGGGCAAGATCCCATGGGCTTGAGAGAAACGAGTAAATTCTACCCCACAATAACCACTTGTGTCCAGACTCCCAATCACAGCAACAGGGTGGCTTGGTCATCTTTATTCAGAGAAACCTCCTTGCTCTAACTATAGGATAAAGAACATAGGCAGAACCAGCTACCACAGGACCACTGGCACACTACACCAAACTCACCCTTTTCCATGGCAGCATCCTCTCATGCTTTAGAACTCTTCACTCACTCATGCATAAAATTCTAAACTACAACAAATTCATGTCACAAGGCAGAAGCCTGGCTGTCACTTTTTGCATTCTCAGTTTCCAAAGAAAGAGGCTCTACTACTCTTCATGTTACAGAAATCTTCCTGCACAAAATGCTTTCCTTTGTTTTCAGTAGCCCATTGAATTTCAAATATGGATTTTAACAAAGTAGTCTGTAAAAGTCAGTAACTCCGGTCACTTACTTGGCTTAGAGTTAATGATGACATTTTCAGCAGAGTGCTGGGGTGGGAACCTGCAGTTCTCTCCTTGGCCCTCACTGCTGCCATACTCTATGACATCCACTTGCCCCAGCGGTACGCTCCACTTCAATAAATACCTCTGGCCAGTTGTCATGGTGCCACTGCTTTCATAGGAAGAGCTGGAAGAGGCGCAAATTCTTATTGCAACAAGCAACTGCATTTCATGGCATGCTATTTATTACTCCAGCTTCTAAAATCTGCTGTTTATCAGATTGAGTACAGTGCACAACTTGAAAGAAATACATGTACCAGGCTGACTTTTGTGACTTCAGAGTTAGACCGCCAGCTCATCTAGACTGTATGCCAAGAAAGACTTGCAGGTCATGTCATCTGTAAAAATATCTTATCTTTTGCAAACCAGGAACACTCAAATGTCCCAGGTGCCTAGGGACCACTAGCTGCAGATGAATTTTCTGTGGCTTGCAAAAGATACAGACTTTTACACAGGACATGACCCTCACAGGGTCAGACACTTGGCATGATCATAAACTCTTCACATGGAAAACAAAAGCAGACTGCACTTTGCTGCTTCAAGTACAAATACAGAAAATCCAAGACTTTACTGGTATGAAAGAAGATCAAATATGAATAGTTAAAAACAACATCCAAGTGTTACTAAGAAACTAAAGAATTTGTAAAGGCAAGGATCACAGGATAATCGACATGAGCTCATTCATCTTCTAAACATTACATGGTACTTCTCAGTCACTAGCATGAGACCAAGCAACCACACACTTAAAAATATATGTACAGAATTCATATTTCAGCAATGAATTAAGATATCAACTCACATTATGTTTAAGAAAAGCTGTTCTTGGAAGATTTTAATGATCCATATTTTCTTTGTCAGAATGTACCATCACATAAAGCAATTTATGACACAAGCAACATATGAATGTGAACACAACTTTGGCATACACAGACATTTAGTAATATTAATAATTACAGCCAACAAAAGCACAGAAGGAACTATGAAAAAAATGCTTTTTTCAAAGCAATTCACCTTTAATCCTTCAATGCTTGCTCTCAGAGATAACAACCCTTCCCCATCTGGAACTTCTTTAGCCACTTCCAGGTTTGTTCTGGCAACCTGCCTTAACTTTATGGGTTTTGTTTTGCATATTTGTTGGGGATTGTTTGTTTTGTTGAGAGTGGGATTTAATTTATGAATTGTGTCAAGTTACAAATCTCTGTGTTACAGTCTGAAAAAAGTCTTACCCTGGCATGCCTGTACTCCACTAAGCACTAATACACAGCAATAACTAGACACTACAGAGCATTTCCATCTGTAATCTCCAACTATCATTTTCTTACAAATTTACTCTAGAACTTCCAAGTATCAGCCAGCAATCTAGAGGACTATAACAAAGCTAGTTCTCCATTTATTATGACTACTCCTAGAAATCATTAGCCACAGCAAATACAACAATAGAAAGGCAATTCAAAAAGTGTCACTTTTTTCCAGCTGAAGTTCAAATGATCATCTAAAAAATATAAATTAAATCTTACCGAATATTTACTGTTGCACACATCAGCACATCATTTAACATGAAAAGTCGCCGTTCTTTGGTTTTGATAATTTCTCCTTTGTCATTATAAACTGTCTCAACCATATCATCAGTCCGTATGAGGTACCTGTTTCCGCTGCTGAGTAGCTGGATTTTGAAAACAATCAGCACTGTATATTATACACTGTACATCCAACATCCGGCGCACAAAAACCAAAAACAATGGGTTATTTCTTGCCATCCTAGCACAAGTGATTGCAGGTGGATATGCCAAGGGAATTGGGTCTCTTTATTAGTCTGCTTTTCATTTAGAGAAACAGTAACTTCTGCTGTCATTAATGTAGACTGAAGGGGCTTTGCATCTTAATGCAGACCATGGTTGCTCTGGGAATCTTCCACACTGATAAAGGTTTCTTGGCGAAAAAGATAATACCTCCCACAATTTCTGTGATTTCCTTCCCTTGTCCCTTCTTTCATAGTCCACTGAAGACCTACACATGATTCCAGCTGCCCAAAGTGGGAGGCCAGAGTGTGAGGAGGAAGTGTGCTCAGCCTGCTCTGCCCCCCTGGCTCACACAGCTGAGGAGCACAGCTGGCATGGTGCCACAGACTGTGGAGATGGCACATTTAAGAGATTCACGGCATGTGAATTGCTCATGACATTTGCCTTCAAGGGCTGAGGATCAGCACTGTCTGCAAGTGTGAACTAATCCCTTACATGTCAAACATACCTCCTTCACCACCTATTTCACCTTGGCTGGCATTGTTCCAAAACTGTATATGCAAATATACAGGCCCAGGAGGGCCAGCCATGTCCTGGGGGACATCACCCATGTCCTGGGGGCATCGTCACCCAGCAAGGGAGGGATTGTCCCACTCTGCTCTGCATTGGCCTCACCTGAACATTGTGCGAAGTTTCAGGTGCCACAATGTAAGAAAGATATTAAGCTATTAGAGAGGGTCCAAAGGAGGTCCTTGAGGATGGTGAAGGGCCTTGAGGAGAAGCCATATGAGGAGTGACTGAGTTCACTTGCTCTGTTCAGTCTGGAGAAGAGGAGACTACAGGGAGAACTCATGGCAGTCTACAACTTCCTTGTGAGGGGAGGGTTCTTCACCCAGAGGGTGGCTGGGCACTGGAACAGGCCCCTCGTAGTAGTGGTCAAAGCCCCAAGTCTGACAGAGCTCAAGAAGCATTTGGACAATATTCTCAGGCACTTGGTGTGACTCTTGGGGGTGGTCTTGTGCAGAGACAGGAGTCAGACTCAGTGATCCTGAGGGGTGTTTCCAACTCAGCTGATTCTGTGATATTAACACCCAAGGTCTGCAGGACCCTGTGAGATTTGGAGTGACCACCCATGTATATATCAATAAATCCTCCACTGTGTAACACACAAACACAAAATCTTATAGGAAATACCAACTGACAAAAGGTAGCCTGGGCCACCTCTTCAAAAATGCATTTTGTGTCTTGGAACTATGTGCAGATGATTAGTAGCTGCTTCAAGAAGCAGGACTATGACAACTAGAAAAGAAAGTAAAATGTCCGAATCCATCTTCTAATGCACTTAGAATGGAAATACTGTTCCAGTATGACAATAAATTCAGTATTCCATTCTTGGTAAATAGCTTAAAACAGGAATGTTCTGGTTGATTATTGCTTAAAACATGCTTAGTGGGTGATGCAAAAAGCTATGCTTTTATGCATCACCCAAAAAAACCCCATTCCTTCAGCACATCTCCATTACTTTATCTCAGAAGGAGTTCAAAGGATAATAACTTGCAACTTCACAAAAGCAGTAATTGAAGCATTTACATCCCACTTCATGGAAAAGAAGGAATCATTTATGATACAAATAAAACAAGCACACATATATTCACACGTACACATAGCTACTAATAAACTCAAATAAAAAATATTGTTCCTTCCTTCTTACTGAATGTCTTCTAAAGTTCTTTTCAGAAATTTCTATTGTACAATGCAAATATATGAATGAAATGGACTGAGATTTTTCCTTAAAACAAGGAATATGTTGGACCCATTCAATAGCACATCTTGAAATGCTTCATAGTTGGAAGCACTGCTGTATAAGGATGTGGTCCCTATCTTTACACAGGAGTAATTCCTTATTTCTAGGATAAATTAAAAGTCGAATTTTTCCAGGCAGAAAATGTGCATAAGACTTCACTACATATTATTATTTCCTACGCTGCCACAGAACACCAACACTGCTGAGGCTAGTTCAGCATGTTGCCCAATCCAGCACACAGCGGTTTAACTGATGAGCCTGCTCAGTCCCAGAGGTGGGTGAAATCTCACATTTACCAACAGAATGACTTCATGTGGTTGAGCTCTACAGAAAAAAAACAATACAGGTGTCTTATTGGTCTCTGTGGTAGAGATTGCTCAAGGCCCAGAAGCTGACTATTCCATTTCCATTATACTTTCCTACTTTCCTTACCTTGTTCAGGTAGCGTTCATTCATTGCTTTTGCTATTTGTTTTATTTCACAGCGCTGATCTGCATCCCTTTTCCTTTCATTTAACTTCTCTGCCAGTGTCTCGAGCTCTGTAAGAGCCATCTGTAGAGGTAATCTGTCAGGATGTCCTTTATTAGTGTTCTTCAGCATATCCTGAGGGGTAATTACAAAACAAAACAAAAATCAGATTTACTTTCAAAGTCAGGTTCCAAAAATTACAGGATGTACAGTTACAACTACATTCTTTACCTGAGTTCTAGTAAAGGGTAAGACAAATAAACACCTAATAAATATTCAGCACATTGCTTACCTTCCTGAACATCTTACTAATTCTTTAAAAATATACTGAATGGGATCACATATAGCTTACTTAAAGAACAAAATTACAGAGAAAAGACATAATATTAAACAATCTGGCAATCAGTACTATACTATAATATGTATGTGTCCGTGAACAATGATTTAAAATGAAACTTTTCTGATATTTACTGTCATAATAATATTGTATTATCTTTATTACTGTTATTATTCCTTGTTAAAACATGGGCAGCATAATCATCCTAAAGTAGGAGACATTACTTCATTTAGGTCACAACAGCTCCTCCAAGTCTTTCTCTTTTGTAGGCATACAGTGAGAACAATGTGAATTATAGTTTGTCTCCATTCCCAGAGCATTTAAAAATTCCTATATATCCACTCTGTCTTCCTCCCACAGTAAACTTCATCATTCATTCCTACTCCCTCAAAAATTCTCACCACATGCTTCCCCCACAACTAGCTCTGCTAGTTCTACCCACAGTAATTCCCAGACCTGCATCCCACAGCCGTCCTCCTCTGCGCACCTGCAAACACAGCTAACACGTGGTGCTTACTGGGGTAGAGGTGCTGTGGTCTGGAAGAAGTCACAGAGTAAATTTGTCTGGGGCAGGTCTATAATGGGGAACTGTGCTCCTCCTGCAGCTTGCCTACTTGTTGAGATGAGACCCAAGGACTCCCTGTCAAATCCACTGTTTCCATGGGAAGAGAAACAAAATGCTGCAGGTCAGAAGGAAGCTGCAACATACTCTAGCAGGTCCTGTGAGCCAAGTAGTCAGAGAGTGTACTGTTGTTCTCCATCTCACATATACTCTAAACTACCCAAAGCACAAATTTAATCTTCTTGGTTTTTTCTTAAGTGGAAAGTAATGCCACTAAGTTCTTAGTCATGTTTTGAAGTCTTATTAGCTAACAAACTGATATGAACAAGCAGTATATTTGAACTACACCTTTACTAAAAAATTATTTATAAGTGGTATCTTACTTAGCAAGTAATCTATAGTAAATCTAGTTTACTAAGATTTTCCTGCAGTGAGTGCCCTAACTGCTCATTCCTGCAATCAGACTATGAGGTCAGTATGTTTAATGCACTGAAATTTTTTCTTTATTTCCCCATGATGTAGTGGTCACTTTCACTCCAGCATGCTCCTCTAGCAGAAGACAGATAGCATGTAATCCCAAAGGTAAACCATGCAAGAATGTAACAGGAGCCTCCCTTTGGTGAACATTATTTACCTGCAATAGTAGGATGAACTGTGGAAAACGCTGGATAGGTTTCATCATTAAACCATAGAGTGTAATGCGATCAGGGCTTGACTCCTGACACTGCTGCAATGCAACAAAGACACATTTACTACCACGAGCACATTTCCACCAGTTACAGAATGAAAGAAAAACATTTCCTAAAATTTCTTCTATATTGCTTACATTAATTACAATAGGAAGACTGTGAAGATTCCATTTACTATCAAGATTTAATTTAAAAACATTAAATCTTTTTAAAAAACCTGTCACTATTAAAATGATGGCCTGCTACTGAACTGAAATCCCCTCCTTAAATAAATACCGCTGGGCATCAGCAGTGCAGCATCTACAAACCTAAAAACCTATCAATAGGTTTTTAAGAGGAAATCTAAGAAAAATATCATAATTGCAGTGCTATGCAAACAGAGCTTTTGATCTTCTTTATTAGAAAAAACAAAGGAAAAAAATGTTGATTTATTTGGAAAGAAAAATGTTAGAATCTCTTATTTCAGTTACCAGGAATGGCAGATAAAACCAGACAAATTTCTTTTGCATGTTCAAAAAAGACAAAAATGGCCAGAAATAGGAAGGTTAGAGGAAATATTCAATATTAAAAAAAAGGCAAATCAAAATTATAATAAACGGGTGTTGTGCCTAAATTGTTATTTATTGCTACAACTATCAGCTTCACAACAATTTACTCCTGTAGTTATCTCCAAAAACATCTGTTTTTTTCCAAACAGCAGTAGTGAAAATTCTGATCTTCATTGTTGGTGGGCAAAAAAAAAAAGGAAAGGTAAAAAAGTGTAATCTGTCATTAGAGTTTGGCTGTGGTTCTGCAAGAAGAACCAGCGTGGCACTGACAAGCAGTGGTGAGAGGTGTGGATTACGTCTCTGTTGGAAAAACATGCTTTTAACAGTAGACATATGATGTGACTACATGTTCACTAGAGAGTCTGCTCTTCATGATGCTTAAGGCTTCCAGAGTATCATCCTGCACAGAGCTGTCCACACTCCAAAAAGTTGTTAGTTAATTTTAAGATCTGAAGACAAACCCCTGTTACCCTTCACTAGGCAACCTAAGACTTGCACTAGGCACCCAATTTTAGTGCTTTGCAGACCACTGTAGCACACCTGACAGGGTGACAGCTCTGAGAGCCACAGCTCAATCCAGAATGCTTGGGGAATGAGACAAGCTGAGCTTTCAGACTCTCAGCAATGTCACAGGCAGCCCAAAAGCCTTGCAATGGAGTCCTTGCACCCTCTGTAAGGTGTCAACCTAGGGATTCATAGCACTTCTACTGCATGTGCCAGGCTCTCCATACACATCATCACAAGCATCATATGCAACAGGGAAGTATGCACTCTGCAAAAAAAATCAGCAATTTCAACCCTAAGCCAGAAACACGATCTTCAAGACACAGGGAAATTGTTGTGGAATGGAAATCCAGCTGTGCTACTTCTCACAAGATAATAAACAAAATAGAATTATAATAAATTCCAAATTAAAAAGTGGCTTTGTATGGTAAACTACTAGTTGAGGCTCACCTGATATGGAAGAATCCTAATGTTTAGCCAAATAAAGTAATGCAAACACCAATAAACTGATTTGAACAACAATAAGGCTACTGTGCACTTCAAAATACATCCTAGATCTAACAACGTTACCATGCCAAAAATACAGTACTGGAAGGGAATCCTCTGGGGTCTTTTTGTGCCAAACCCATAAAATATACCTTAAGTCCACAAAAACAGTGAGACAATATACAGTATCAGTAGCCCAATTTCCTCACAATTTGTAACTCATACTTCCTTATTTATACCATATGCACAACTGTTTTAAGATTGAATGAACTAACCTTTAAGAAGTCTAAAAAGGCAGGTTTGGTGGCACAAGATTTCTTGAGAATCCCAACTGCTGTACTGAAGTTGTTTACATATTCACTGTATGCATCCAATACCATCGATTTAGAAAACTGAAAAGAAAAAAGGGGAAATCTTAACTATAAATACAAAATACCTCCGCCAGCACAGCCATATAGATTTCTGGCTGTTAGAGACTTGCCTTGCTCAGAACTACCAGCTTTGCTTGGCCTAGTGGTGGGTATACAGAAATACTGGTAATACCTAAAATAAACTTTCTGCAGAAGACAGGTTGGAAACAGAAAGATGCAACAGCTGTGAATTGCAAGAAATGTGTTTACAGAAATTGCTTCATCTTGGCTAGAACACTTCAGCAGAACCTGAGGACTATGGGCAATCCAAGGGCATCCACTGCGATTTGAAGTGGCAGCTGACACCTCCTGATCATCTCACTGCCTGTCTTCCGGGTTAAGTGAATCAGCAAAGTCCCAGGGCCTTTACACCCTGACTTCAGCTATTAAGGCCTTACCAAAAAAGCAGACAGATTGTGTGGCCTGCAAACAGTCATGGGAATGGTAAGATTACTGCCCATTGCCTTCTTGGTAGTTTTTCTCTCTCTCTTTTGCAGAGCTGGTCTCACTGAGACTACTTAACTTGCTTCAGTCACAACAAGACAGGTTTGCTTTAAACAACAATTCTTTAGTAATTATTTTCCAGCTCTCTTACAGCAGGCATGAAAAGGTGGTGATTTCTAGCACTTGGGTGGAAACAAAACAAAGCACTAAGCCAGAAGGCAGGCAGTCTTTTCCAGCCACACTTTCAAGGTGAACAATGTCTTCTTATCAAGCAAGGCCACTTCTTGTTTTCTCTAATTTAAAGCAGCAGCTAATTCTGTCCTTTACTGAATGGATTTCCATTAATGATGGGATAGTGTTTTACAAATATTATTTATCAGTGCCCCATCTCAGTTCAAACTCAGGAATTCAGGACATTACCTGCTGTGGTTTCTTTCTATTTGCACATTACTACACATTTTTTAAGAGATGCTGAGCCTCAGTTTCACCTTAATTTTGGTGGTTTTGTGAATCTCTAATCTCTCATAAAAATAAACTGTTTACTTAAATGTCTGAAAGATTAATCAAAGCCTGAAAACTTCACTCACAATCCTTTCACATCTGCCAACCAAGCTGAAGATAGGTGTTGGTGTCAGTTTCCTTATCAGGATAGTACATGCATACTCTTGACAGTTGCCACAGGCATTGGAGAATATGGGAATAAAGCAGCTAAGTTAGAAAGATACAGAGATGGAAAAACAAGACTAAAACAAAACCAGATTATCTGTTCTGACACATTTGCTTACTGAAGCAACAAAGACATCACCGATCATTTCAACAGAGTCCCACTCAGATACACGACTCGCCAGGGCAATCTGAAACATTGAATGGCACTGAAGAATTTCCTTAATTCGATAAAAGACCATTTTAAGTTTTCTTTCACTCAGTAATTTTGGTTCCATATCTGAAAGGGGCTTCTCATATTGCTGTGGGGAAAAAAAAAAAAGCAAACTGATTTAAACAATCAAAAATATGGACTTCTTTAAGCAGAAAAACCAACTCATGCAACAGTACACACACACACACACACAAAATCACTGAACATCTGGCCTGAAGGATCTGAAGCAAAATCTGTGTCAGTCATATGACAGATTCTTTAATGATCTTTAATGATTTGTTTTCAAATATTCAAAATTCTAAAATGCAAAAGATATTAAGGTACCTCCAGGATTCTTTTGAGAGCATCCACGTAATTCTTCTCACTATCAACTACAGAGCCCAAAATATACCTTCTCACAACCTGTTGAAACAACAAAGTTTTGTTCAAAGTTCTAATCAAGTAACGCATTCATCATAGTTGGAAATGGTGATGATAAAATTCTCACATTAATAAAACAAAAAAAACACAAAGCTATTTCAGTACTGGAACTGTAATAAAATACTGTACTTCTTCAAAAGTAATTAAATTTACTATTACTCTAAAACTACTTTAAAGAACACAACCATTATTGTATCAATATCTGTAATTTTTTTCTGAGTGTTGTAATTCAAAGCTTTACTTTTTAAACTTTTGTTTTGACTTTGGCATTTAACAATGCTCTCAGGCACCTGGTGCAATTTTTAGGGCTGTCCTGTGCAGGGCCAGGAGTTGGCCTTCAATGATCATTGATCTTCCAAATCAGGATATTCAATAATCCTATGCACCTTAAATGTATATATGCAAGCATTAATGGAAACAATCATAGGAATAAGATGATGTTGACTACTTCAGTGATTTGCTACAACAAAAATAGGTAACAAGTTTTCAAAAACCACTCCTGAATTTTATTTTTAATAGGTTTTATAAATTTATTAGGAGCAACATGAAGGGCAAACAAGCAAATACTAATTGCCTTATAAAGTTAAAGCCATATAAACTGTACCACTGAGAAACTATCCAAGTCAGCATTCTCTTTTGGGCACTACCGTGCATAAGTGAAAGTCCCCGTCTCATCTATATTTACGTGCACTGACAGAGTTGTAAGAGCTTCAGGAAATGCTACCATATCTCATGTTAATAAACTACAGGCTATTTATCACACCTCCTTCTCCACCTTCTGCTTCTGTAACTCAGCTGAAATGAATGTGTGGGTGGCAGGACAGGAAGGACTGGAGAACTGATCTGGTTTAGAATTTAAGCTTTTTGCCATCAATTAGATTTCTTATTGGTTAAAAGGATTTGTTTTCACCCAAATCCATTTCCTAATCCAGCTCATCCCAGAGTTTTCAGAATGGGAACCATGAGGGAGAAGGCAGCACAGGGGTAGGATCAAGCCACTTTCCATAACTACAAGAGAAGATGCAACTGCTCATTTTGCTATTTTGAGATAGCCTAAATGACTGTGAAGCTCAAATCTCAGGCTTGCTTCTTTCTGCCCCAGAACCCCACAGCCTCCTGCTTCCTTCACCATGACTGCCTTTAAATTCTCCACACTTGTATTTTGCATTATTAAATGCAGGTTATGTGAGAATTTTCTTTCAAGTACTGGCATTTTAAAGGAGGACCTCAAAATTATCTGGGGCTTTGCTTTAAGATATATACAGTAAAATTAGTTGTGTCTAATCTGTGTTTAGAATGGATTTAGCAGTGTCTTATTTGGTATAGTGGATCAGCTTCTCTGGTGAAGAATACTAATCCTACTTTTAGTCACAGTTCATTCTTCTGAAAAGAATAAACATCTGTAGAAATAAAAATTTCAGGCTATATAATACACAAAATGAATACTTAATAGTGGCTTCAGGTTATTGCAATAGATATGAGCCCCAGCCCCAGTACTGGCAGGCACCAGGAATTAAACAGAAGCCATCATGCCACCTGCTGTTTGAAGCCAGCATGTCCACAGAGCAGTTCTGCTGGGACAGGGCAGCTGGGCTGGAAGGGGTCCTGGCCTGGAGTGCCCAGGATGGTGACCCCCTCACACAGCCAGGACTGTGCTGGCCCCCTGAGCTGCCCCAGTGTTCCTGTGCACCCCAGCCCCCCAGAGCCCTGCTGCCCAGCAGCCAACCTCCCACACACGGCCGCTGCACCCCTCCAGCTCAGCGTCACCTCCAGATGCTCACTGCAGCTGCCATCCAGATTACCCATACAGGCTTTCAATGCCACAGGCCCATGCCTGCTCCTGAGGGACAGCCCTACCACTGACCATCTGCTGCACTCTGTACCACGGACTAACACTGAGCATGACATCCTCATCTGTTTTCCACCCACCATCTTAGTCCACCTATACAGACTGTATCTAACCCACAGGAGCACAGGAACACTACAGGAGACAGCTGAAAGCCCTGTTAAGGCAGTGACACACTTAGCTCCCCTCTGCCCACAAGTCAGTCATCTCAAAGGGGCTCAAGCTGGTCAGGCACAAATGGACTCAGGTCCATCTACGCTGATTTTTCCCTCCTGTCCTACTGAATCCAGAAATAGCTCCCAAGAGCATATGCTCCATCACTTTTGTTGGGAGTGAGGTCAGGCCAGACTCAATCCTCCTCCTTGTGGGTAAGAGTGTGACACTTTTTCTCAGTCTTCTGATCACTCTGATTTTAGATGACTGAGAAAGGCCTTACCTGCAGCATCCTTAAATCCATCCCATCTGGTCCCACGGACACCTGTATGCCCAAATGACCTCAGCTGCAGATTAGGCTTTGCTCCAGCAGACCTGCCTCTGGGCTCATGGGCTGAGTCCTGAGGACAAGCCTCACCAGTAAAACCTGATGCAAAGGTAGCACAGTCTTTGACTCTTTCTCACTAGGTCCGTGCCCCACCAAGCAGAGTGTTGAGTTTTTATCAGTTTCTGTTTGTGGCCAACGTACATGTAAGAAACTCCTCACCATTGCCCCTCACACCTCACTAGCTCCAGCTGAGCTTTGGCTTTCCTAACTCCTTTCCTGCCCACTCGGACAGCTCCTCCTGGGCAGATGAGCAATGTAAGTCATGACTTACACAACTATTACTAGTTTGTTCCAGAAGAACTCTGGGGTTTTTTTGCAAAAGGCTAAACTTATGTATACAGAACTACCCCAGTGAAACTCAAATTCCTATCTGGAAAGAAAGAAAGAGCATCCAGACTGATGCTGAAATTTCACATTACAGTAATATCTTACAGTAATAGAACACATTTTAGTAGATGCATTGTTACAAGATTAGCACTTGGCTGTGTTAAACATCAGAGAAAAGTAAACCTCACCCAAGTAAAAGGTAAAACAAACAAACAAAAAAAAACCCCTGAAAATATATAGTCCTTAACTGCCCCTTAGTTTGTTTTTTTGCTCATTTTCTGAAGGTACTGACCAACTAACTCATGATTTGACACCACAAGAAGCTAAAAACTCTCATACAGTTATTAGCTGTCATAACAATACAATAACATGAACCCACAGGATTTATTTTCAGCCAAAATTTCTTAACTGTTGATGATATCAGTACTTAGTAAGTGATTTCCACAGTGACCATACAATTTGAGGTGGAGGACAGCAAAATGTATTCTTCTGTAGACTTGATTTTACTGGGGATTATTTTTTTAAACAAGAAAAACCTTTAGATTCAAAGATCATACAAGACATTCTCCACACTTAAAATGGATGCCTGCAGCAACATCTTCTGATTCAATAAAAATGCTTTAACTCTCTTCTTTTTTAACTCAGAATCATCATATTTAGCTTAAGTGTTCAGACAGTGAAACAATATAGTTCTTACAGATAATTTTATAATGCACTCCAGCATTTTGCATCTCTGGGTGAACTCAGGATTGATGCAACTATATGCACACTCACCAATTTTCAAAAAACTAGTTACTCAGTTCTGAATTTGATGTTCACTTAAGCAAAATGCCAGTATGTTTGAAAACCAAAGGCAGCTAAGAGCCATTGGTGTAGAGCAGAAGGGGAGAAAAAAGAGGCAGAAGACCATACTTCCCAAAGCTTACTACCTGCTGCTGTGATAATCCTTCAGGCATAGGAGTCATAATTGCTTCAGTATGCATACAGTCCACATCAATAAATAAATTTAGCTCTTCTTCTTCCAGACATGATGACCTGTGATCTACAAAAAAAATAACCAAAATGTCAGCTTCTACATGTGGATTGAAAGAATAAAAAAGAAAAAAAAAAAAAAACCAAAATCAAAGACCCTATCATCCAAGCACAGCAATTAGAAATTTTCACTTACCAAACAAAAGAAATTACCCAGCACTTCTGTATCATCTGTGAAATCACACAAATACCACCACCAACAGGTACTCTAATACACAACATCCTTCAAAAGCATCCTAATATCCCACAGCTGGAGACAGCCTAAGCATCTTTTCTTTGACCTCTACTCCCTTCTCCTAGCCAGGAGAATGGGGCTGTCCAGAGGGCAGGACATGACAACATGGGTTAAAGCACTGCAGCTCCAGGGCTTTAAAATAAAAGTTTTAAAATAAATCATCCCTGGGAAAAAAATGAACACACCCATAATACGACCCAGCTAAAAAACTTCCATACCCCCTTCCACAACTGAACTAAAGTAGCCAAATTCACCAAAATGTTTGCTTTCATCAGCAAGGAACGAGGGATTCTGCATTCTGTGGATATTAATTTGACTGAAAAAGCACCACCGAAGTGCACTGATAGGTGGCAGCACACAGCCAGCCAAACAAGCAGACACGAGAAAAGGAGACATAAAGAACAGTATGAGAAACTGTCTTAGAACAAAAAGAGAAATAAGGGAAGCAGACCTAATGGCTGGGAGAAATTCATGAGTTTAGTTATCAAATTTGTCACTAGCTCCTCGCTGGTTTGGAAAGAGGTTATGGGATTCAACCATCCACAGGCAGACGGTGTCTGCAACCTAACTGCTAGAAATGTAAGAAGGAATGCCAGGCCCGCTGCAACACTGCCCTGCAGATCATTTTCATCTGTGCAAGTGCAAGAAGTTGAGGATACAATTTTTGGTCACTTCATTTTGTGTAAGTAGCTTTCTATATTCAATCTGTAAATTAAGTAAAGAACCAGTCAGACGTCATGACGGGGATGTAAGATGTGCCCTGGCCCATAACAGATAAAATGCAACTTTATGTTACCTCTCTCAATAAAAATACCTTGTTCCACCCTTGTGGTTTTATCTTCCTAAAACTGTAGTTTTATAAGTTCTGAAGTTACTGCCATTTAATTAGTTGGGCAGAAACTTGAGCAGGAATATATACTATCTCTCAGACTTATCCTGAAAAAGAAGCTACCTTTATTTACTACCACCTGTCTCTTGAAAAAATTACCTGTGGCCAGCTGCTGCCAAGGCTCAAAGGACTGTCACTTGCTCTCAACTACAGAAAGAACACAAATACTTCTGTGGTTTTTTGATTTTACATCACTTTCTGTTTTCCCAATCCAAAATCAGCTTTCATCAAACTGATTAAGCAGAACAGTCTTTTCCCCAACTTCCACTCTTAAGCATGGAAAGCATTATTCCTTGCCAATTACGAACTTTTTTAAATAGCCAACTACTCCTCCACTGAAAACCATGTCTTAACAGCACATTCTCCTGACATTCCAGAGTTATTTGATGGAGAGACCTGGACAGACTTAGTAACTGTGCTGATTTTGGCTGGGGTAGAATAAATTTTCTTCATAGAGGCTAGTATGGAGTTATGTTTCAGATTCATGCTGAACACAGGGTTGATAATAGAGATGTTTTTGTTATTGCTGAGCAGGGCTTACACAAGAGCCAAGGTCTTTCCTGCTTTTTGTACTGCCACACTGGTGAGGGGGCTGGAGGTACATGGGAGGTTGGGAGGAGACACAGCCAGGACAGGTGACCCAAATTGAACAAAGGGATATTCCAGACCATATGACATCATGCTCAATATATAAAATGGGATGAAGGAGTAAGGGGAGGGGATGTTCGGAGTGATGGCGCTTGTGTCCCAAGTAACTGCTGTGTGTGATGGGGCCCTGCTCTCCTGGAGATGGATAAGCACCTGCCTGCCCTTGGGAAGCAGTGAACTAGCTCCTTGTCTTTCTTTGCTGGTTGTGGCATTTATGGTCACTATTAAACTGCCTTTATCTCACTGCACAAGTTCTCGCTCTTACTCTTGTAATTCTCTCCCCAGTGCTGGTGGTGGGGGAGTCAGTGAGTGGCTATGTGGGGCTTGGCTGCTGGCTGGGGTTACACCATGACAGGAACTTAACATCATTTCCACACTCCCATCTACCAAGGTCGCGCTCTTTGGTGGGACTTTTTGTAGTTTTTAGGTTGACTCTTCTTTGTGGTCCTCAGGTTTTTTTTCTTGCTCCAAACATTAAAAACTGCTCAAGATGCAATGGCCATACTGTCATCTGAACTGAATATTTTACCACACATATTTGATATACATCTGATTTCTTGCATCTGGCTCTCAGCTCCCAGTACAAAAATTTGCTACAACATTCATCATCTTTCTCAGAAATGACTAGAGAATGTAACAAAGAGAAACACTGTAAATAGCACATACCTTGAGAAATGAAAGATTTTGTCCGAATGAAGGAACGACCCTTCTTCACAGCTGCTTTTGTCTTTTCAAGTCCATCTTTGGTACCTTCTCTAGCAGCTCTCATAAGCTTTTGCATCTGTAAGATAAAATGTGCAGTCTACATGTTCAGTGAATAACAGCAAAACTTTTGAGCATGCAAACTTTAGGTTATCAGTATAGTCCAAAGTCAAATGAATATATTATAAGTAGAGAGAACCATGAAAACTCAGAGCCAAGCTCCTGTATTTCAAAATAAAATAAAAGCTGGAGACAAGGACTTAATTCACGGCAATACTGTATACAAGTGTAAAAGAGCAGAAATGTTAAAGAACCCTTTTGCATCAAACATACAAATTTTAAATAGTCTCAAATGTTATCTTATGCAAGAAATACCTACTACTCACAGGTCATTAATGGCCAGAGGTCTCATCCATCTTTCAGTGTCCCAGTAACTCTTCCAAAGTATTTCTGATCTAAAGATAATCCCCTAGACTCAGTTATATATTAACTGTATTCTTAAACAAACACTGTTACGAAGGAAAAAGTTACAACTAATAACTTCATTGAAGAAATGCATTGCTTTAATTAAGAATTCTATAATCCTACAGTATACTACTACAGCCAAATGACATTACATGGGGAAAAAAAACCCCAAAACACCAAAGAAGTGCTGTTTTTCTCGAAAATGCTTATTAAAAAACCCTACTTCTTTTCCAAAACATCACAACAACAAAAAACCCCCACTACTGTCAGAACACAAACAAAGCTGTCTTGCTGCAACCAGGCAATTTCTTGGTTTGAGACTGAAGCTTTTAGCAAAAACTCAGTCTTCTCATACTGGCTCCATTCCGAATGGAGAGCAGGGAGATTCCCAATTTGATCATGTGTGGCTGGAGGGCCAGGGCCAGGCTAGCCCCATGGAGCCAAGGTCTCAAAGAGGCACTAGGGTTGCACACCGGTTTCATGCTCTGGGATAAGGGCACCAGTCAGCAGGGAAAGCCAATGCCCTATCTCATTTTCTGAAACTGTTAACATTAAAAGTGAGCATAAGAAAAGGACCTTGACCAAGTATTTTTAAGACTATAGCAATATTTTAGTCTTTAATTTAAGACTGCATAATAAAAATTCAGCACATTTGGAATTCATTTCATACAAATGATTGTCTGCTTTTTCAAGCTGTTATTAAAAGACAACATTGTCTGTGTTGGAAAAGCAATTATTTAAATGTAGCTAGTTACAAAAATCAACTACACTACCTTCAGCTCATGTTTTTGCTTTAGTTGCTGAAACTCTATTGCTCCCACAGTGTTTGACATCAAATCTTTCATCTTTTTTTCATAATGCTCCTTTAAACGCGTTAGGTCATGAGAAAGCTACAGTGTATAAAAAGACACAATCTTTTCAAAAAGCTGTAGTGAAAACTTCATGCTAAAGCACTCACATAAATCATGCACATTGCCCCATCTATCTACTGATACAAAGACAACTGAGGGAAAACTATCACTAGGGGAAAACTATCACTGAGGGAAAACTATCACTGAGGGAAAACTATCACTGAGGGAAGCTCCAGTCCAAGGAAGGGACCAGGTACTTTTCTGTGAAGACAGGGGCAAAGCCACTTAGACTAAGGTAACTACATTGTTATATATATCTTAATTATACTGTGCCTATCTCTTAAAGTCCACACAGAAAAAATACATCAGCTTTAACCATAAGCATTATTCACTGGAGCACAAACCCTAGTCTGTACTTCAGATTGTTCTTCAAAACAGTAAATCAGAAGAAAACTGAGAGACTGAAGAACCTGCAGAGATTGCTGGCACCTGAGAATATGGAAATTGACAGGGCAGTGAGTCAGATAAGGAGACACTAACAGGATTCATGGTCTTGTAATTTCCACATGCATCATAGCCTCATCGTATGAACTTGGGTGTAACCATCTCGTACACGAATATATTCATTTGCAAGGTAAGGAAAATATCACAGAGAAAGGAATGCTCTGGAATACTAATTACCATTTGTTAAACATTTTGACAAAGATAGATGAAAGAGGTTAAAATGCTACCAGGAAAGGAAAAAAAGGAAAAAATTTGGTGTGCCCTATAATAGAAGTCCAGTGGAAAACTCCTCAGCTTGATATCAACAGAGTTATTTGGCAAGAGATCAAAGCTTCAGGAAAGAGAAGGCCTACTGAGTTGAAAACAAAGCGACAGGCCCAGCACGTAGCTTCACTAGGCTGGGTCAGGATGCAATTACCTCTAACATGATGATTCTGGCATTACAGCAGTATAATGAAGAATAGCATCTGGTTCACAGACCAGAAATATTTAACAACACAAAAACCTTCCCTTCTTAAAACAAATTAGTAAATAAATATAATAACAAGAATCATAATGAAAAAGTGACTTTGAGGGAAATTATACCAGCACTTAAAATTAAAAATCCCACCTCCAACCTTGCCATACTTTTTAACTAACACTAAAATTAAAACTAGGGCAAGTCCCTCACAGGCTCTGAAAAGCTACAGAAGGCGATGTGCTGGGAATATACTGTAATATCCATCACAAGACCTGAGGAGAAGTGAGAGTTAGCACAAGGAATGGATACACAGAAAACATAAATAAAGAAGAGTAGTGCCTGCCCATGCTGAAGTGCCAGTGCAGGGAGGGTTTGGGTTGGTGTTTCATGTTGGGCTTTTTGTTGTTTTCTTGGTTGGTTGTTGCAGAGTCTTTTCAGCAGTCCTAAAGTTTGTCTTTCTTCATTCTCTGCCAAAACCCTTCCCTAATTTCCTGATTTCTCCATCTCCCAGCAACCCATCGAGGTGCAGGAGCCTCTCTGACTTTTCCACCCACCAGCTTAAGTGTTCCTCACCTCCTCGTACCCATCCTCACAAGGCAATCCCCAAAACCTTTTGTCACAAGCCTGAAAAAACCATCTGCAGGGCAGTACCCAAGGGCATACACTTCTCCTGTCATCACTCCTCAGTCTCTTGCCCAGAGACTCTGTGCCTGATCCTGGTACAATCACATTCAACCACTGCCAACCATTTTCCATGATAGATCAAAGAGAGTTCCCAAAAAATGGCTTTAAACCTTGCTTTGTACACATATGTAAATAGATTCTTATGACTATGGCCAAAGCTGATGCTAGGGATAACATGAAAAGATTAAAACAAAAAAAAAAAGCCAGCAGCGATGTTAAGGCTTACACACTCAAATGCAAAGTAATTTCCTAGTCTCTTCCCAGGTATTTAAAAAAAAATATATAAACTCACAGTTTCTTCAGTCTTGTTGAAAAAAAAGCCAAAAAAACCCAGCTGCAACAGCTTAAGATTGCTCTAGTCAGAACAAAACCAAGAAAAAACAGAGGAAAAAGTACAGATTAGGGTGGGCTCAAGTCTTGCAGTTAATTGCTCACTCCCTGATTCCCAAAGGACAAGGCAGCAAGGATGGAGGTGGGGGAGAGCAGATAACATATAATGGAGGGAAACACATACAGCAAGGCTTTTATTCTCATCAAGATAAGAAACCTGCAAAATGAAAATAAGGGTCCTATGAAATAACTCCCTGTCTGCAACCCCTGCACATTCCAGCCATGGGGTGCTGAGGCAGTTCACAACACAGAGCTGCCAAGTGGCTCTTGGGGGCCTGTCCCTCGCCAGCACACACTGGGGAGCCTCTCACAAAGAGGGTACACGATGGCAAAAGAAGAGGAGCGAGGCAACAAGAATGGAAGAGCCCAGGGCTTCTCTCCCTGTGCAATGGGAGAGATGCAGGGAGGACAAGGCGCCTGCAGCACCCGTGTCTTCCAGCCTCCTGCAGAACAGATGGAGCCAAAGGTACCAGACCTGAGAAGTGTCACAGATGGATCAACTGAATCGTGCCACCTCTCTTCTCTCCTAACGGGGAGAATTGTCTTCGATTACAAAAATCATTTACTTTCAGAAGTTTTTTAAGCTCAGTCACTTTCAAACAACCAAAATGATGCAGATCTAAGACAAAAAGCTAGGGAACACTGGTGAAGATTTTTGTGACTTTTGGGGCACCTAAAGATCCCAAACCTTCAATTCTTAACAGGCTTGTCCCCATTTATTCTTCATATTATTTTCCACATTTATTTACCACTTACACTAATCCAGCAACTACAAAAGAAGAAAAGGTGAGGAACTGCCCACAAACAAAAATAATCTCATTTTTTATTTCATTTTTATCCAATTTGAGGTTTTTCTTTTTTGTAATAAGTTTCCGTTTAATATTTACACCTCTTCTTTTCCCTGTTACATTTTGTTGTCTATTGTCACTTCCACACTGATTCACATCTCCTTTAAAAACATGCTGTTGGCATTCGAAACTGAATTGAGGAAAAAGAGAGATACAGGTGAGAAAGGCAAGTGTTGGAAACCAGGACAACCTCAATGACTGAGCAGCACTGCAGGATACATACATGTCTCTTGTGGTTGCCTCGCAAAAAGGAGCTGGGAATTCCATTTTTACACTCAGAATCGCTCTGTTCTTCATAGCTTTCAAACTCACTTGAACTCCACCCATATTCCAGTGAGCTGTTTCCACCATCATCACCATTTTCAACATCATCATAAATCATTTCCTCTGCAAGAATTAAACCAAAATAGATAAAGCTACACTGAAATTTATGTTTGTCTGAGCACCAAAAAACTTGTTCAGGATATGTTATAAAGAATTGTACAGATTTTTGTATGCACATTAAAAATTCTGAATTAAATACAATATGCAAATAGCCAAAGTGAGTCGTCTTTGCTGAAACAGAGCAATAAAAAAGGACAGTGTTATGGGCACACACCATGATCCTTTTAAAAACATGCACTATTCAAATGACACTGCTGTGTTGTCCAATCCCACAACATGTTTTAGAACTTCAGAGGAAGTTTGAACTGTAGCTATGAACACTCATCTGCACTGAGAAGCATCATCCTTCCATTTGTAAGCTTGCCATTTGTCCCTAGGGACAGCAGCTCAAATGACAAATGCTAAAACATTGCAAGAATCAAACAAAAATGTCACTACTTCAAGCAGGGCAGAGCAGACCAAAGCAGCAACAAAGGTGTTACACAATGGTATTTTATGACTCATCACCACCAGTCACTGGAAGTCTCCCATATCTGGCAGTTACCTTGGTCATAATTTGCTCTAAAAACTAGAAGCATTTCAAGCATTGAACTTTTCAAGATCTAACCTTTTCAAGTCTATATTGCAATGGCCGACCAAAGTACCTCCTGTTAAAGACAAAGGTCTTTCCATTGTCAGAGACGTCAAGAACATAAAACTGACTCAAAACTAAATGGAAAATTTAGAGCCAATTGCTTATCAGGAAACAGGAATGCACTCTACATGCAGCACCATTTGTCATTACAAGTAGAAGAGTGTGGACATTTCTGCCAGGAATCACTATTGTCAGAGGTCAGGATGCAGCATTTACAACTGTCTCCTATTAAATTCAGGAAACAGAAGCTGTGCTTTAAAGATTGAAGTTTCATTTAAACAGAGAAAAAATATGTACTCAAAAGAAAAGCTGACATGTGTTACAAATCCATCTAAACCCTGGATTTTAATATTAACATTAACTAAATTCTTTATAATTAACACAGCAGATTCTAGTCTAATCTGGAAGATTCCGATTTTTTTAAAAAAATTTAAACCCCCATGCATATCAAGACTGTCCTTAAAATATTGTTACTGAAGAAGACATTTTAGTGGTAATCTAGCAAAATGAATAATTTAAAAGAACCATCACAGTAAGTCAAAGTAAATCAAGACTCATGCAAGTCTAACTCCTGTGCTGTCAGTATTGGGGCAGGATTTACGTCACGACTGGGTGAATTTATCTTGTCCATATCCTAATGTAGATTGTCTGACTGAATTTTTTTTTTTGAATAGTTGTGTCTCCCTGACAAAATATACAAATAATAAACATCAAGATCCTGAATGTACAAAGATGAAACTTCCCTTATTACCTATCTCCTCATAACTGTTCAATGTCTTTACAGACAAAATGAAAGTCAGAATTTTAATCAAACTCTTATGGATTAAGCTAAAGAGTCTGACCAATATACTCAGCAGAGCTTTGCTCCATATCCCACCCAGTTCAGCCACCTGGGCCGGGTGTATGTGTTTCCTGATTGATCAGCAACAGAGCAAAGATGTCCCTGCTCACAGTAGCACAGTCCACTGAGGGAACTTCCAGTAATATAAGCATTCAAGTCATGAATGTAACATGATACTTTCCAATAATAAATGAAAAAAAAAATCATTACTAATTTGTAAAACACCTTGCCTGAACACTACTAAGGACAAGAAATGAAACTGCTACAGCTTTAATGTGGTTTCCACACAAGAAAGCTTAAGTGTTTTCTTAATTCATTAACAATTTTAGTATCAAACACCTACACTCTCTGAGAACCATGACAAGTAAGATGCTGAGTTCCCAATAAGTCAATCCACTCAAACACAAAATCAATCAGCAGCAACTGATCTTTAAGCAGACTTCACTATACCCAAAATCTGCAAAACAAATCTGAGCGAGAACTCAATGAAATAAGCTTCTTGAGCCCTCACTCCATCATTCCCAGTAAAGGTAAAACCTTGACGCCAGCAAACACTTCGAGATCTATTCTGCCCCTTCCAAACATGGTTACAACCATGAGTAGTGGACTACTTCAAAGCTGAAATAAAACCTTTCTGTAGAGTCACAATCAGAATGGTAAACAGCCACCCTGGACCGTCTCTTCCATCTAACAAGCACATATTGAGGGGGACTTTCAAGGAAGGAGCTCCTCTCTACAAGCATGACAATAATACATTTCCATACATCATCTAACTATTTAAAACACCCTTTTCCTAACTACCTTGCTTTGTTCGGGGCACTACAGCTACAATACCCAACACAGTAATTCTCTAATATGCAGAATACTCAAGCATTTGGAACAGTATCTATAAAAAAAAGCAGAATTCAACTTCTGAGAAGAGCCGTATAGGAGACCTGCTGAGATAAAGTCTTTTAAATGTTAGTTTAATTCTGAACTTTCTACCAATTATTGATACAATTCCATTTACATACATTTTAGGTACTTAATGAACATATCTGTTCAATATACATGCATATAATTCCATTTTACATTGCTTTCAACATTACAAAGACCTCAAACCTGGTTCAGAGTCTGAATCTTCTCTTGGCACATCATCGTAAATTACCTCATCAGGGTCTAAAACCAAGACAGAAAAAAAAACAAATTAGAAACTTTCTAAGTTTCGAGTGTTTGAGAGGCATTTGGACAAAGCCCTTAACATGCCTTTAGCTTTTGGTCAGCCCTGAAACCGTCAGGCAGTTGAAATGCTGTAGGTCCTCTCCAACTGAAATATTCTATTCCGTTTTAAAGAATTTTGGTTATATTCACATATATGAATACAATGGAGATATGACTCACACTCCACTAGCATTTTGCTTGCACATCTAATCTTTCCAATAATGCAATAATGCACAAAGCAGTATATGGTATTTGTGAAATTTCAGAGTTTTATCTGCACTGCTTATGACCTTTGGTAGCCTGAGAACAAAAATCCACTTCAACAGCGAGTATTTCTCCCTCCTTTTTACAGAAGTATGGAACGTTCTGTGCCTGTCAAAGGCAGCTCATTGCCTTACTAAATGGCTGTATGAAAGCTGCAATAGACTTTTTAAAAAGAATCAAAACTAAATATTGTAATGTTCATCATAGTACATTAAGAGGGAGAATGTTGACACAAATTCTTCAGTCACTTCACAAAATATGTAAGATGAACCTCCAGCCCAGTGGAGGATGCAACCTGTCCTCAAATCACATAGTGTCTGTTCTGGTTTAAAATGCAGCTGCCAGCCAAGAATCAACAGCACACACCAAGACAAAGTGTCAACTCCTTCTTTCCATCTCCTCCAAGTACTTATTTGCCAACTACGGCACAAGAAGAGCAATTTCAAATACAGTTGCAGATCAGACTCTGAACTGGAACTTATTTCCACTGCACATGCATTGATGGAGCCAAATGACTTCCAAAAAACAGTTACAAATGATTCCATAGGCTCCAAAAGGTGGAAAAGTGAATGTTACCTTCATTCTAAAATATAATTTTTATGACATTGTTGAATGTTCTAACTGGTACAGCTTGGTTCTGGAACCTATCTGAAAACATACAGTAAAAGTGAACATGGTCATTCCTATAAAATCTGCTTGTGCATATAGATACACACATACTGCTGATCACACCTTAAAAGTGACCATCTCCTACAGCTGAATTTCAGTGCTCACTGATACCTACTTTCCATCCATGCTGTATTTGCAGGATCTGCAACCCATTTGGCCAGGGCATCATCTTCTCTCTTGGTCTGGTTATCTTCACTTGAAAAAAAGGCCATAAAATAAAAGAAGTAAAAGTTACACCACAATGTTTTTAAATATTCATGAAGACAAGACAATAAATATCTTTCTTTTCTTCTAGTTTCCACTCCGAAGCTGCTGATTACTCAAAAATGTTGCTTCAGTACGTAGTTGGGTGATGAATAACCTATTCTATTTAACAGCTTGAAAATTTCAGTCAGAAAGTTGAAAACACTTTCTTTACAATCTTAAAAAATACTTTGCTTTTCAGTTCATCTACCAGAACACAGGAAATTTTCTTAGAAAACAGTGAACTAAGAGCATCTTTTTCATGGTAAATAGGACTAAAGACACTCTGGGTTACATCAGGAGCATCAGGCAAAGCTGTTACCCTCCTCCACCTGGTGCCGGTGAGGCTGAACCTGTAGCAGCATGTCCAGTTTGGGCTCTCCAACACTCCCTAGCTAGAGAGCTGTGGAGAAGCTGAAGCAACCTCTAGAGAGATGGAGACAAACTGAAGTCAGGGATTAAAGTATAAGGAAGGAGATAAAAGACACGGAGATTATTTAGTCTGGTGAAAAGGATGTTATGGGGTGATCCAAGAGCAGCTACAACTATACAAAAGAAAACTACAGAGGTGATGGAATCAGGGTTATTTGGTTGGTTTTGTTTCAGGGGGTTTGGCACTCCATTTTTTTTAAATGCCAGACAAAGGGGGAATGGTCAACAGACTGCCCACTGGAAGATTTGGGTTGGAATTTTGGGGAGTGTAAGGAGGGGAAGGGGGGAAGGAAGGCAGTACAGCAGGGCAGACTGCCTGGAGAAGCTGCAGCATCTCCATCCTGGGAGGGTTTCAAGGCTCAGCCAGCAAGGCCATGGTTGATCTGATGGAGTATTTGCAGCGGTCATGCTGAAAGCAGCAGGCTAGACAAGATCTCCAGCAATCTGTTGCAGCTGACATTTCCATCATTCTACAGAAGTTCAACCCAGTGTCTTCAAAAATGTCATGCACAGTTACACATACAAGAGCCCCAACCAGTGCTGATTTTAGTACATAACCACAATTACAGGGCTAAGAAAGTGAAAAAAAACAAAGAACAAACATGGAAGCATTAAACAAGGAGAATAAAACACTTATTAAATGCAAGCTTTCTTAGGAATTAAGGTTTTATAAATCATTAAAACATGCTGAACTGGAAATCACCTATTTTGAGGGTCCTCCAAGTTTACAGAATTGTAGTGACATTCTTCAGTTGCTGACTGTGTACCTGCCAAGTAGAAAAAAAAAAAAAAGAAAGAAAATGCTTGGAATAACATATCAGTTTGGTTCAAATGGTATATTTTAGCATAATAAACTGATTTTACTAGTTCATTGCTAAAGAATAATCTCCTTCTTTGCAATTGTTTTATTCTTACATTTGTCTAAAAAAATTTAGTTACTTCATACCATGCATTTTTGAAAATTAAGTAATTTAAAGACACAGCCATTTGCCAGAAGAGCTGTTAAGAGAACAGTAATGCATTTAAATTTATCTCTCAAACGTATATTCCTCTACACATAATAAGGACCACACAAATATTTATTTTTACTTGATAGTATTCCTAGTAGTGGTAAAAAGCAGAGGCTGGAATAAAGGTTGGAATTATAGAATTTCTGCCTAGATAAAGAACAGTATACTCAAAATACAAAAAGGAAAAGGCAGGATATGGGGAGCTTTCTTTCCCTACTCTCTTGACATTAAGCTGTCAGCTTTGTAAACTCTGGGTACAAAATGGATCACCTGTTTCTGTAATAATCCATAGTTAGTTCCCTTTCTAATTTCCTTTTCTGTCTTAAAATTGCACTAAAAGACAAAGAGAATTCATCAAATCATCAAAGGAAAAATCCCACAGCAACTCTATATCCACAAGAATTGGAAAATAAACAAACAGAAATGCATATCGGAAAGGCAAAAGGAACTTCGCCAGGACCTAGAAAAACCAATAAAAGATATGAGAAAAAGCCATTTGGCTTGAACATTGAACTCTGGATCTGGAAATTATTTCATTATGTTAAAAAAAGAATTAGCATTAATCATTCCCACACTCATCCAGGGCAAGTGCTACACAGGAAAGGTACCTCAGGTTAAACAATGATTCTCCTTCAAATAAAGTAAGGTGTGTAAATACAGTACCTTCTTCATCTACAGAAACACTGCGTATGATGACAGGACTAGAGTATGCTGGCAGTATCAAAGGTAAGTTGGATGGCACAGCATATCCACAAGGGACAGGAACAGAATATCCACCAGACAAGTTTGGACTTGCACATTCATCTTGAGGACTTGGTTCTGGTGATGAGGATGGATCCTTGTCTTGGATTGGGGAAATATTTATGACTGAGTAGGGATTTACTTTGGCTGGAGTGCCTTCTGCAGCAGGTTCTGATGTTTGCAGATTCTCACTGTTTTCTAAATTATCAGCTCCTTTAGTTGAAGAATTAAACAAAAATATACCGTTTTACTTTTCATACCTGTTCAAATTGCTCTAATAGCTCTTTGCAAATATGCTAAACACTGACCTGATCTTTACTATACAAGTTGCTTATAACCTATGACTCAAAATTCTTCACCTCATGACTACCCCTAAAATACTTCTTGTGTTTGTGTCTGGGTTCACTGGAGGGACATTCTGCAAAGAGCAGTCCTGAAAATGCTCTGTTAAGAAAGGGGGGAAGAAAATAACTTCACAAGTTTCACTCTTAGAAAATGTATTGGTTTTGGTTATGCAAAGTTCCCAGAATTTTTTGAGAGAAGCTGAGGTACAGTAGAACCACAGGCCCCTCTGAAGTGAACTGCAGAACTGCATCCCAAGTGATTAAATGATTTTGAGGTGGAAGCACAACTCCACAAAAGGGTGAGTGAGCAACAGATGCTCAGGGAAAGATGGTGTTTAAGCTTCAGGTTGTCAAACTGCACAGTACCTGAAGAGTTATCTATCTTTAATTGCCATAAGCACAGTGAGTCTGCTTACAAAAGGAAATTGGACTAAAGTAAGCAAAATCAGCTGTTAGCAATTTGAGCAGAATACAGCAATTTCCAGACTACATCTCAGCACTGGAAACATCTGCATACATCATAAAAAATGTTTCAATATTTAGCAACACTTCTGTTCATGAACAAAATTCATACATTCAAACTCCACTTAGTTTTATGCACATCTCAAGCTCAGTAACCAGCAAGTTTAGCTGTGGAACAGCTTATCTCAAGCCATCAATGTGCCTTAAGACCAGCAAAAGTATGAAGTTTTCCTGGAGCAAGACACTCAGACTACATCCAATCCATTGCTTTGGATGTCACACTTGAATGGGAAACCTCATAGGAATTACACATGATGATCACTTGCCCTGTAAGATCTACCATGGCTGTAACTGGCAGGAATATTCAAGACACTTCCATGGTATTTCCATATGTGAGACTGAAATATGACTCAAAACAAATTGACCATTTCTGGAAGTTCCTGGATGCTTTGCTAAGGCCAGGTTTGCAACCCTGCAAAGGGAAGGCAGTGAGTTGTTGGGTGTGTAATGACAAACCTCTGGTCTGCTTAAGACCGAGGAGGTGAATTTATCACCACCAGAGGCTACAAACTGGGCTCTGAGGCTGGGAAGAGGCAGACCTTGTGGAGACAGGATTGTACCTTCTATCACATCAAACTGCCCTCCTTTACACACACGCCCTCCTCCGGAGGAAGGTCCCATTCACACACAGGCTTACTGACACGAGTGGCAGCTGCCTCACAGCTGATAAACTATCAATGACTCCTGAAGTGCCCCCAGACTCATTCCTGAGGCCTTCCACCAGAGAACTGCACATGATCAAAAGACAGTGTAAAACTTCCCCCTCACAGAGGATGTGCTTGGGTACTCCCACCTGAACCTTAGAATGTATTAACCCCCCCAGACTTTGTATTTTATGGGCTTTTTCCCCCATCTCTAGACAGATCAAGACCTTCAATCATCACTTCAATCAAGTCTCATCACAGATCCAAGGGTGGTAATTATGTATCTCCCTACTCTTACCCTTTCTTTACCTTTCTTTCTTTTTCTTCCCTTTTATGTTTTCTTGAGTGGCATTTTTATGCTTTCATATTGCCTTATTACTACAGATAATAATAACCCTAACAGCTACATATCTGCTTTCCATTGCAACCAAACTGTTCCAAAATAAACCCAACATGTGCATATTTACAAACACCAATCATTCACTCATGGAAAACTCTTGTTAAAGTACTTTTATTGCATGGTCAAGAAAAGGCATCCTATGATCAGTCTTGCCTATTTAGCCCAGTGGAGGTGCAGACCAACACGCTGACTTACCTGCAGCACCAGCCTCTGGGTGCTCTATGTTATTTCCAGAACCAGGAATAGGTGGCACAAGGGCTTGCCTGTCTGCTTCTGGTATCTCATCTCCACTATCAAAGTCAAACTGTTCTCCCTCGTCCTCCTCTTCATCATTCGGACCTGTGGCCTTTGGTTCATGCTCTAGAACTGTGCAGAAAGACACACCTTCGGTTGTTTGCTCTTAATAATCATTTCATGGGACCAGTAAATGCTCCACATTACAAATGAAGCTTATACAACGAACTCTTAGATTTTTAGGTTACTGGCATAGAACAAAAGTTCATTGATGTGTTGATAACCTCATGCAGTTTTCAACAAATCCTTTAATGTAAACAAGGAAATTACTGGGAAAGAAATTAACAAAGAATAATGCAAGTACCCTTGCTCTTGTCATAATGAGCCAAAAGATTTTTAGAAAAACACTTAAACAGCCAATTTTTAAATGAGAAAACTTCAGAGATTAATTTATTTGAACAGGGACTTTGCAAATTTACAACTTCAAGTCATTTTCCTTTCTATTCTTTCCTAAGAGTGCCCAAATATCAGTGGCAATAACTTAGTTCACATACTCCATTAGAGACCAGTAGATTGGTTTTCCTACTCCAATCTGAGACAGTTTTAAACCAAAGACCTCATGCAACATGCCATCAGCCCAATTACCACACACAAGTGCATTCTGGTGGAGGTAGGTAGGGTACCTTTGAGGCAGTAATGGCTGAAATAACAACACCCTAATACGGATAGGAAGGGTGGGTTTAGGGTCATTTTGTCTTTGCTTGTGAAAATGCTGTAGCAGAGATTTGGCACTGTATGTGGGGCTGAGGAGAGGGAGTAGGAAAAAGTACACAGTAGTTTCCCTCCATGCTATTGAGGAAAACCCATGAAGAGTTAAGCCCCCTCATGTACATATTGCACAAAACTATATCCTAAAATAGATAAAGATGTAAACACACAAGTATATCATAAAAATTTACCTGAATGTGATAAGGTTCTTCCCTCCCCCTCCCCAGGTAACATAAAATGAAAAAAAAAGTCTTGCAATGACAATTGGATATGCAGCATCATGATGATATTGTCAGCTATCCTAGCATCCAGGACACGATTTTGATTTTTATGATAAAATCCACAACACCTCGAAGCTCTAGACTGCTTAGATTGTCATGGTAATCAGCATTCCTGCCAAGGCTTCTGTTTCTTCAGGCAGGCTGAGCCAGCATATTTTACCACAGCCACAAATAACAAGATCTTTCATGCAGCCTCTCTGCAGGAGTAGAAGTAAACTAATTGCAAAAATAGTAAGGAACACAAAAAAACGGGTTATCCTGCATTTATTGTCATGGGTTATGGCTGAGGCAGCAGGACATTTAATTTCATTTTGATTAATTCCTTTCAAAAAATCTTCTCTATGAAGCTGGGCTTCTCATTTTTGCTTTGTCCATTAGCAGTTCTTTTTTTCCTGAAAGATGGAAGAAATTCTTCAGAGCTCTTCCAAGTGATTAAAGACAAACATGGCATTCTTCCTGATTTAGCATCCATCTGACTAAATTGTAATACTTGTTGCTTGACTGTGTAACGGGGAAAAGAATCAAAAGGGGGGAAAGATGTCTTTTCGATTTGAGAAAAAAAAAAAAATTGGACATGCCACCTCATTTTTTTTCTGTTATGGCTGTTAACACTGCCCTGCTTCATTCATTTCAAAACATTTACTTTGCATCATAAACAAGGAACAGAACCTGATAAATGGGAACTACAGTTTGGAAAGATCCCATAAGCACATCACTGATGGAACAGCAGGTTAAGATTACAAAAAGGGACAAAAAAAGAAAGACTACATGTCTGTTAGAAAAGGCAGACAGGACACAAACAATTATCTTCAGTTCAGAAAGTTCTAAAACTATATTTCAGCTTTGCATCGCTTCTACATTTGTTTCATTTTGCAGGCATAAACTTTAGCCTTTTAAATTTACAGATACCTGCCATCCCATATTTAATAAAAATATTCTCCTTTTAAGCTTTTAAATCAAGGTCATACTATTTCAATTGATGGAAAAAGTATTATAACAACAAAAATAAAATGAGGATGGGGGCTTTTTGCTTCAACTTAAGAGCTGATCACACCTGCAGATAAATACAGATTATTTCATACAAAACAAGAAAAATTCCTGTTTTGAAAATACCTACTTTTTTCACAGTTCTTTGTGTTATGTCACAACAAGACACAGACAAAAGCTCTTTTTAAGTGCTACAACCATGAAGACAGACAGCAGTTAGGCCCAGGCTACTAAATACCACCACAGATCTTGCAAAATTTCATGCTCATGAAGAAAGCCTGAGTTCCTCCTACCCTCTATCTGCAAATCAAAAGGATCAAGGCAGAAAGTGCATGAGGCACCTGTTTTTGCAGGAAAAAAAAAGGAGGGGGAGAGGGAGAGCATGGTGGGTGGGTGTGTGAGGAGGGGATTTTCAAGGCACCCTCCCTTGCAAAAAACACACAGAGGACAGCTTTTTTTTTTTTTTTTTTAAATTTAATTTTAAAATGCACTACTTTTATTTTCTGAAGTAATAATCACACAATGCTTCCCATCTGCAATTACTTCAAATAATTAAATTAGTTACTAAAAATCGAATTTGCCCTTTCACCACTACTCACATCCTTAGCTTTATGTGTGCCAGGCAGAGCAATGAGAATACAACAACTGATTAAACTTTTTCATCTTATGGCAATACCACTCTGAAAGCTCTGTAAATGCTTCAGGGAAATTCTCACATTTTTAAAAATTTCTATTTGGAGTTTTCAAGACTGAAAAAAAGTCTGATATAATGGAAAAATTGTCTTCAAGTTAAATTAAGTATGAAATGGTAATTTAGAATCAGAAAAAGGAACACGTTCTCATAACTGTGCACAGCACACAGATTTATGACTTTTTTTCTGTGCTTTGTTAGCCAGTGAAATGACATCACTTAAGTTTACTTCAAAAACAAGCTCACTTAGGCTGTGTTTACAGAGACTTGCTGGGGCATAAGCAAATTTAAAAAATGTTTGGTTGCTCTGCCAATTGCAAAGCATTCCTGGCACCATCTGCTTTCCCATCCACTACCCTCAAATTATTTATAGTTCAATGTAATACAGCTAAGGAGTTAAAACAGTGACATTAATTTTAAAGCCCAGATTAAGTCAGTGAAGCTTCATTAATAGTTTTCTTAAACAGTTTATTTTAGTGGCACAGAAATAAGATAAAATAGCTCTGCGCTTCTATGAAGTGTACTTTGAATACAATATGAACATACTGGAAATAATAAAAACACCCCAAAAGGTCTGTCCTCCCTGTGCAACCTCATAAAACCATGATGACCCAAAAGAAGTCAAATGAGTTTCTTCCATGCAAAACCATGATAAAGGAAGAGTGAAACAGAACCCCAAGCACAAACAGTTCAGCAGTCTGGGGCACAGTAACAATAAACTTGGAAGCCCTGGACATAAACAACATGCTGCCACCAGGAAATATGAATGCTTTGTGTTCTAAGGTTTGAAAAATATTTTTAGAAATGGAAGGCTTCTGTATAATTAGGAGTGTCATCTTTGCAATCAGTTGCATTCTTTTTTTTTTTTTTTTTTAAAGTTCACAGGCTATTATCGACCAAAAAGTGGAAATGCATCCATTATATTTAGAAGACTCAATAAACATTTTTAGTGGCTTCTACTATATGACCAATGAAGGAAATACGTGTATAATACTTCAAATGACATATATCTAATTATTATTTAGTGAAAAAATGTGGATACAATTGAACTTAAAACAGACTGGCAGGAGGTGCCTGCCCTTAATCCAACATGCAGTTTTAAAATATTTATCTTTTTTACTGGTGTATTTTGGATTGCAACAAGACACTTAAGACTGCAAAGACCTACCTTCTTCTCAAATGAATTCCCCAAATGTTTCAACTTTCTACAAATAATTGAGTGCCTTGAAATACACAAAACCTTTTAGTAAAAAAAAAAAGAATTAAAATGTTACTATCCCAGAATATTTTTAGGTATTATAAAATTTGCTAACTTACACAGGTTACAAGTCAAAACAAACTGCCAGACATAGTAATCTAAATGCTTATTATTTATCCTTGATACATTCCAGAGATTTCTCTGATAAGATACATTTCCCTTAACAGACCTGTACTTCTAGACAATTATAATCTGCCAAGCTCCTTATGGAAGTGTACATTAGAAATAAGTATTGAAAGCATGCAGACACCAGGAAATGACAGAATTTTTAAAGTTACCATTATTTTTGTAAAACTAACCACGTGGGGCCAAACACACCCTGCTGACTGTGCTCCAGGATAAATGGGATCTCAAGTTGTTCACTTTTCATTTCAGATGAAATTTCTGAAATTAGCAGAGGCTTGGTGTTTGCCAAGATGGTGACCTCGTGCTGGCAGAAGCTTCCTGACTTGGCTAACTTGTAAATCTTTGTAAAATAACAGTTGCCTCAGATTCAGCAGGAACTTGCAGACAGGTTTCAAGAAACTTGGTTGCCACTGGACAGCCTCCTGCTTCTCCCAGCTTGAAAGCACTGCTTAGGTTCAATTCCCACAGCTAGAAAGCAGTATGGTATTTTCAACCCACCCTCCCACTTGTGACCACTAGCTCTTCAATTCCAAGAGAGAAAACTGCAGTTAAATATTCTTTTGTGCTGGTACTGAGCTGACACATTGCTCTTCTGCCCTTCCTCAAAGGACACCTGCACCAGCACCTGCACAGGGAGAGAGGTTGAGGGGCAGGGCAGGAGAAAGGCTGACCTTCACAAGCAAGTGCTTCTGCAAACACTGCCCTTTGCTGACAGCTCCCAGTCACACGTGACATCCACCAGCATCCCACTGGCATCCATAAATCACCTCTTCACAGAGTCACGCAGGTGGGAAGCGTTTATGTTGCTGGGGGAAAATAAACATCTAGGACAAAACTGTACATGCAAAAAAACATGAGTGTGCACTCCTTCCCATGGGAAGCGGATCAGAGCCAAGGACTTGCATTCCCCTGGCAGTCAGAGCTGTGCTAAGCTGGTGCTGCAAGGAACCCAGGCCCTGTGGTACAAGCACACTGCTAATCCACACAGCTCACACACACATCCAAAGTGAGACCACAATGTCAGCATTACCAGTCTCTATAGAAAACAGTTACAAAAAAACCCCAACCAAACTAAACAGAACACATTCATGCAAAAAGTGTTTCCAGTGATGGAAACAAAAGCAAAACCACATGAATTAGCAGGCTTTCCCTGCAAATAAATAACAAAGAATTAAGTACAAATGCCTCTTTAGTATTTTGCAAATACACACATTACATACTAATTATGTTGTCAGGCATGTACAACAGATATTACTCTTCTGGACAAAAAAAACAAATTCAAAACCCGAGTCAGAAGAGTAATGAATCTGCCTGCTCAAGTTTCAGAGAAACTGCTAACAACAGCATGCCTAATACAAAAAAAAATTGCATTCCTTGAAATGAAGCCCAGGTCAGTGGATGTTAGGAAAGATTTACAAATAGCAAAAGATCCTGAACTTTAAAAACTACTCACAGCACTAAAAATTTAAGACTTATTAACTAAAATTTAAAAGAACTGAGTTGCAAAAGTCTAAAATAAAAGCATTAAGACATGAATGAGGTTGTGCAGAGAAAAGCAGGAGCAACACTAGCAGACTTGCACTCCTTTGTAACGCCTCAAGGTGCTTTTCAGTACTGGCTACCCTACAGCCAGAAAGGTGGCTAAGTAAAATCAGTGTTTTGTGGTCATTTACTTTAATTACTCAGCACACTGGTGGCACTGATATTGCCTGCCACCACCAGAAACACAGACCAAGCCTGGTCCAGAGGATGTCTCTTTCACCTCAGCACCATATTGGCACATTCTGACATTTGAATTTCGCCAAGAAATTCTGCTGGTGCTGTAAGGAAAGCCTGGTCAGATGCTATTTGGAATTCTGCATAAATATATGAGACATCCCTCCCTATGCTGAAAAACACCTATCTATATTAAAGGCTACTAGCTTTCCGTCCGTATTTAAAGAATTCAAATACACTTGACCCTTAGCAACCCCGAGGTCACCCATCTGCATTGGTGTAAATGCCGGCAGGCACCTGAGCTGAGGTACAACACGTCTGCTGGTGAGCTCAGTGCTGATGGTGGCTGTGCAGCTGGGCTCAGCCTCAGCTACTGCACACATGAACCACTGAACTCACCTACAACAGGCTGCCAAATGGACAATCCACACAGGGAAAGGAAATCCAGAGAGCTTTATTAAAACAGAAATCAAACAGCAAAAGACAACAATGTCATTGAGAAAATGAAATATCCGGCTCTGGCAGTACAAGGACAGAGCATGTTGGCCAACCATAGGTTACAAATGACATACTAAGGAAAAACAGAAAAAAATCTAGAAAATGTAGTTTCGGCCATGTAGTCAACATATTTATGAAAAAATAACCATTTTTAAGGAAATTTCCACCAGTGAGAGCAGTCTGACTTGTTATTTACTTCTATACTTCTTTTTTCTATCAGTTATCAACTATTAATATCTAGTTTTCCAAATAATTACTTTTACTTTGAAGCAATTGCTGTTTAATGGTTTGAGGTATATGCACTTCTCTAATAGTCTGATTAATTCTGATTAGCAATATAAAACTGCTGTATCATCTGGCAATACCTTGGACCAAAAGCTCTTTAAAAGTAATTGGGAACCCTATGAAGCAGAAGGCAGCCAGACACACCCTGGAGACCTAAAACATGAAGCATGACATCCCACTTCTACAGAAAGAAAACATACAGCTTGGGTGCATAAACTGACTATCATACTAAAGAAAAACTGAAAGGTAACCGGAGCAAAAGCTTGGGGTTTTAGGTCTTGGATCATTCCAACAACATCTTTTTACCAGGCTGACACATTCTGGTTAAGAAGTTAGTGTTGCAGTGAACCATGACCAACCCCAGGCAGGGCCAGCCCCAAAAGCCTTGAGCATTCATAAGGCTGTGAAAAATATATAAATCCGTGCCCTACCTTTTAACTGCTTATCTCCCTTCCCCATATTTCTCATATCCAGCTGCTTTTCCAGAGTGATCTATGTTCTTCTCTGGGTTCTTCAGTAGCTGATTGGTCTCTGTTACTCCTCCCCGCCTACCCCTTCTCCATTTGCTGTAACCCCTTCTGCCCACCCCAGTAACACCTCCGGTGATGTATCATTGGTTACTGTGTGTTTTCCACGCCTGTTTGTCAGGGTACAAAAGCAGCTTCGCAAGCCGCGTGTCCGGACTTTCCTCGTGGGTTTTTACTCTGCAATAAATTCTCTTCTCCCCCTGGGAGTCCCCCCGCTTTATCCTACCTCCTTGGCGTGCACCAGCCATCAGGAGCGGGGCGAACCCACAGCGGTGATCCGCGCACCCCCCTGTGCGCCGCGACTGAACTGCGTCTGTCCCGCTCCAGGCAGGCAGAAGTTTGCTCGGTACCAGGACAATGCACTAGCCAGGGAAGGTACCGTAGCAGTTGGCGCCCAGTGTGAGGCTCGAACCCACAACTCGTGAGATTAAGAGTCTCATGCTCTACTGACTGAGCTAGTCTGTCATTTGCCACCCCGGGAGTGCCAACAGAAAGTGTTTGATGACATCTTTAGTTTTCTCCCCACAATGGGAAGAGGCAAAAACTGCTCTTGAGAAGGCATCTACTGAGACGTGGACAAGTTAGCAAAGGATTTTACCTCATTTTTGGATCATATTTTTTCCTCCACCTTGCCAGCAATTGTACATACTTCCTAGACTGAACGCTCAGATGACTTGGCAAAGGGATGCCTAAATCCTGGATCACTGTTGTTCTGTCTGTCCAGGCTGAACAACCCTTTGTCTAGCAATGTCAAAACTTAAGCACTGGCTGGCACCCCGCAAAAGCACCACTCAGAACACCTAAAAGAATCTGACTTCCAACAGATGCTGACACAGAGCCATTCATACACTCAGCCCACCTCCATAGCAACAGCCCAGGCAGGGATCAGAAGATGCATGTGGCTCCAGGAATCCAGTTGTCCTTCTGGAAACACTGCCAAAGGTTTCTTTTCCCCCAACAATTATAACGCCATCTAACACTCCAAGAACTGAGTGCAACCTGTTCATACATTTAAAAATAACTAAGATTTAATTATTTGTGTTTTCCCCTTGATGAATTCTGGACAAAGAAACAATCTAGGTATTAAATTTTACAGCAAATTTGTATCTTTTACTAAAAAAAATCCCAAAAGTATAAACTAGAACAGGATGATTATGTCCTGTAAATCCAGGACAATACTGGAAATATTTTAGATTTCAGCTGGCTTCTCATCTCATTTCTATGGTTACCCCTTCGCCCAGCCTAAAGAGCACTATTCAGATAGACTGATTTGTGAACTAACCATAATATATCCAAAATATGACAAATCCATTACCCCAGCAACTAATGAGGAGGGAGTTTTAAAGCATCCTCTTTCTTAGTATTTCTTTTAATTATTGTTTGAACACATCTTGATCCTATTTGCCCTACCCCAGTAAGGTCTTGGTTTAGCTCAAAAAAAAAAAAAACCCTTTGGAATTCAAACAAACTCATGAAAACAGTAATTCTTACATCACTGAACTCTCAAAAATCCTATTTTACAGCACCCTTTTAACATACCTTGTCCCAGAAATTCTATCACATTAGTGGGTACTGGGCAACAATGGTGTTCCTTGGGACCTTTCAGTCCAACAGCCTCAGAGCCCTTTTCACTGCCTCCTTTCATTAGCCATGGAGAGGGAAGGAAGCTCTGCCTTGGCCCCAAGACTGGTCAAAGAAAACCACCATAAGCAAGCATCACTACTCAGACCTTCAGCCAGTCCACACAGAAGTCAGGAAGGAATTTCTTCCAATATAAAGCACCTTGTTAAGAATTTGTTTTGTGTATTTGGTTTCCATGGCCAGGTTTTGGTAGTGCAGGGGCTACAGTGGTGGCTACTGTGAAAAGCTGTCAGAAGCTTCCCCCATGGCCAGCAGAGCCAATGCCAGCCAGATCTGAGAGAGCTGCTGTGGGAAAATGAACTCCAGCTCAGTGAGACCCAATAGAGCTGGCAAGTGTTCTTCTCATGCAAATACAAGTGGGTCACCATCTGATATGCATGGGGAAACAGCAATCCCAGCCAAAGTTAATTTTACTTCTACTTCCTTATTATACAGGAGACTGCTAAGATCCTCTGGACAAACTACACTTAACCAATTCACTGCTCCCAGGACAGCACCTACATTTCCATCTGTGCCTCCCAGACAACATACAGAATGGGGAAATACAGAGACTGGGAAGTCACCCATCAGTGTTGACATCCCCATGGGCACAGGAGTACTGGCATCTCCCCTTCCAGTCCCTAGAGAAACTTCTACCAGCATAAGGTTATCCAGAAACTGTCATGCTTTCACCTAAACATTATTGAACTCAACAACAGACTATTTAACACTAAGACATATTCTTGCAACAACCCTTTTTTGACCTACTAAATCATCTTCTGTATTCATTTTAATGAAAATATGACAAGGCTGGGAAGATGATTTCAAAGAGGAAGAAAAAAGAAAATCTATACAGAATGTTGGAAGAGTCTTCTCCCAAAAATGTTTAACAAGTATGTTTTCCTCAGATTGCCAGGCATAGTTTCAGTTCCTCCATGCAGGAAAAGCAAGCAGCACCTAACAAATGTGTCATTCAAAAATTCATACACTTTATTTAAGTTATTACAATGCAGACAAGCTTTTATCTGTGCTCACGCACAAGATAAAAGAATTATAACAATTTATTTAAAAACGGAATCTTTCTGTACACTCAAGAGTAGACTCATTACACAGGCTTTAGGCATGGTTAGTGAATATTTATTGTGTCAGTGAAATAGAAGTAAAAACCTCCAAAAATAAAAAAATCCCTCAGTTTTAGCCAGCAATTTATCCCAGCCAATTAATGATAAATACAAGTCCGAAAAAGGCACAAGAAGCATGGAAAAAAAAAAAATAAACTCACCCTCTTCTTACATGTTGGCTCACTGAAATTAAAATTTCAGAGCTTAGTTTCAACTGTTCATTTGAAGAATATCCAAAATCAGTACAAATTCCTTTACAATTGTTGGGGTTTTTTTAAGCAATCAACACTAGCTACTACCAAACAATGATCAAGTTTTGCTGCAATCCCCTGAAAGGCCTTTATCTCATCATCATCTACTCTTTCTGATCAACAAGTCTGGGCCTTGTCCCTGCACAGAGCTAGCAAGTAAAGTCCAGTCACCTTAAAGAGCAGCTGAGTAAACAGGAAAAAAAAACCCAACAAAACAACTACATCTTATTATGCAAAAGGAAAACAACAAATACGCTCAAAAGAATGAAGTCACCCACCAAGAAATCAATAACAGTAACATCATTTAACATGTTCTCAACAACTAGCAAAGCCTTTACCATTTTTCTTCAAAGTAAAATAAGATATAATTATATCTATATACATTGTGTTTTCTTTGTGGTTGCTAAAACCAGAAATAAGCTATTTATTCATCTATTTATTTCCTTTTAGTTTTTTGTTTTTCCCAACACTTAAATATACTTGGCTAGAAGAAAAAATATATCATTTATAAATGGTTTTTGCAAAGGGAATTTTCTTGTTACGCTTCATTGCACTGCTTGTCTGAATTGTCACAAAAAATAATTGATCCTTACCTTAAACAATGCATTTTCCTTCATTTACTGAGAGAAATGTGACCTTTAGAAATAAATAAATCGTTCTGTTACAGATGGGATGTCAGACACCAGCAAGCTATTGCCAGTTTCAAAAACAAGGAGCCATTCATAACTACAATTCATATTCTGTTCTCATTCTTCTGAAATCTTGGCTCCCTTTTTACAATCATTTGTAACTGTCTGTATGCCGAAAATAGATACCTAACAATATTGTTTAGTCCAAGACAACTCCCTTTATATCTGCAGTTTAATTTAAACAATGTCTTATTTTCCCAATCACAGTAAATAAATACAATCATAGGGTCTTCTACATTCTTTATTTTCAGAAATTAAACCAAAACATGCAAGTGTTTTCCTTATCGGTATTAAAAAAGTCCAATTTAGCCACTTCTTGTCTCAGTCAAAAAATTAGCTTTTTAAAACTGTTAAAACATAAATAAACTATAAAAATTTTCACTAAATAGTGAAAAAGGTAACTAAATAATCTGAAAGAAACATATGTAGGACTCAATAAAAAGCAGCTCCTCTAGCAGAGAAATACAGTCATCTCTGCAGCAAAACACAGCAGCTGTCCAGCAGCTCCTTACTAGAGTTAATAAAAATTCTTTTATTTGTTGGTGGGTTTTTTGTTTGGTTTCAGTTTTTTGGGGTTGGTGGGTTTTTCTGTTTGTTGGTGGGTTCTTTTGTTTGGTTAGGGATTTTTTTGTTATAATATGTAAGGTCATCCCAGTGAAAACTTTTATGAGAGCACAGTTGCTCCTACTTCACTCTTACCCAAGGACTCAGGCCAGACTTCCTTCTCAGAGACAGAGCAGCAAGGACTATTTTAGTGTTCTGGCCCTGACAGGGAAACGACAAAAAATAACTGCGGAAAGACACAATCACAGCACTCAACTGAATACAGGATATCCAGATTTAAGTCCTTGGATTCCTTGCTCTTATATGTCTCTGTATCAGGAACAAAGAAATAGCCCACTCATAGCTCTAGAGAGCTGATTTTTTTATATAAAAAAGTGTACAGAATGCTTTTACAATTGGTGTCTAGGAGATATTTTTAGTCTATTTCCAGTTTTAGAAAAAAAACAAACCTTAATTTCATTGAAGAACATCTTAAATCCCAAACTTCAACACGACAAGGTTTCTCATCTAGCTTTACCCAAGGCACTGGTGACAGTGGTGTAGCTGAGTGAACATCCAGCTCTCCACTTAGTCCTTAAGGACACCTCTCATGCTCCTCAAATGAAGAGTTATAACTGATTCTCTCTCAAGTAATGAGAGTATTTGCCAGTAATATGTAGACTATGCATTCAAATCAATTCTCACAATGTCCCAGTACAAACACTGAAATTTCAGAATTTTACTTTAAAATTTTAACATATCATTTACGTTAATTTTCTAAAATTGGGAAACAAAATAAAAGTATACTCAGTATGATGAAATACTTCCAATGCTTTTTAATAGTTTTCACAGAGAAATCATATGAGGCATAGAGCCATGTGCCAGAAAGAGTGAGAGACAGACATATTAAGAGATGATGAAAATGCAAAACTAAGCCTCCTTGGCATAGAAAGTACACCCCACTCCCTTCCCCCCAGCCTCCCTTGTGCAAGAAGCTGCTTCTCAGGTATCCATCCTGCCAGGCAAACAAACATGGCTTTCCTTTGGAAGCAGGCCCTCATAAACACCTCTCAAGTCCTCACTTAAAGAAAAGGACTTCCACTTTGCAAGATCACCAGATGTTTTCCAAGCAGAGGAATGCAAAACTGCCAGACATGACATCTCCTAATAAAGCAGTAATAGCACAGGTACAGGCCATCACACGTAAACACCATCCTAACATTAACATCCAGTCCCAGCTGCTCAGGGTGAAGGTAGGTCCTCGACAGGAGAGACTCAGTGTCATTCCACATTCTCAGAACTACCAGCTTTGTAATTCCTCCCTCCATAGTCTACAGTCCACAGTATATCCTCTTCTTGTCTAAATGGGTTTGGTTAAGGACATTCCCATACAGCAACCAATAAAAAGCATAATTATAACTTACAGCCACAACAGAAGTTGCCATTTTCATTTAGCTTTTAAGAAAGGATTTTTTGTTGTTGTTGACAGAACAAAAATCATCCTCTATTTTATTTCACAAGATAGCCATAGAATTCTTTTATGTAAGAAATCTTAAATGCCTGCATTTCATGCCTAAATTCATATGTAGAGACAGACACATTAAAGCAGGTAACATGAGATAGTACTATCATCTCAAGTATCTATTTTGGAAGTTCTTCTTTTGATTTTGCTCTTAGCCAAGGAAGCCTTTGCATCTACCCCACTCCAACTGCTCCCTGGTTGCTAAAACATACATTCCTGCAACATACACAGAGAAAAATACAGGAAATTTTTAGTCCTGGCTAATCAATGGCTAGAAGAAGCAGTTCTTTTTTAAGCAAACTAGAGGACAGAACACACAGGCAATAATTTTTCCAAGTTACTCAGTACTTGAATTTGCTCTGCAGTAGGAAAAGGTAACTAGCACAGACTTGCCACTACCTGATTATCAATGCATGAATGGAATGTCCAAACACCTATGAACAGATAAGTTGCATAAGCATAATAAATTAAAATCAAATAAAATATGTTACATTCCATTCTTTTATCACATGTCATTTTTCCTTATAAGGAGTGGCAGAAGCAGCTACACTACTGACCTTTACTGTAACTTAACTTAAACAAGGTATAGATTTAGATGGCTATGGCTAATGAAAACACATGATTTAACCCTGTAGTTTACATCTATTTCCTTACAACTTCCCCTTGACAAAGATGAAGATTTATTGCTATTCTTCTCCTTTGTATATATCAGGATTGATACAAACAAGTTTGGACAATTTACCTGGCAAAACCATAGAAAACTTACCCGACAAGACTAAAGCTGAGACTTATAGTGCAAGGTATACACTTGTAGATAGAAAGGAGCCCACATGACTTTCAGAACTACAGCTTTGTTAGGACAAAAAATAAGTAAACAAAAAAAATTCCCATAACATCATAAGAACTTTCTTTTAGAAAAAAAGCAATTGATTTCATCTGTGGGCCCAGTGTGAGATTTTAGAATCATTATGCAAAAAAGTAAAAAAAATAATTTTTTTAATGGTATAGCAAAGGTTTCTGGACCCAATAGGAATCTCACCCTCACTCTGAGCTAGGATAACCCACCCACGTGCCCACTGTCTGCAGGCATTGACAGGTGCTGTTCATCCCTCCTGAACAGACCTATGGATGGCTAGTGTATATACATGCAAAATAAACCTTCAATTATTAGTTGTTATGTGTATTTGCTGTCATACTTGGCCACCCTAAAATCCTCACTTCCACCTGCAAAACAGGTCATGAGAATTATCTAGAAAGTGAACTAAAATGTTTTTAGTGTAATTGTTAAAATTTATCTTCACTGATAATCCTTTTAATATGTTTTTAAGAGAGTTAGCAATGGTAAACTAAAAAAATATACAAGTTCTACTAGTTTCAGACAAAGTTTTTTGAGATGAGAGAGAAATCACAAAATATTCTGAGTTGGAAGGGACCCACAGGGCTCATAAAAGTCCCCAATCCTGGTTCTGCACATGACCACCCCAGAATTATATCATGTGCCTGAGAGCATTAACCAAGCATCTTTTGAATTTCAGGCTTGGTGCTGGTCTCTGGGGAGCCTGTTCCAAATCCCACCCCTCCAAAAAAAATCAATTGACATTGACCCAAGACTGGGTAGAGCAGAATCTCAATTTAGGTTAAATCTAATGCCAGCCTATTAAAAGCTTACATGTCTGAAAATAAGGACATGATACATATAGTTCTACGTGTCACAAAGACCTTTGCAGAGAAAGAACTTGAATTCTGGAATCATAGTGAACTGTGTCACCCTAAAATCTTGTCAGATATCCCACGAGCTGAAACGCTGCACAGAGTTGGAGCTGTTGCTTCAGTTATTGGCTGTCTTTGAAAAACAGCAGCCTCTTCTCAAGGGGAAATATTGGTTCCTTAAGGATGACTCTTCCCCTACAGCACTACACTGCTTTGGAGATGGATTATCCAGAAGAGACAGTTTCACAGTAACTGTCACTAAACAAAACTGAACTGAATTCAGGGTCCTGACTACATGCATTAGGACATGGACAGCCAAGGAATTGTTGCCAACAATAACCTCAGCGGTATCTCAGAGCATAAATGAAACTGCCAATGAAGTTGGCTAGAAATCTAACCCATTAAAAGGTGATTACACAAGTTTCTCCTTCTTTCACATTCCCAACTCTCTAGTTATAGTATCTAGTAACAGACCTCTGTGGCAGTGCCTAAACTAAAGAGAAAGCAGTCCTGATCTAGAATGACAATTCCCACATTCCTAAAGAGTTACAACTGCACAAAAATAATATTAAAAATCCTTTTATATTCAAATGGCTTCATGTAAGTTCTGTATAAACAATAAGTGAAATAGGCAATAATGTATATTATTTATTTATATTAATATATACATATATCAATGTACGTAATAAACTGCAAGTCCATAATTAATATTTTCCTATATAAGGAATAGATAATATTTTACAGAAAAATCACTATCTATACAAACTATAATAGCAACTTAACTGAAATAAGAGCAGCTGTACTGAGTTCAACCACAGGCCTCCATAAATTTATGTTTGGGGATAATCAAAACAAGGACTTCTGTGAAGTCTCCCAGCATCCAAGAGCTAAATCCTGTTAAGTATTAAAATATGTAGTAGCAAACACTACACAATGACGTGCTTAGAGAAAATCAAACAGGATAAAAAAATCACCACATGCAATATTCTCTTAGAGCATAAACACAAAAGGTAGTGACACAGTGTCTTTATAGATCCTTCCTTTGTGCCCTCAGAAACCTGGGATACACCAGAGGCCATCCAGCTACCAGCATACAGCAGGCAAGAGGCACTGAGTGTTAACTTTATAAAGCGAACCTCTGAGTCCAGCAACCATAATACCCTTCCATAAGTGTCTGTGCTCTGATTACACAGAGTTGCCATAGAAAACACATATTTTCAGATTTGGACTGCAAGGACCAATTGCTCACAGGTTTCTTCCCATCATGCTCTAACTAAACCAGCAAGTGAAATCCAAGAACAAGACAGGGTAGATGACAGGAGCTCATATTTCAACAGAATACCACTGGGACCAAGCCTTCGGGTGATCAGGGGAAAGGGAATGTTGCAGAGGTAAAATCACTGCTGGGAAGACAATTAAATTCTTACAGAAAAATTTGCTTTTAACTCCAAACTATTTCAATTACCTTCTGGTGGTGGGGGAGGGAAATCCTCTGCATCCATTCTAGTGTATCCACCGCACCTTTAGCAGACTCGAAAACTCTGCAAAAATGAAGGGAACATGTTTTGTAGATGAACACAATTTCCAAGTATTGAGACACTCCTTTTCAATTTGGCCAACCTCATACCTATTAGCTAATACCATTATGGAAGAGAGGAAATGTGCCTGGCTTCTTGCTTCCATATGAATACTGTCCAAAATTTTATGTACACAGCCCTCAATATTGGAGCCAGTTCTTTTAATGAGCTCAGTAAGCCAGCTGAAGAAAGACAAAGTTTTTAAACTATTTTGTACTTTGCAGTTCCCACTGTGACAATCACAAGGAGATTACTAAAACATGTTACTTCAGTGTCTGTTTGGAGTATATATTCCATCTCAAAATCTTCATGAAGGCATGAAGGATAAAAACTCTAGGAAGCTTAGCAGTTTTCATGATGCTTTTCTCTATTCAGCAATCAGAAATATCAAGTTTTAACCATACACTTTGTGCACAGCTTCTTTCCATTGTTTTTTTTTTTTTTTGCCAGTCTTAAAAATTCTGCTTGAGTCCCTTTACTTCCACCTTTCCTAAGGAGAGTGAAATACTACCAAGCAGGTTCCTGAACATCTTTTCTTTCATCCTCTTTTCTCAAATGCCATTGATTTCATGTTTTAAGGAAAAGAATAACTCTACAAAGCATTCCCATACTTTGGTACTGAATACACAACTGGAGAGAGCAAAGCCCAGAACCCATGAGGGACATCATCCCTCCTTCCACATAATGCTACTTAATAGTGACATTTCAGTATTATCCAGAAGGAAAACCTATTGTGCTAAGCAATGCACATACTCTGCACCCTGCCCATTTTCACTCTAACTCAAGAGACAGCATGTCAAAAAGACAGATTTCAGAACAAGGCTTAGGAGGAAAACTAAGTTTCCAGGAGCTACAAAAGGCAGTGGAATTTTCTGCCCTACTCTTGAGCAGCCTATAGATGTTAATCTGAAGAAGTTACCTCATCTGCTGGCAACAGAACAGCTCAAAACCTTGGAAGTCTCCACAGCCCAAATATGAAAAGATCAAATTGAAGGAGACAGTGAAATTCAAGGTACAGTGGCAAAATATTAAACTAAATGGATCAGAACACAGAGGTCAAATCAATTGCCGCTTATAGAAAAAGTGGCAGTGAATGGAAAAAAAAAATTTAAAAAAGGATCCAACCCTAAGAGACACCAAGCCATTTACCACCCTAACACCAGGTTTCCAAGACCAAATTATCAGGACAGATGTGCCAGGAAGTATAACAACTCTGGTAGTGCAAGATCCTATTATGATGAGACTATTCATAACAACTTTATTTACTAAGCATACAAAATTCCCTTTTAAACTGTCTTAAACTTTGGTAATTCTTAATCCAGTCCTAGACTAAATCAAGTAACTTTAGTGCCAAGGTGCAGAAAGAATTCACCCACGTATACAACATCTGTCTGTAACACAAAAAAATTCCATTATGTGCTTTTACTATACAGTGTTCCTTCTGAAGCTTCCCTACAATTTACATCTGCACAGCTCCAAGGCGTGTTCTTGCTTACAGATGTCTGGAATGCATTCTGCCACACCAAAACTGTCAGCCAAAACAAGCAATAGTTATGGTTTGAAGAAAAGGCCATTTTTCTTAATTTTCTAAAGCTGCTTGTGACTGGAACATAGGTTTTCAAGTGTGAAACATGTAATAGCCAGCAAACCTCTGAAAGTGAGTCTGAGCACCTTTCCCGAATGCGTCTTTACAAGAGTAGCTAAAAGGCTTTCAGAATTATTTTTTTTCTTTAAACGTATGATGCAAGCTTTTAAATATCTATCAAAGTTAACTTCAGCAATGATTTTATAAATCAATTCCTTCCTCATGAGCAAATAATAACAAGACAGAGCTGAGCCATGTAGCTTGATTTCCATTTTGATCTAGTTTACAGTGACATGCTTCAAATTACACAAGAATTGTGTCAAGGAAGGACACAGACCCAGTGTTAAGAGTCCTACCCACTGACCTGCTTGATCCCATCTGAACAGTGCAGTTATTCACAAGTAGAAAGATACACTTTCTCACTTAAGAATGCCTTAGGGGTTGATTTATACATTACATTAACTCATCTTGAAGTTCCACATATTTTTCTCCACTTTTTAGATTCTGAGAAAAACCCTGCAGCAGGAAAGAGAGCTGGTGTATTACAGATTCCATTAATACCCTCCACAAAAAAAATAATTGACATTTTATGTAGCAGACAGCACATTTACGAACAATCCCTAATAGCACCATATTTCAAAGAAAAGTTTTTCACTCTTCATTTGAAAGGCATGAGAACTAAGTCAAGTTAAAGATGTTTAAATCAAGATTAAGGCAGATGATTTAATTTGACAAGCAACGTATGGTACATTCGCATTTGTAGCTCAAGTGCTTTTCCAATTGATTCTCCTGCTAACAGAGTTACATAGCACAGCTTACAGGTGCATTTAGACAATAATAGTGAAAATCAAAGCCCAAATTAAGCTGAAAGGGACTTCTGAATGTTGTCTCGTACACTCAAGGCAGGTGTTTTCAAAATTAAATCAGTTTGCTCAGGGCCTTTGTCCCTCCAAGTTATGGAACGCTATGAGGGTGAAGGTTTCACCACGTCCCAGAGCATCCTGCTGCAGAGCTTAACCAGAAACCCCAGGAAGGGTTTTTCCCATAAGCCCAACTGGAGTTAGTCCTGCAGCAGCTTGCAGCCATTGCCTCTCATTCTCCTGCTGCGCACCCCTGAAAAAAGCCTGCCTCCACCTTCTTTCCAACCCCGCCTTCGGAAGCAGAGGACTGCAATTCAATCCCCCTCAGTCCTTTCTTCTCAAAATGACACAAACCCAAAGGTTTTCTTCAGCCTCTCCTGACCTCTTCCCACCCCCAGCCATAGCAGTGGCCTTTACCAGACTTGCTCCAGTTTGCCAATCCCTCACTTATACTGAGGCCTCACAATGAACACCAAATTCCAGACGCAATATCGAGACCACTAAGTAGATGTTACTTGGTTTAATATAAAATTATATTAAAAAAAATTAACAGCTTTTAAGACACAGAATATTAGGATGTTGTTCCAAAAGTATTTAAAAAACTGCAAAGAAAAGAATCCCTATTAAACATGAAACACATATGCTATTATATTCACGTGTGTTCCATATTAAAATTATAAATATGAATAACTGAACAACTGCTGTGACCTACTCAACATGACACAGAGGTAACAAAATATGGAGCTCTTTCCCCCCCATATAACATTGTTTTCTCAAATGCAGTATAACCTCTGTTTAATGGCTTAAACTGAAGCCTCCCAGACTGCACAGCAATCACAGGAACACAGGGCCAGAAAGAAGTTCTCAGTTACCCAGCTGAAAGTCTAACATTTCCCACTGGCATCCAGATGTGAAACAAGCTCACCTGACTCCGTGCTCATCACCTTCTTTACTTCAGATGCAGATAAAGATAGTGGTGACTGCTATGGGCCACAGAGGTGGTCTACAGATTGTCTCCTTTCTCCCTCTTCCCCCATGTTTGTCCTGTGTGCCCAGCGTACAGCAGATGCAGGGGGAGATGCCAAGGAGCTCCTGGACACTTTCAACAAAGGCAGCTGACCCATTCTGCTCAAAACATGGACCCTCACTTCCCATGCCTACTTCCTGATGTTTTCATCTGGTCCTTTCCTGCCAAACTGTTGGGAGGAACAGGTAATTCTTACTCCTATCTACAGACTGGAAGAGGAAACACAGTATTCCAATTTTTTAAGTTCCCAGTTTACCTGTCCACTTATATCTGAACCAATCTATCTAGGCAAATCCCAACTATTCCAAGCCCAAGCAACTACTGTTGTTAAAAAAAAAAAAACTACTTGTAGCACAGTAGCATGCTTTTATTCCAGATGTTTAGCTAGTAATTTCCTAGGTTTAGCACTAAAAATCAGGAATAATCATATTAAATACATGGATTTTGAAAGAAAAAAAACCACAACAGTTGCCTTATTATACTGCAAGATATTAAGTTCCTGACCAAGTTTGCAAGCCTTTCTAAGTTTTAAGTTGATATATAAGAAAAAAAAATAAATAACTAAAATTAAACCACATTAAAACCAGATGTTCATGGGCAATGTTTCTAATGCAGAGAAGTCCCCCACAGTTAAAGCAGTCAGATCTCCACTGGCACTCACACCAGAAACCAGGATCGTCCAAGTGTGAAATGGTCCCTAAGGACAGTTCCCAACACTTCAAAATTTCCACTAACTACACTCACTTTTGACTATGGAAGCTGCTACTGAAGGAAGTGGGAGTCTGTGATGTTCCACAGAAGACCTCACAACCTCAGAGTGCTAATACCTGCAAAATCTGTGAGACTGAAATTCTGACTCCACAACAAGGGCAGTTTCAGCAACGGAAAGAAAGGCAAAGGCACCTTTATACTCATCCAAAGACTACAGAAGAATGCCAGCATTCCTCTTTGAGACTCAGTTTTCCTTTCTCCTAACCTATGGTAACTCCTTTTGCCTCTAGGCTAGATTAGGCTTCTCAGCTATGTCTGTGTATCTCATTTTGTTCAATGATTTCCTCTAATTGTGGGACAAACAACAGACCATCAGTTCTCAGCTAAAGGACTAAAAATACTGATCAACATCTGCATTTCTAATTCCACAAAACTATTTTCCAAGAGTCACTACTCGCACAGAAGTCAGAACGCAACAAAAATGGGACTGACACAAACTGCCAAAACTACGAGACAGCACAGCATTCAGACCTGGGAGTCTGAATCCACGGAGCTCCCAAAGGGCACATGCTGCCAAGCTTTTCCAGCTCTGTCACCCTAAAAACTATAAAGGTGACTCACATGCCTTCTCTTTAGGGCGTGTGCACTGTAACTGCAGCAACATCAGGATTCTTCATTCTTAACACTGCAGAGAGAATGAACATTTTATAATAGGAAACAAAAGCTGAATCAAGGAGACAGATTTCCAAGAAACTGTGATTTGTGGAGAAAGCTTAGTCCAAGCAGAAATGCAATGTCTCTGAGAAAGCCTGAAAGTCTAAAAATTAAACTAAAATAACAACATCCAAACAAGAAAAGTTGCAAAGGCAAAGTCCATGAATGACTAAAATCCTGCTGTGTCCACATCACTTAGTGAATATTGCTGTATAATGCCCAACTGAGTCTTCTTTCACCTAGAACTACAGAACTACTAGGAAGTAGATCTTGCTGAAATTTGACTCTTCTAGCAGTGCAGAGTCATGACAAAACAGAAGAAGGCAAAAGGTAGAAGGTTAATTTCCTATTTTTTTCCACGTGTAATTCAAGAAGGCTCTCTTAAAGACAGAAAAAATAAAAACTGATTGTACAGTTTGTCCTCTATACAAGTTATTCCTAAGAAACATAGACTGTACATTTTTTAAGAGGTGTCTACAGCAAGTATGAATGAAGCAGCCATTCATATTATGACAGCTTCCCATGCCATGCTGTAAACCATTACAAGAAGTCTGTATCAAGACTGGATCATTATTTCTTTTAACGTATATTTGATTAATAGCTAAGAGTCCTGTTCTATACAAACTTTATTCTTAAATTTAGAAAAGAAAATTACTGAAATGACAAGCAATGGAATAAAAAAGGAAGTACATAGGTTCAGGTAGAAAATTAACAGGAAGCCAAATTCCTGGCTCAGTTACAGTTGGGGGAAAATCTATTTCTTGCAGCAATTCGAACAAGGCCAGATCTGCAGAGATGCATATTTTTCAGAATGAATGGAGAATCCACTTTGACAAAAGCTACTTTGCTGCTTTTTCTGCTTCCCTTTCTCACACCAAGCAGCATCCTGCTCAAGGCCAGAGAAAACACAGCAGCAGCAAGCCCTGAAAAAGAAGCAATCTGCAGAGACACCCCAAAAACAGGCTGAAGATTGGTTTTCTAATCTTTCTTTTTAAAGGGTATTACTTACAACATTTCTTCACTTAGATTCCTGCTCAGTACATCACCTAAAGGAAGGGAAAAGAGGAAGGAAGTAAGGATTGCATTCGTAGATTTGTCCAAGGGATCCTGACCACAGTGAAGTCAACACTGTTAATTTTTAATATTTATATTCTTCCCCTCTACAGATTATTACTGCCAGGCAAATTACAGAATCATTGCTTGATAGATTCATTCAGGCTGGCAGGAGGTCATGTAGTCCAACCTGCTGCTCCAAGCCAGGTACACTACCAGGTGAGACCAGGCTGCTTTATCTACTGAGATACTGAAAAATCTCTAAAGACAGACTGCATGACCGTGTCAGCCATCCTGCTGCCTTGTTTCGTTATCCTCCTAGAAAAAAACATTGTCCTTATATTTAGTTAGAACCACCCTGACTTCAGTTATGACCACAATCTGTGGTCTTGCCCCCTTCCTCAATCTGCCAGCTGGTGGGAGCACACTGCCAGGCCCCCATTAAACTTTTTTCTCCTCCAGGGCACTGCTGCCACTCCCTGACATTGTAGCAGCCTTGTGCTGAACTTGCTCTGTTTTATCCACACCTCTCTTGTACTGGGGAGAGGAGTGGACACAAAACTGGACGCAACACTGCAAGTGCGGTCTGACAAGTACTGAGTGAGACGAACCCTTCCCCTCCAAGGAGACATTCCTTTCCAGGTGTGCAACCTTACCCTCCACATTGCTGAATTCCACAGAGTTCTTGCCAGCCAGCTCCTCCAACCCGCCCAGGTCCTTCTGAATGACAGCCTGGATCTCAAGCACATCCACTGCCTCCTCTTTACTGCAGTTTGGTGTCACTTGGAAAGCCATGAGCAAGGGCTGGTGGGCTTGCACTTCATGCATAGTATTAAACGGGACACATGCTATGATGGACTGCTGGCTGCCAGCCTCACATTACAAGCAACCAGCCACCTCCAAAACCAGCCATCCCACCAGGCTTCCACCCACCTAGCAGCAAACCCACCCAGATCACCATCATATTCTGCAAAAAACCTTGCTGAATCCAACACAAGCATATAGCTTCATTAAGATCAGTAGCAATCTATTTACTATACAAATAGGAAAGCCATGACATACAAATATTTAAGGAATGAGAACAATATGGATAAAAAGTTATTGAAATCAGACAAAGGAAGAGGTTCCCAAACATGCACCTAACTGTTTTAGTGAATGAGCCTTGCTCCTGTCTTTTGTCCTGGCAACTGTTTAAACACCCAAAGGAAGAAGACAGGCATCACCTCAGGATTTGCAGACCATCCTGGAGGTCAAGAGTACCATAACAAATTGCAAGCATCTGAAGAATTAAAAGGGAACTCTGGCATCATATGCTTTAAGTCAAGAATGACTTGTTTTGTTCTGTGCCACACAAACTAGAAAACTGCATCACTGGGTCCAGACAAAGATCCTTCATGTCACACATGCAAGCAAAATAAAAATATATGAATATTAAGACCATTTTCCTTATTTTGTGCTATAATGCAATAGCAATCAAGTAACTTCATCTGGAAAAGCAATTTTATTTCTGCAATTTCCTTTTATAAACTTAATTCAGATTAGTCCCTTTCAATGCTGGATATCAAGAACTACCTTAAATGGAAATATCCTTAGCAAGGTTTTTATTTCTTAATCAGAGAAGATCCTCACATGCTGCAGCATACTTCAATTGTGATGCAAACCTACAGAGGGTTTAGTTGCATAAATATTATTATAATACTTATGTAATTAGAATTATTATGCAGAGACTTTAGAAATTTTTTATTAAAAATGTACCAAAATATCATTTAGTTTAGTAATTCTGATCATCTTTACATGTAAAATACAGTAATTTCATCACAGGGAGTATATCCCCCCCTGAAACATAGTTTCATTCTCCAGCAAATCAAGGTCTTAACATATTTAAAAATAAAAAAAAAAAGGCAAAAAAAAAGCTGGGGAAATATTATTTATGGATACAGTCAATAAAGCATTTTTCCCCCTCCAACTGTACATTAGTCAGACATTCATTACAAAAGCAGAAAGTCTTGTTCGAACTTGCACTAAATCCGTGCATCCTAGTTTTACAAGGCATAGGTTGTCTTTCAAGATACTGATGACAACTGATGAAAATTTCCACTAGAAGCTGTTTCCAGTGACACAAGTGAAAGAAGACACTGAAATGAATATACAGTTACTATTGCTGCCTGCAAACCAAGTCCTGACAGAGACAATTTTCCTTAGCATTTTCAGCTCTTTGAGTACTACTGTCCTTGGAAAAATAACCATTTCTCATTGAGGACAACTCGTTCTATCTGATCATTACAAAAGCATACAGTTGAACAAATTTATTTCATCTGATGAATAAAGTTATTAAGAATATAAATAGTCTTATTCCTGAGTTGCAAAAATATATGGAGCAAAATATAGAAATAAATTTCTAATAACAAATTTATGATGCATGCTCTAGAAAAATAACATTATTTTCATTGATTTTCTAACACCAAAATTTTTTTCAACTAAATCAGAAATCAGGCAACGCAGCTGTTAAATCATTAATTACAAGAAGAAAGAAAAACAGTAATAGCACCTGTAAAAGACAGCCCTTGTCTTCAAAAACTGTATAATGGAAGCTAGTTTCCCACAAAAGCGTAGGCTCTGCATCTAGTCCAAACATCAGCAGTCTTCACGCTTTCCTTGATTGGGAAATGATCTAGTAAACATCTTTTTTCTCAACCTACTACAATTTGAAAGTAAAGTTTCTAAAACTCAAATGAGCCAGCCACTCCATGGCTTGCAACAATATTAAACATTAAGTAAGAAATTCTAAAAGAACACTGAGTTTGAGACTGTGAATGCTTTAGAAAAGTGAAAAAAATAAAAACAAGAGACATAAGCCCAAAACTCACTGCGATCCTACCAGGAAATCTAAATATTGCCATCTACGTCCCAGTAAGTTATGATCCCATTTTACAGATAAGGACATAATGTTTACCCTCTTTCTTGAAGTTTTTTGAGATATATAGTCTGTATCTCTAAGGAAAAAAATATTCACGTCATTTCTGAATTTTTTAACGCATTTCAAGAAAAAAGAGATTACAGAAGAGAAACAAGAGTGAATGTCTGACCTTGAGCTTGGATCCTAATAGTTCACATTCATGCTTCAGTCCCAAGTAACAAGTATTGTACAGTACAGTAAGTCACTGAAACAGATTTTCCCAAGATAATGCCCCTATTCAGCAGCACGTAAGTAGAACAATTTATTTTGCTCTGCTTAACTGCTTCACCCACGCATTTGACATTAAGCTTCAGGCTTCCTGACTGAGCAGTGAGCATGTAGAACATAATCAATGTTGTGCAGTTATGCATCACTTCCCACAGTCTTGCTGATTTAGGCATTTCAGAATAAACATGAATCGAGTTTTTGATCTAAAAACTCAAGTTTGAAAACATATTTTTCAACTCTTGTTTAGTATTACTTGCCATCACTCCCTTAAAAACAAGTTCTACTTTTACATGTTCCTGGTTTCTAAATAACTTACAGTATTTTGGTGCAAGTAAAACTCAAGATTCTTTACTATAAGAAAATGACCAACAGATAAAAAACTCAAAAGAGGCTAATAATGCAGCAGTTTTCTTCCATAGGTATGTGACAGAACTTGAGTCACAATATTCTGCTCTCTGCAAACCACACACTCACACACACAACAACATTACTGAAAAAGATTTGAAAACAAAAAGAATATTAAGACATAGTTGTATAAGTCCATAATGAGAATTCTAGTTTACCTTGCTCACGTGCCTCCTACCTCCTTATAATAAAGAGCCTCTTTCTCTCATAATATGCCTGCAGATTCCCTTAAGTAATTCTCAGGCTTCAGTTTATGATCCAATCCCTGAAAATTTCCAAGCATCCAGGCTTACAGCTTTTCTACTCGCTAAACTACTTCTTGATTCAGAAATTAATTTACCAATATTAATTTTCTAGTAACAGATGTAGTAACAAGAATGTATTAATAGGAATGGAAGTGGGGAAAAGGTATCTGTTATAAATGCTGATTTTAACAAAATATGATCTTAGATATGAAAAATGCCTCCCCCACATGTTGTCAAATACAAAATGAAAGACTAATTCATACCATTATCAATGAATCCTTATTTATTATTCCATTATAACATAAAAAAAAATCTTCAAAAAGTAGGAACAATTGCATTCAGTGTACCACACTGTAACTCCAAGAAAGTTTCTCTAAGATACCACTGCTACAATAGATATTCCACAAGAAGCATCCAAGGATGGTTTTTTGAGCTGTAAGTACATTTCTGGACTATCAGGAAGCTGAACTTACAGAAAGATAGTTTTAAAAATACCTTTAAATTTAGAGATTACATGACAACTCCACAGGATCCCCTCTAACATTCTAAAGTAAAACTGTAAAATCGAAATACATAATTAAAGAAAGAAAAAAGTGAAATACAAGTCACTGTACATAAGCGGAAACAAAATTACTGTCCCACATATGTAAAATGAAAAAAATAAGTACTGCACATCTCATTTCTCCATCGCCTACAGAACTGAGAACAGTGTACTAGAGATGCACAAGTAAACTAACTGCAGCTTTGCACAATGGATAAAGTTCAGCCTGAAAGTCTGAATCAAAACTGGTCCTCCTTCTCCTGGACTACAGTTTTTACTTCCTGGCTGCTTCAGAAATTGACTGAAGGTTATGAATTTTCAACATCAGATTCTAAAAATAATCTCTAATTCATATAGAAGCAGTTAATAGATTTCCTGTTTTACAAATAAGTAATGTACTAGTCCCACTTGTACTAAATTCCATTAACAATAAGTTTAACAATAGCCCTTCAGGTTTTCTGTCTTCCTCCAAATGTTTATAAACTATGCAATGATTCCTAAACAGCTCAGAATCAACTGAAGAACTCCTCTGTTGTTGAGATTTCTTCCCGGAATCACAGCATGTTTTGGATTTGAAAGGACCTTAAAAACTACCTAGGTTCCAACCCCCTTGCCGAATGTCCCCCAGAGGCAGGGACATTTTCCACCAGACCAGGTTGCCCAGAGCCCCATCCAACCTGGCCTGGCAAGATAAAGCTTGCTTTACAGTACTCTACTATGGGAAAGGATTTTTGCTATCTACTAATGAATGAAAACACAGCCTATCTGCTAAGCATTAGCATAGCTCAGGGTCAAAGAGAGGGCCTCAGCATGGAGGGAAGGAGGCAGCACCCTTTTCCATACTTCAGTGTGCTCAGCACTGTCAGAGCCAAGAGCATGAGCCTTGTACATTTGGTTTCTGCAGCTCAGAGCTGCAAGGCCAGACTGCACACGCCCGTCACGCACACTGGGGCTCCTCTCCATATCCTCTGGAGGATCAGCTCCTGAAGCCCAAACCCAGAGGATGCTGCCAGGTCCTGACACTCAGCAGGAGATGATGGGCAGCCCATTACTCAAGTGTTCATCTGCTTCCATGGTCCTTTCTCCTACCACACTGATCTGTGGGTATCAGCCACAGAAGCCCCATGCACTGGAAACCCAGTGCCATCACAAGACACCTGGTGTCACTCACACAGTAAGTCTCATGTACAATGACATAGGTAATCTAAGGAACACATGGAATTTATTTAAAAAATCTTGAAATCTCACTGTAAAGCCTTCAGAAATAGCAGATTTCAAGGGAGTATCTAAAGAACTACTGTTCATAACCAGATAAACATATGTAACTAGTTCATGGAGTACTGAGCTCGAGGGTGAGAAGGAAAAAAAAAAAGACAAGATGGATTAAACAAAGCAAGTCAGATTATCAAGATCAAAAAGATCACCCAAGTGAAAAGAATGAAGGGCCCATTGAGAAAACAGCTGAACAGCCAGAACCTCTGCCTGAATAATGGGCTTGAAGTTGTAGGCATGCAACACGTCCCATGTCCAGGCAATAAACCTGTGTCTCCTGAGTGCCAACTGAAAATTTTAAAAATGCTGTACTTCATTGCTACTGCACAACAGTTGCTCACTGGTGTTCACCAAGCAGAGCGAAGGCTTTAGGAAAAAAATTATTTTATTTACAATTAAAATAGCCACAAACTAACACACGTTCGTAAAACCTCACTGTATTTATTTAGCATGAAACAGTTTTTAAACAATATTTTTTATTTATAGACTCAAGAAAAAAACCCCAACCCTAAACCTTTTTATGCTAACAGTTACAAAGACTGAAAAAAACATAGCTTTCTACATTGTAATTGAACAACTTAAAACCCGCTAGCTCAAGGTAAAAGCCACGATCTCAGTATCTTTGGAAAAAAGAGTAAAAAAAAAAAAATAAAAGGATTGAAGAAACATGCAATTGAAAGAGGAGAGAATTTATGATGGATAAAATTGTTTTGGTCAAAAACACAAGCACCACCTAAAAATCTTTCAAATAAGCCTTTGTTGCGGACAAATTATTAATAGCTGCCTTTCCAAGTACTTGGTACTGCCTACTGACACAGCTTGCTAGCTCACTCGTCCGGTGCATGACTGGGCAATCTTTTAAGCTCTTCTTACCTTACCCTGCAAACGCAGGGCATCTTGCAAAAGCAACTACATGGTCTGGGATCACCACAAACAACTATGTCACTTGTCCAATAGCTGCACCGTTAATTACAAAGAAACCAAAGACATTTTTTTAAATCTCCTTGGAAAAAAAACCACACAAAAAGACAGCGTTATTGTGAAGTAGTATTTTTCAGCTCTTTCAAGACAATCAATTTAATTGCAGATGCCAAGTAAAAAACTGGTCAATACCAGCTTTGAAGAACGGGGAAGGAAAGAAAAGAAACTCCAGCCCCCACGGGAGTTCTCTTTTCCCTAGCTGTGTCCGTACCTGATGGAGATTGGAGGGAAGCTGGAACCGGCGGCTCCCCATACAGCAGAGCACGAAGCAGCGCACACGCGAGAAACCCCCCGCGAGAACCGGGGGGAAGAAACTGCAGCGCAGTTCAACAGCGAGAAGTTTGGCCGAGACGTTCTAGGGACCAGTCGCACGCTCGCTCCAGTACCCCACCTCGCACGGGCAATGACTACCTCACACCACGAGTCCCCCTCCTCCCCCGCGGCAGTGTCCACAGGCTGCCGCCCCGGGCCCCCGCGGCCCCAGCGAGGCACCCCAGCCCCTGAAGGGCGTCTCCGCACCAAACATCGAGCTCACCATCCGAGGACCGAACCTTCCGTGACAACAGCGGAGCAAGACCCCGGCGAGAAGCGAACACCCACCTCCTCTGCCGCGGCCGGAGCCGCCGCCAAATGCTCC
>JACBWW010000001.1:16624843-16777232 GCA_020086605.1 Lanius collurio | reverse complement strand
GCCTCGCTGCGGCCCCCGCTGCCGTCAGCGCCTGCCCGTGGCCGCCGCTCCCGGTGCCCGCCCCCGGGAGCCGCCGCTGGATCCCTGTTGGCCCAGCCGGTCGAGTCGGGCCGGGCCGGGGCGGGCAGTGCTTGTGCCCCGGCCCCCGCTGCATTCCTGCCGCCGCACGGACACCGCCCCGGGGCGGGAGCACACCCCGCCGCCCGGCCCCCGGCCCTGCTGGCGGGGGCAGCCCCGAGAGGCGGCGGTGTGATGGGCGGAGAGTGGAGCTGCCCGGTTGCAGCGACCGGGAGGCAGCCGGTCCCGGGGTGCACAGCTGGGCACACTCAGCCTCATGCTCACGAATAGCCCCTGAACGCGCCAGGGTAACACTGGGCCACGGCTCTATTTTGGATTTTTATCTCATTTATAACTTGAAATCCAGTAATAGTTTTCAAATTAAATGCTGTCTAGAGACGCTGGCACCTCGTGCCGAACATTTTTGCTTTCTGCATCCAAGTTCTTGCGTGACAGTCCTTACAGTGAGCATCACTGCCGACCAGCACTGACCAAGCCAACCACGCAGCCACCCAAAGCCCGTGCCACTCAAGCATGCTTGTCCTGAGAGTGAAACCAACCACTTGTACATTCAGGCCCAGGAGTTAAAATAAAATAGGAAAACTTTACAAGATGCACTTATTTTGAAAATGTGTACCTTACGATATAGCCATGTAAACATCTGTCACACTTCAATGAAAACAAATGCTCTTAAGTACATTATAAGTTCTTAAATAAATTGTAAGTAATTACAAATATTTAATGTTGTTAAATATTATCTGAAATCTTTGGACCACTTTTAAGAATGAAATCTTCGAGATAAATACTGTTCAAAGATCCACGCGTCATCCAGCAGTGGTCCTTGCCTATTTAAGTAAACTCATTCTACAGTGAGTAATAAAATACAGTCAATAAATAGTAAATTCATCACCATTACAAGAAGACGTTACTAGAAAATGGTGGCACTTGACATTTGATTAATCCGCCTTTTCCCTACATTTTCCCTTTGTCTGTAGTTTAACAACACCGATTCACAATTACGTACGTCTTTGTGTGGCTTCATACAATCTGATTCACAAAGTAAGTGTTTTAAACTATTCCTTTCAAAAAATGTTTCCATTTTCACAAATTTATTTATTTTTAATGCAATTCATCATGGTATTAACTCAAAATAGCTTTCACATAGCTCTATAGGTTCCATGTAAGAAAGAAAACAAGAAAATTGGGACATATATAAAAGTTAAGGCCAGGAATATCATTATGGCATTCAGTTCATATCAGAGACCACTGAGTTCCATAAGAGACCATTTTATCCTGTTGTTTCTGTAATTTATAAAATATTTTGCATTTCACTCACACCAAGCTATCATTTCAGGAGCTGAAATCTCTGGCAAACTGTCTATTAAGTGCTTATCATTTGAGGCCACTTTAAAGAACAGACACATATCTAGACCAAATACAAGTAGCTCGATTCTGTAATTAAAAATACCATTTACTAGCAGTATCCTTCTCCTTTTGGCAGCCAGCTCACAATCTTATGTGCACTAAATTCTCCCTTTCATAATTACCTTTCACAGATTATTTTATCTTTCACAATTATCTTAGACAAAATTGAAATCCTTCCTGAAGACTTTTTGTGAACCCTTTTGATCTTTGAGAGCTCCTTCTTTTGATTCTGGTGACCATACATATATTCCAATAAAAGGTTGCTGTGGAAACCTTGTTGGACAAATCCCACAATAGCAGATCAATTTAAGAAAAAGTAACTTCCAAAATAACCTGCACTTTCCTACTGATTTGTAAGGCAACAACCTATTAGCAGTAATAATTAGCACCCTAATCACTGCAATCACAAATTCATTATTTATCCACCCATAATTAGTTGTTGATAATTACAGTATAGATAATGGCCATCTCCACTTTTAACATGATGCTTTTTATAACCAGATTCTAAGAAGTTGATGTTTAAATTGGTTTTACTGGTGATACTTGTATGAGACCTCACCAAAATTTACTTACTCTTATTTCTGATTACTGGGGCTTCAGCAAAGATACTTCTCCTCCAAGCTACTACACACGGGTCACCTACTCCACCATGCTTTGTCCACCTACTCCAGTACATGTAGTGGGCTCCCTAAGGACACCATCAACCCTGAGCAGTGTCCTGGCCCCCTGTGACACTATGCCATGAAGATGGGATCCCCTTTTTCTCTCTCCATGGAAATTGGCATGGTTGAATATACACTTAAATTTATGACACCTAAGATATAAGACATCATTCCAATGGCTTGTTTTCCAAAACACTGCATGAAATCTGAAAAAACAACTAAAACTTAGGTTATCAAGTTCCCCAGCAAACCCCAGTTTTCTCAAATTCTTCCTTCTGTTTAACAGCTGATATAACTGGCACTTTTTTCCTAGGGAGTATTCATCCACTGGAAATTCTGTTGCTCCCAACTGTGCTCCCCATGAAGACAGTATGTCATCTCTTTACTATAATCCCTCAGAAACCACTCCAAGCTAGGACATCCAATGGCCTTCCTTAACTTGAGCATCTGCAGAAACACATGCTGGAGCCTTGTAAAGTTACAGGTCCCCTCTACTTCCCTTACCAGACCAGACAGAGTGACAAAATTTTTATTATTTTTATATATATTTATATCTAATATATATTTTTAAAAATACAAGCAAACCACAGAGTTTTCCTAAATTTAGACTATTACATCAAAAATAACTTTTGGGTTTATAAAATCCTGCTTATTCACATTCTGCTTTGATGCCTACTGCTGACTTGTCTTCCAGGTTTTCCTGAAGCACCAGCACCACTACTGGGAGACAGTGTGTCAGCTCTCAGCACACCAGTACAGGTTAACCTGACAATTGGATTTTATAATATTGTGATATTTTACCAGCAGTAGTGTTGGGGTGCCCTGCCATGGGACCCTGGGGGAAGAGACCCTGGGGTTGATGTACAGGGTCTCCCTGTCCCTTGGTCACACGTACCCTGATCCTATTCCCCACGGGTTGTTTGTGTTCCCTGGCCTGGGAAGAATCAAGTGGTCCCGTGACTGTGGGTAGTTCCTCAGAGTCCCTCAGCCATGCAGCTGGCATAATAAAACATCTCCAAACATCTACCAAATATCGTTCCATATTTCCTTCCCACGGGTCTTGCTGTAACATGCTTGTTGCAGGAATTCCCCATTGCAACAAATGGTTGGAGAATGCGGAGCATAACGATTCCTGGAGACGTGGAGACAGTGACGGTGATTTGTGAGTAAAATTATCTGGATTTCTCTTCTCATCTTGGTTTGGCTGTTCTCTCTGTACTGTGGAGGAATTGTGGGAAATGTGGCTCTCAAAGCCGCAGAAGGAATTTTATCTGGAAGTTAAAGAAATTCTGGCACAGCAAAATGCAAAGCTTGCTCTGGGACACCTAGAACACTTTTTTGACTGGCTTTTCAAAAATTTCTTTTATGTCTCTCGGGACCTAATTTTTGATGTTAACAGTTTTTGTACCGAGATCCGGAAAGAGATAATGACTCAATCAGAACGTGGACTAGAAGTTCTCCAAGAATCTCATGTAATTGAAGACGCTCTTGTGAAGCATGCGCTTGGTCCCAGTGACATGGGGTCACCCCTGCCCGTGCTGGCGGAGGTGCCTGCGCTGGATGTGCCCAGAGGGCTCGACAGCCCAAGCCGTATCGCGGACCCCATCCCTGTATCGGGGTGCCCTGCCGCGCCACTGCGAGCGAGAGAGCGGCACCGTGGACGCCACGGGCGGGAGTGCATACCTAGGGGTCCCCAAGGCATCCTCACGGTGAACCGTGAAGGCCAGCTGCTGGAGAGAGCTGCCGAAAACGCAGCGGCGATAGCGGCGGTTTCCATGGCGACGCAGGAGCCCACGCTGCGCAGCACCAAGCTGGGGCGGGGACGCTCACGGGGCAGCGCAGAGACGGCGGAGCCAAGCAGCGCGGAGCCCGAACGCGCACTGAGGGGGAGCCAATCGGAAGGTGTGGGCACGGGTGCCCGGAGGAGATGCAGGCACAGCGCCAGGCAGCAGTGCGTGGGCAGCGGCCAGCAGTGGCACCAGCAGCGGAGAGGAGCCGCGCCGCGCCCAAGCAGGCACCGGGAAAGAACTGCTCGGAGGGCGCGGGGCCGGCGGCGATGGCAAAGCAGAGGCGCGCAGAGCACGGACACGCAGCAGCATCGCTCGGAGGGCGCAAAGTGGCGGCTGCACAGAAGCCAGACCGAGACGGTAATGTCGGCGAAGCGGCAGCCACTCGGGACCAGCGGCCACGAGACGGACACAGGCATGTAATAAAAAAAGTTTTAGCCACAAAAATAACAGGAATTGTCAAATGGTACATCAAGCAAAATTATGGTTTTATAACGAGATGTGACAACACAGATGTATTTGTTCATCATACTGCCATTATGAAAAATAACCCAAAAAATATATCCCAAGGTTAGGAGATGGAGAAGTAGTATTAGAAGTAGAAGTAGAATTTGACATTGTACAAGGAAGAAAAGGCCCACAGGCAGCCCACGTGACAGGGCCTGGGGGTGTTCCAGTCAAGTTCCAGTTACGCACAAAATTGTAAACAATACCCATATCAGCAACCTCCTTTTCCCAATCCTATTTTACTCTATACCCAATATGAACCCTTTCCTAAACTCGCTCCATCCCCAGTTTTTCCCAAATGCGTTTTTCACCCCATGGCTCTCTATATGATTCCCTTTCCCCGAATTCCTCTTCGATACTGAGGGGAGGATGAAAAGAGGGAGGGAAGAAATTAACTGCTGTTGCTTAGAGTTCCAACAGGTATAGATGGAAGAAACCCTCTTCTGACTCAGTTTCCCCACGGAAGATGCTCAGAGAGTCCTATCTTCCTTCTGCCAGCTCTAAGATGCTCCAGAGAAAAAAATCTGTTTGGACATTTGGGGACTCTAATATGGCTTCTTTTCTTTTGAAATTGTTCTTGTTATCCTATGTTTATCCAGCTGTTTCCAATGTTAAGTTTTAAATCTCTTTTATTTAAAAACAAAGGTGAAGTGTTGGGGTGCCCTGCCATGGGGACCCCAGGGGAAGAGGCCCTGGGGTGGATGTACAGGGTCTCCCTGTCCCTTGGTCACACGTACCCTGATCCTATTCCCCATTGGTTTTGTTCCCCGGCCCAGGAAGAACCAAGTGGTCCCGTGACTGTGGGTAGTTCCTCAGAGTCCCTCAGCCATGCAGCTGGCATAATAAAACATCTCCAAACATCTACCAAATATCGTTCCATATTTCCTTCCCACGGGTCTTGCTGTAAAATGCTTGTTGCAGGAATTCCCCATTGCAAAACTCTAGAACTTTTTCATGAATGCATTTCATTCCACTTCTTTCCTTCTTTTATGAGGAATATTTGCACATCATATTCTCAGACTGCCAATTCAGACAGACTAGGTACAAATTTTCCTAAATTTTAATATTCCTCAGAAGCGGAGCCCTTGTGTTACATCATTGCCTTGTTGTCGGGTGGCAAACGAGTGATAGTACAGCTAATGCCATAACTTCTTATGGTGAGTAGACCTTGGCCAACAATCAGGCCTTCACCCAGTTGCTCTCTCACTCCCTCTTGTCAATGGGATTGGGGGAGAAAAAGATGGAAATCTTGTAGGTCAAAACAAGGGCAAGAAGATTCCTTAGTAACTACTGTCATGAGCCAAACAGACTCAACTTGGAGAAATTTCATTTATTGCCAATTAAAATTAAAAACATGATGGTAAGAAACAAAAACAAAAGTAAAAAAAAAAAAATCTCCCCCCTCTGTTGTCTCTTCTCCAAACTCAACATCACTCTTTCATTCCCAACTCCTCAGCCTTCCACACCCTGAGGGGCAGAGTGGGATGGGAACCAGGGTTGTGGTCAATCAGTAACAGCTCCTCCCAGTACTTCTTCCTTCTCTCATTTCTCCTCTGCTTTAATGTGGGTGCTTCCCACAAGCTGCAGGCCTTCTGGATAAACCTGCTCCTATAGGGCTCCTCTGTGGGCTGCAGGTGAATCTGCTCTGGTGCCCTGGAACAGCTTCTCCCCCTCCTTCTTCACTGACCTTGGTGCTCACAGAGATATTTCTTTCACTTTGTTCTCCTCACTTTTGTGCAGCATTTTTTGCCCTTACAGACGTTTCCCCAGAGGTGCCCCCGCCCCGACCGTGGGCTCACCCGCACCCTGCAGAGGGTGGTTGGATCCGGCTGGAATCGGCTGTGTCCGGCTGGGGCAGCCCGGCCTCCCCTCAGAGCCCCGCAGCTCACATGTGGGCACCCACACCCCAGACAATAATAATATGCACAAGTTGTTTCTGCAACACAAAATTCCTACTTTCAGTTATTTCACTGTTCTCTGATGGCTCTTCTTCATCCTGAAGCTGATAAAAGGAAAAACTTGAGCGAATTTCTTCTCAGGAGCACCACAAAGCGCTGAGGCCATGCAACCCTGAAAGACAAATGCAGCCTTTGGCTGAAGCAGAACTGTTCCCAGGGGAGGAAAGGACATACTAGTGTAATACAAGATACTGAGAAGACTTTATATCAAATACTGTGTACAACTCTAAGCTGCCAACATAGTAAAAATGAATTCAAGTGGGAAAAGTGACAAACAAAGAGTATTAGGATGGCTAGGAAAACAAAAGAGCAGATTGATTTGTACTCATGAATATGCAAAAGAGTCTCCAGGGGTAAAAAAATAATTATGTAAGATAAAAAGGCAATGATGATACAAGAATAAATTACTTTAAATTAGAACAGGCTCTTTCAGCCTTGGGCAATATATTGCTTAGTAATCTTGATGTCCTAAAAAAAGTTTCTCAAACTTAGCCTCAACCAGTGTCACAGTAATACTCACTATGATGCTGAGAAAAAAGAGCTAAAGCGTCAGAAAAACTACATATTCAATATCCAAACAGGACCTGTTCAGCAGTATACAATGTAACAACCAGTTCCATTTACCTCATCCCAAAGCCTCCTAGTTTTTCATATTTAATTCTTAATGACTCCTTAGGAAGGCTACTGCTGCTTGCCAGGATACACTTTCTTCCTGTAAACACAACCCACAAAACAAGATGAACAGGCTTGTTAGATGCTCTATGCCTACTCTATGCAAACCTCCATGTAAAAGTACTCTATATACTTCTGTACTTTGTCTGCATGGCTTTGTTCTTCAAGGTATCATAGCTATCACCTTGATCTACACTTAAAAGATCCTGACAGCAGAACTGCAAGGTCCAGAAACATAGGAAAGTCTACCTTCTATATAGTCCTTTCTCAGGTATATTTTGTCCCCTGCTTGGTGCAAGCCCCATGCTTAAACTTGACTGAGCACAGCTTCAGTAACAAAATGCATTCTTCACCCGGTAAACTGCTTTTAACAGCAGAAGCAGCAAGGCAAGAGACATTTCAGATCTATGTAACAATGTATAAACCTGAGCAAGTATCCGGAGCTGCCAGAATCAATTACCAGTACTAAAACCGCACAGTTCTTCACCGTGTCAAGAGGACACAGTGGGGAAAATACTCTCAGCTTATACAGCATGCTAATGTGAGCCAAGCAGTCAAAGGAGCAGGGGGAGCTACCATCATAAAAGGAAATAAAAATTTCAGACTAGAAGAAATGCATCTGACAAAGCTAGTATTAAATTTCTGCTGTCTCTGCTCGGGTCATATTCCTAGTGACTCAGAAGTGACCCTAGCAGGCTCTAAGAACATACATACAGTAGCAGCAAGCGTGGCATAGCCAATTTCCTTGCTTTCTTATTTGTGGACAGGTGAGCAGGCCCCACTCCTTTCAAGCTTGGCTCGTCTGCCACCTTGAACTATGAACAAGGACCGCTGTTGCCTTTCAGGTTTGCTGTATCCTCATCATTCCACTCCATGCACCAGCGTTCAACTTACAGGAAACAGGAAGACACAATGTGCTGCAAAATACTTGTTCCTGCTCTGTGACACCACCATTAGAAGAACATGCTAATTAGTCAATCAGATGCAGAGCATGAAATGTCTCTTCCAACACTGGAAATCCATCTGAGGGCTTACAACTATAGCAACAGGCATAGTTTAATTCATTAATGACCACTGCTTGCATTTTTTTGTTCCAATTTAAGTACCAGTGCAATGACACAGGACCAAAAGATTGTTATTACTGTATAACACTGTCAGCACAAGTGTGCTACAATATTTTTCTAAGAACACGTTTAAAACTATAGTAAATATATTGACCTATTCATTGAAAACACCTGAATAGGAAACAATAACATTTAATAACATTCATTTTACAGATCATTTACAAAAAAAAAAAAAAAAAGAGAGACTTTACACATACAAACACTATTAGACAGTGTTCTTCTCATCCCAGTCTGTACCCATACATATTTCAGTTAGTACACATGAATGTCTTGCTTCTGCTTCAATTAATCTCAGGGACTTCACTGCAGAGGCAGACAACCAGTTGCTTGCACAGTGCATTCTTATAAGAATAATTAAAATGCCAGTAATGATGCTGTGTTCCTTTAACTCACTAATTTAAAAAGCATCAAGAATTAATTCCTACAAAGCATCATGAAAGAAAAGCTTAGAATTGTATTTTACTATTTTGCAATGGGATAAGGTTTTGTTGGTTATTAAAGGTAGCTCCTACTAAAACATGAAGCATCATGTGGTACCAAATGAACTGTCTTCACAGTTGAGAGCCTAATGCAAAAACAGACCACACACTTCAAATACACAAGCCAGAAGGGGCATTCCCAGGAGATGTTTTCTTTAACTGTTTTTAATACATACTTATATATAGCATAGCTTCTACTGTTCTACACATGCTTGTGGGAATAATACATTAACTGCTGGCGAAGGGACATTCGTTTCCAAGATTTTTACAGCTATTTCCATGCACATAACATTACCTTTGTCAAGTTTAACATTTCAAAATAAAAAAAAAATATTTTTTTAGTGCATACACTGAAAAGCCTGTTTATGCTACAAATAGGAAGTAAAAAACAATAGGCATTATATTCATGAGTAAATGAAACTCACAAGATAGCTATTCAATAAAATAATTTTATTTATGTACAGTGTAAAGATGCTTTTCAACAAATGTTATATTGTACAAGAGCAGACTTGAATCTGCTTAACACTTTTAAATTCACTTTAGGGGGAGTCTCCCTGAGGTTAAAGAAGGTTTCTTATAACTGTGTATCACATCAGTATTTAATCCATGTTATCAGAAAAACACAAAAAAAGGCTGAAAGATTTGGACATGGGTATCTAGTGGAAGATGGGCCTGACAAGAGGTACTGAGAACTACTGGACAAAAATATTGCAGCGGTAATGTGACTCCTCCAAGATGATGACCAGTACTGCAAGTAAGAATAAATATTAATAGAAAAACTGGTGGGTTCAGGGGGGAAAACGATGACAAGTTTTGGAAAAAAAAAACACATAGGAGAGAAACGAAGGAAAGCACAAACTGTGATTAAGGAATGTTGTATGCTCAGATCAGACATTTTTCTTTAAAAACAAAACAAAACAGAACACCATCACCTCCACCACAGTTTGCTGGTTTGTAGTTTTGTTTTTTAAAAAAAAAAAAGTTTCAGCCAGAAAGGTGACACAAACACCATTCCTTCAAATAAGCTTGTTCAACAAGAAAGCAGAGCCAAGTCCCTAGCAGTCACCTTGGCAAACAAATAAATCACTCAATATCACGTTATGAAAGAGTTTTCCAAATCCACAGCAGCACACCCTGTGACCCAATCCAGCCACTGAAGCTGAATGAAGCTGAATGAATTTTTCTAAATGGATGAGGCTGTATATATATAAGAAGGCTCAACAGGACTGGGATTAGTTTCACTTCAACAAAAATTTACAAAGAAGCTATGGCTACTCTACCTTTGGGCTGAAAAGCAGCACTTAGTTATAAGAGTAAATAGACACCAAAACCCTCAGTTCAAGAACTTTTTCAGACTTATTAAAGAGCAATGTGCGTCATCCACAATAATAAACCAGAAAATCCTCCAAAAGGGAGCAGCCAATAGAAGAATCAATCACAGAAGCTCTGGATTGGAAGAGACCTTATAGATCATCTAGTTCCAACCCGCCTGCTGTAGGCAGAGACACCTTCCACCACACCAGGTTGTTCAAAGCTCCATCCAACCTCACCTTGAACACTTCCAGGGATGGGGCATTCACAGCTTCTCTGGGCAGCCTGTTCCATCCTCATACAGAACAATTTCTTCCTAATATAATCTAACTTTCCTCTCTTTTAGTTTAAAGCCTAAACTAAAGCCCTTGTCCTATCATTACATGGCCTTACAAAAGGTCCTTTTATACTCAAGTATAAAAGAAAAAAGATTCTGCGTAACAGAACTGGTAACTCCAACGTTAAGCTGTTAAAATGAAGAATGGTTATCTGTACTTTTGTTGTATTTCTAGCTGGACTGTAAAGTACTCTCAAACCAACAGAAATAAAATAAGTGCTGTTATTTATTGCATAGTTTTCTTGTTCTAGCAGGTCTATCAGTGTTTAGGTTAACAGGGGCTCTAGAGTATTATTCATTATGTAGTTAAGACATGCAAAGCCTAAACAGTCTTTTTGTGAAAAAACTCACACTAGAATGCAAACTAAGAAGACTGCATTATCATGCTAAAAACATAATTTTAATGAAAGATTTAAAATTCACTTAATAAAGTTATACAAATTATTAGTATAAAATATTAAACTTCAGACATCTGGTGTTATGACATAAATTTCCACCTTTTTTCAGTCTCAATTCACTACTAACTCCCACCCCTCCACATTCTTTTATTTAGCACATAGGAACTGCACATTCTTTAGCCATTCACTCCTAGAATTACACACTCATCCCAAACTTTTTCTGATGCTTCCATTTTGTTAGGATTCTTCAGAATTCTGTAGGTGAGATTTTAATAATTTTACCTTGTTTTATTGAATCCAAACCTTCAAGTTTTAAGCTTCATAGAGTACACCATCATTCTGATACCTGGTGACTTATTCTCTGTTTTTCTCCCTAGAACTCCTGCAAGTGAGGTTTGGATTCTGCAAGATATGCATTCAGATCATATTTTTTTGGTTCCATTGCCAAGGAATTCAACCCTCTGGTTTCTTGCAAAGTATTTTTAACATCACTCTCCCACACACAACTCCTCAGGACAGGTACATCATTTCAAGCTTTTAAGAACCCATTTTATTATAGGATGGTGCCCAGACAGGCAACACTGCAACTTCATTCTGCCCAGCTTAGAAATAATAAGGTAAATTTAGATCTATTAAATATTACCACAATAATAGGGTTGCTGTGTAAAATTACTGTGACCCTCTCAGCCCCGTTTTGAATAGGCAGTTTCAGATATTCACCACTTTACCATTATCAGCAAGATCTGGCTACATATTTGTGACCTAAAGTAAGAAGTTTCCTCTCCCTCATAGAACAGCAATTCAACTCTGTGCTCACACAGAGTAAATTAGGGAACACAGCAACCTGACCACTTCCTTCACTCAGGACAAATCAAAACATTCCCACCAAAAATTAGTAAAATGGGGCTGTGTACACCAAAGAGCACTTCCCTCACACATTTAAAACAATATTCTCCACCACAGATCAGCCCACAAAGTCTCTAATTATGACTTGACCATGAATTCTTCACAGCTTGGGCTCACCCACTCTTAATGCTTTGGGAAACAAATCTGTGTAGCAGTCATGTCACATAGAGTTCCAATTAACCATTTTTTTAAAATCTCATTAGTTCCATGCACCAAAATCAATACCTCTGTCATTCTCCTGCCACTAGGCGTCACCCTCTTCTATTGTGATCTGTATCCCTCCATCCACTTCCCATCCCTCCATCCACTTTTGCCCAGGAACCATCAGCCAGTAAGTCCCTACCTAAAGAGCAACCCAGTTTCTGAGGTCAAGGAAAAATTTTTGTGATGTGGCAGATGAAGTGCAAAGGATTGTTAGTGTCTCTTGATATGTTCTTTAAAGTTAAATAAAAATACTAAAACAACCAAACTGCTACAGGAGGTGATACGGGCTTTCCTCCACAGAGGAGTCACCTCAGATTCTGAAACCACCAAGTGCATTCCCAAAAATAAGAGGAACCATAACAGAAGCACTAGTGGAACTAATTGCATGACCCCTCATGTGGGACCTACAAACAAAAAAAATTTACTAATCAAGCAGCATTTTTTTCATGGACGATACAGAGTCACCTTCTGGTGTTGCCCCTTGTATTTCATTGATTCAAGTCCAAAAAGGACCACTATGATTACCTACTAGACCACTCATTTTGCAAATGCATGGATCCCCACATGTATGGTTTTGATGGATATGAACTTCCCCCATTCTGAGGGCAACCTGAAAACTACAACTTTGACAGCAAACACTCAAACAATTATTTTCCTGTTCCTTAAGTGCACTTAAAAGGAAAAAAAAAGAACAAAAACAAATACCCAAATAACCCCAAACCCACAAACCAACAACAAAACCCAAACCCAGGACATGACTGCATTCTACCACTGACCTGTTCTGCCACTTGGAATGATTCACTGGCACACAGGAATTAGGTTCCCATGCATACCTAACTTGGATCATAATTGTTCCTAATAAACAATTTAATATAATTTTCAGTATCAGCATCTCTACCATATGTGAAATAGGATTCCAGCTAAACTTGATTCAAGCTGAGCTTAATAGATGACTTAACTGTAAAGCAACTTTGAAGCATTAGGAAAAAAGATGCCAATAGGGAGCACATCACTACTAAATTATGAAATACTGTCCAACCTGACAAACTCTTGGCGTAATTTGTAACGATGGTTGAAGTTCTAGAATGTTTGCACATAAGAAACACAAACAACACTTTTCAACACTTGTGATGCATACAGAATGCTACTAGCGTTCTGTGTCAATGAGCTTCTTGCAAAATCTTCTAGTTCATGTGCAAAGAGTGACTTCGCATTGTATTCTTCGGTTACCCTGCTGGGACACTGCTGTTTCAGTGCTATATCCCCTTCTTTTGATGTGTCTCACCATTTAATTTTCCATTTTCCATTGCTTTATTTTCAAAGTTCCAGTCAGTTGGGCTGAGGAGTTGCTGAGTTTTTTTGTATGTCCAGTATGGGTTAAGTATCAGTGTAACAGCAAATAATCCTGAGAATAAAACAATGAAGTGAAGAAGTCCTAGATTTTCTATGACAGAATTCCAATTGAAAATACACACCCACCACATGTGGTAGGTAAGAATCATGCGGCAGTGAAACAGATGGATCATCACCCACTGGTTTGCCTTCCAGAAAAAGGTGTTGGCACGGCCAGCCTAGGAAAACAAGAACACAAAGTATGCAGAAGTGAGACTGTTACTTCAAGATAAGGAACTGAGGAATCAGTAGAACTAACACAAATATCCAACTTTCATATACATACACTCTCAGGCATTTTTTCCTCAGAGTGCAGTATTATTCCACATGTATATGGCACCCCAAACTTGATATGGATCTATATCATCCTACTGTGGACATGCACACAACACCACACAGAAACTGTTGGCATTTTCCAGAGCGACAACAGTACGGGGAGCTCAGACAAGCATTTCAGGAGCTTTTTATTAGTTTATCAGTCTCACATACAGAGTTGAGACGAGTTGGCACAGAGCTCACGCTGTCCCAGAGACATCCAAAGATTTCCTGGCTGCAAAGCATTCTTAAAAGCTTTTTGGCCAATAGTGTGCTTCTAAAGGTTACAGACATCTGTCTTAACCAATCTACAATAGTGCACGTACTCCAGTTACACACAATGCTGGTTTGTTACGTCTTTTTAACAATAGACAATAATTCACTATTAAACTTATCTGTCTTGCTAAGCATATTTTATTTTGCAACTTCAAAAATTTATTTAGGCCAGGCCTAGAGACCCTAACCATTGTCTTTAGTGTCCTTGTTGCTTATAATTGTATCTTCTTCTAGTTTTCCCAGGCAAAGCTGATCCCTAAACTCTTCTGCTTTAATTCTGAAACCTGCTTTTATTTCTCACACCTAAGAGCCTTTCACCTTTTGTGATTCCCCACAGAAACCTACATGAAGGCCTGCAGAAGTGCCATCATGACAAAAGCAAGTATGACAATAACATAGACATAGTTGGATAAATGCAGTTTTGATGAGAAACTATCCAGACAAACCACACAGATTATTTATGGACAAGTGAAATGCATGAAAACTTACAAACACAATCTAAAAACTACCATATTCTTACCTTCAGAAGCATCCAGGAAATGCAAGTTGAGGGAGTACTCATCTCCAGCAACATTCCCATCAAAGGCAGATAATGTCCAGATTTCACATTGATTACCAAACCAGCCAAGCCACCAAAAGCAAGCAAATGATGAACTACCAAGAAAACATCAAATGTTCTAAAAATAAAGTTCGACACATGAACTGCTACATTTTCAAGCAAGAAAAATCCAGCCGCTATTAAACAGTTAAACCAACTCCACTTTTGCTGTGAATAGACTTTGTCAGCATGAAAAACAGGATCTATGAGCAAAGCCCATAACCCAGCAACACAACTCTGAAGTCCAAACACACCACGTGTGACTGCCATATTCCAAAATACCTTCTCCTTTGCATATAAGGCACGGTAAGTGGTACTTCTCCAAGAAGACAACCAGTGAGACAGAAGAAATACTCCCAAGTAGATTAAAAAACCAGCAGCTAAAAATGTCAAACGAACTTCCCATAAGAGATAGTCCCAGTCAAAAATGGTCCCAAACACTGGATCATCATTTAAAGGATTCATTTCTTCTCCTTTGACACTTCTCATCCCCACTGTAGCCTGCTTCACGCCTATTTAGCCTCTGCTATTATGCAAACCAATAAGCATGAACTCTTCCATCTGGAACAAGAAGAAAAAAATTTAGTGAATTTTTAAGCACATCCATATATATAGATTCTAAACCATAGAGTGCTCACATCCACTGCAGTTATGACTTTGGTCCTGTTGCCATTAGGCACAGTCATCTTGAAGACAGACAAATAAACTTAAGCAACACGTTTAAGATTAACTGGCCTGCAAAGTCCCTACTAATACAAAGTAATGCAAAAGTAGAAGAGGGTCACATAGGAAGGCAAGAAAGAGGAAGAGAAAATACAAGAAGCAAATCTTTTTTTGTTATTTACAAAACTTTTATTTCAACAGCATCACACAGTTATTGTCCTACTTCCCTGATTTTCCAACATTTGCTACAGCTTTGGCTGCAATTCAGAATCTCAAATACAGATCCAGGAAATAAAACTACAGAAAACTAATGCAGTAAGGAGGACCACTTACACCACAACATGTAATGATCATGGCTCAAAACAAGACTCTGCAAACAGTTTCTGAACATTAAGCTACTTTCCAACAAAAAACATATTAAAAATGGAAAAAGAGTATGGAATGCAAACAAGCAACATTATTACATATTATTAGCAACACCAGTGTAATTAGCTGAACAGCCCAGCATTAAGCGCCTCAAGTTGTCTGAAACTTCCTGAACTCACTGTAGTTCAAAAACAAACTCTTGTGGGAAGGGAAAAGTCAGATAATACTGAAATATTTGAACTAAAGCTCGTTTTATGAACCACAGAGGTGATATGAGCATGACCACCACACCTGCCGCAGCCTGTAAGTGCTTAAGACCATTGTGCGTTTGGGGTCTGGCGAATGCAAGTGAAAAAACCACGAAGATCACCGAACCTGGGCACCCGGTGAGAAGCTCTCGCCTTGTTCTAGCAGGCAGCAAATGCCACCACCGCTCCCCGTGGTGCACCCTGTGGAGCACCTACTCGCCCTGCCCTTTGCTCGCAGGGGCCCCGCTCCAAGGAGGGGGATGGGCTGGGAGCCCTGAAGGCCCTTCGCCCACCCCACGGCCTCACACTTGACAAGACCGACTCGAAGTCCCAGCAGCCCCCCCGCCCTCATCTTCCCGGGGAAAACCAGGGCAAAACGAACCAATCACACGGCACGACCAGGCCCTGAGCAGCGCGACCCACTACCGCAAGCCCTGGCTACAGCTGGGCCGCTACAGCTGGGCCGCGACAGCTCCTCCGCCCCCGGACAGACACGGCACCGACACCCCCCGTAACCCTTCCCCGCGGCCTCCGAGCCCCTCACGCAGACGTGGGGACCGGCCCCGACGCACAAGCCCCGCTCCTCACCCACAGCGCTGCCCGCAAAGCCGGGACGGCCCTTCCCGGTCCCCGGGAGCGCCCGGCCCGGCCCGGTCCAACCCGCCTAAGGAGGTCCCGACCCGGCCCGACCGGCCCACAGTACCGCCCGCAGCCGCCGGGCGCCCTCTGCGCATGCGCCATCGTCGGTACCAACCACCGGGCGCTGCAGGACCGGGGGAGGGAGGCGCGGCTGTGCCACTCGGGCAGGGGGAGCCTTGTTTACAAAGTGCCTTTCTCTGCCTGAGAGCGCCGCTGAACATCACCAGCACTGAGGTTAACATCTGATAGACGCCTGCTTAGCAAGAATGATAGTAAAAAAGAAATATCAGTGGTGCCATAGCCTGTACATTTACTTATAATTGCCCAGTTTCATTAAAGACGGCAAATTATTTAATGGATGTCACGGTGTTCTACATGATTCTCTTCATACTTGTGACAATTAATGCTGTCATCCCAGTGACTCAGGCTGAATTTCCCAATGTCGCTGAAACTACCCCGGGAGGCTTCCTCGGCTGTGTGACAGTCCTGCGGTGTACTTTGTCTTCAACAGGAGTGACTGGCAGAGACTCTGAATTTTGCCAGGGAAAAGCTCAGTCCCACAATAGACTAGGTGATTCCTCAAAAAAGCGACCAAAAAAATAAAAATAAAATAAAGCCATGACTTCTCCCACGTGGAAGATCGGCCTAGAACAGCTGAAACGCTTAAGTGCGTCTCCTTATGAGACCAGAGCTGGAAATTCTGTATCAGCAGTCTGACACGTTCTTGGTTTCTACATGGGGGGAGGGAAGTGCTGCCATTCCCTATAGAAACCCGGGTCCTGACACCCTAGCAGGATAACTGGGCAGCAGGGTTTTTGTGCATTTGCTTTTAATTGCTAATGTCGTACCAGTGTCTGCAGCAGATCCCTGAGTTCTGTGAAAAGTAAGATCTGCTCGTATGCCACCTCGGTAGTTTGCATACAGGCAGCCAGCAATACTCATTTGTTGGGAAAGTCTGGAGACAAAAACCTACCTCTTGTGCCTTCTTTTCATACACTGGGTGTGAGGCACCTTCGCTCTGAGCTGCTCTGCAGACAGCCCAAAGGGACAGCCGGGCTCGGTGCCGACACACCCAAGCACTACCTGCGTGCCACTGAGGCGGAGCACGCCTGCCACTTCCCTACCAGCAACCTCAGGAGGACCAGGCTCCGCAGTAAATGCAGGGCAAGACATTTCAGCCAAAATACTGATTTCATACAGCAAGCACGATCAAGTGACAGAGGTCCTAATGACATGCTCTGGCAAATTGGTCTTGTAGACAGGAGGGTTCATTTTTGCACAAAAGGGAGAGTACATTTGTTGCAAAGCTTTGGGATATGGTTAGAGCCATTTACTAATACTGAAGACGGAAAAGGGACCACAGGGCTCTGAGCAATGTGAAGTAAAAAATCTGGAGGACTTCTTACTTGGAAAGTACTTCCTAGCTGATGTTGGATATTCGTTTTACCAACCCTGTTCCCTAGCAGGTGCTGGAGCTGTCCTGGGAAACCTGTAAAGGACAATAAAGCTGATCAAGCATAATCTGGGAAGAAGTTGGAAGAAGCTGCCCTCAAGCAACTTGTGGGCTTATGTACCAAGGGTGTGATGGGGCTTATGTACCAAGGGCATGTATTTTAGCTTTCCCCAAATTTATTCTTTCCTGTAACTTTCTTTAAATAATTCCTTTAGGTTGTCGCATCTCGAGGAAGGAGATTTTTTTACTTACATATGAAGAACTGTGACAGTAATGTCAAAAGCAAGAGCACAGGCTGTTGTCTTTCTTGTGGACTTTCTTTGTCCTTGCTGCCTTTCTTGCCTTCTCGAAGCAATACCATATTTTTCAGGTACTGGCAGCCATAGCCATGTTGAAATAGTTCAGTGTTACTTTCTGAATGTACTATTGATGCTACAACCATACTTAGTAACAACTTTTTTTTAGGCACTTCATTATGATCACTTCAGGTATTTTAAAGAAGTTCTTCCTGTAGTGAAGCTCATCTTCCACATTACATCATATTGAGTTCTCCCTTTTACAGACATTCTGTCTGGGTGCTACAGCATGCCCTGTCCAAAGCTAAATTTCCCATCTACACTGTCTCAGTTTTGGAAGACTTTCTCAGCATCTTCAGAATGTCATGGCTGGAAGAGCAAAGAGCATGTCCTGGCAGGGATCCCTGCCTGCAGCATGGATGATCCTCTTGCTCCTTGTAGCTAAAAACCCCTTCATACTGATTTGATAGTGCTTGCCTGAAGTCAAGAACTGAATCTTTTTTTCACTTTACAATATCTGTGGTTATTTGCCTCCATGTGTACATTTATACATCCATGACCATGTGGGGGCTACCTTTTACTTTGAAACAAGTGTTTGCATTGCTGCTGTGAATCGATAACTATTTTGGTGCACTCTACTCCCAAAACATGTGTATAAATGTTGGCTTGAGAAGGTAATTTTGACCATACTCCTGCTTCAAATGCACCCTTGCCCAATTCCCAGGAACCCTTTAGACACCTACTAGTTAGTTCAGGTAAAACTTCTCCCAGGTATCATAATAATAATTAAGTGTGTTAGCAAATCAGTAGCTCCTCTGTTTTATTTACAAATACACAGATACCTGATGATAGTTAAAAATGCCTTTAGTTTTAACACTTTTGTTTTCATTATTTCCCAAAACAAGGTGCCATAATCCCAAGTCCTTTTCCTGCTCCCTGTGCTTCCAGAGGCAGACTAGCCCCCTCTCAGTGGCGTAAAAGCTCATAAAACGTAGGCTTAGGGGAGGAGCATGGAGGACACAAGGCCAACCAGTGATGCCTTCAGTGAGAGGGGAGCCTGTTGTTTGTGCAGAGTCTGCAGCATGACTACAGTAGGATTTTATGTGTAGGTTAGGGGAATACAGAATATGGCCAACCTGTGCTTCCATTGACAGTGACTTGAGTAATGTGTTTTAGGACCAAGTTGAGAAAAGAGTTTCAAACCTATTATCAAATTCACCCATCCATTGCCGACAACTGTTTGTCCTGTAAACATTTGTCTTGGACATGTAGCGGTAGAAAAGTCTACAATAAGCCACCCTGAATCCTGCCTTTTGCCGTGGTAACAGAGGGGATTTTTCTCTCTGCAGGAGACATGGCATCATGAGGCTAGAAGTTATCTGTAGCAGAAGAAAAAGGATGGAGATTAGAAGAAATCCTGCCTGATGAGGCTATCCTTTGATCATTTTATAGCTATTTGTCATCCTCTTAGTAGCATATGAAGGAACTCAGGTTACTGCCTAAGGTTATTTTCATTCATTTTTTAATTCCAGAATACCAAACACTTGTAGTCAGTGTATGTTGCACTAAGCCATATGATCATAAATAAAACCTGAGCTAGTAATCTTCCTAATAGAGAATAAAAAATCTACTGCTAATTTAAAAGCCAAGACCTTGCCGACTTCTCAAAAAGTTTTAGTACTCTGCTCCCAAAGTTTTAGAAAAGCTTGCACGTTTACAGACATTGATTCATACATATATGCACAATTTGTGTTGACCTGTCATGTAATCCTGTATTTTCAGTGACATGCTTCTTGAATTCTCCTTTTAAACTGAAATTTACACCTTCTCCACCTACTAATCTACGACCTGTGTTCAAATCTATGGGAGCTTTACTATTAATGGTGAGAGCTTTGGTTCAAGTCTGTGGGAGGCTTACTGCAGGCCTGCCTCAAGGAACTCTGTGGCAATACCAAATGTGTAATCTTGATTTTTTTCAATGCTTTACACGTACTCTCAAAGTTCTTCTGATTCTTGTCCAACAAGTACTTATGCAGTATTCCTAGATGCAAATCACAATTGTTAAAATGAGTACTTTGAATATGCTTATTTAAGGCCTTTTTGCTCTCAGCTAGTAGGAAGTATACTTGACTTCTTTTTGATAACCTGTATTACAAGGCTTTCATGTGTGCCATGGATTCAGAATGTCTTTACATTGCATAACATAATCATCTACCCAGACAGCTATGCTTTCCTCATTACTGGGAGATCAGCACTAGTTTCTACAAATTCTTTTTGTATTTCACTTATAGTCAGTTTTAAATGAATTAATCAACTCCTTATACCTCAGAACAGATAGTGAAATAGTTGCCTTGAAACACTTGATATTCTCAAAATTTTAAACAGTTCAGATGTGCTGAGCATCCACACTTTGTGCTACCAGTTGTGGGGAAGATCACAGCAATTAAACTGTCTATTTCTGCCTGCTTGAATCTTTCCAGATAATGGAAGTAATATAGGAAAACTGGAGATTCTTTACTTGGTCCCTCTCAAGGTTATCTGTTGCGGTGGGCCCCCCTGGGCCCCCCCGGCCGGGTCCCTGCCATGTGACTGAGTCGGGTCTGTTTGATGTTCAAGCAGCCCGGGCTCTGAGCTGGTTGGTTGTTTGTCCCATCTCCGCCCCTGGGATCCCCTTTCCCCGTCTGTGATAAAACCAGCAGGACACAAAGCCCCTCCCTCTCACCTCGCCGACTCTGCCCAGGTCGGGTGCTCCGTCCCCCTCAGGACAGAGGGAATAAATGACTTAACATCATAAAGGAGGTTTGAGCTATATTTCTCTTCTCAACTTCTGCTTCTGGTGGTAGCTGTCACTAGCACTGGCTTAAAGTGGAGCTGCACAGTCGAGGAATATTTAGGCTGTTTGTAAATGGTTTAAGATATTCCAAGACATAAAGAGGTAAACTCACCACAAAATTAAGCAGTGGACAAGCTAATCCACCACCAGAGTTATCCCCCGTTTCTGTTTGTGAACATTCCATAAAAATGATGGAGGTATACAACAACTCTTGAGTAATAACACTGAGTAGTGTTGGATATCTCAGCTTCACTCAAAAAGCTCTGTTACATATCAACATAGTTCAGCATGTTACTCATTCCTATGCTAACCCTGTGACATCTGGCCATTCCTTGTCCACTGCTTAACTGGATCTCACCAAGAACAGCCTTTGGGCAATTATTCCTTAACTATTTCTTCTCTTCTCATTCTTTTAATTCCATTTAAGGTAAGATACCCTATCATTTTTTTCTAATCCTAATTTATTTCTATTTTGATACATGACACTCTCAAGATCTCTCCTGCTTTGTCCAAATGTTTGTCTCGTGAATTTATCTAAATCTCAAATTCTCTCTTCTGCTGACTTTACAGTTACCCTGCAATTAATAAGTCATTGCAGCTTCACCTCTTCTTTGTCTCCTTAAATTCACACCTCACTCCACAGACTTCTTAGTGTCCTTCCATTTTGCAAGCTTCTGTTTTTATTCCGTGCACCATAAATATGTCTGCTGAGCCATTGCTTAAATATATTTAATCTTTTTTTTTTCCTCTCTCTTTTCTCTACCTCTGTCTAGTCTATGCCTCTTTATGGTCCTCTCTGAGGATATTCACCTTCTACTGCCCAATATCACTGGTGGCACTAAAGCCTTCTTTTACCCCATAGGAATAATAAGCAAGAATAATACCTACTGTATCCAATCCTGGACATAAGTTCCTCAGTTGATTCTGGCTGGCTTCAGGTAAATAGCATGAGGTGAGGATAAGATCTTGGGTTTTCAGTTGAACCCTTTTATTCCTCCCTCACCAAACAACATGTCTTAACAATGTTTGCTGGAACAAGTTATTCTGCCTTAGTATTTAGGCTCTTGCCTCACAGCTGTAGTAATGAACATTAGTGTTAACTGGTGTTTCAGGTTTACCCAGAAAGTCTAGTCCTTCTTTCCCATTTCTCACACAATTATCTCCAGTGCCTCTTCAGGAATCAAAGGAAAATACTGTGTCTGTCTCCTGGAATACATGCTTATCATTCTGGGGTTTTGTTTAGCTCCAGGTGGTCTCACTTGAATAGAAAATAGGGGCTTTACCAGCAGGTAAAATGATGCTTGTCAAATTAAAGCAGCCAGTGGCTGGCTTACCAATGGGTCTCTAGCAAGGGTTTGATCCCAGGTATCACTTCAGACCATCTTTCAGTTGTATCTGTAGACAGCTAAAAGCAGTTACTGTGAAAATTATCCAAGGTGAAGTTACCATCTAATTACTGTGTGGCAACAGTGGACAGAACATTTCTGTGGCCTCAATCAGTAATCTGACAAGTTTAGTTTTGGGGATTTCAGCAAAATGACAGCACATGCATCATAGTAAGAAGATTCTAAACAGCTTAAATGGCTTCTTGGAATAAGCAGCCCATAAGAAATAAAGAAGATGGAAGGTGACAAATTATTTTTCTGTTTTCGACCTTATCCAAGTGGAACCATTAAGTTATTTCACAAATTGCAGTACTGTGCAACAATTACAAGAGTATTAAGCAACAATTAATATTATAAATGAAAAGGAAAATTATTTTTGCTGCAACATTTTGCTAGGAAGTTGGAAGAACTGTGTGTTTGAAACAATAGCTGTAAGCTGCTCTTATGGCAAGTTACTCTAGACCTGCAAAAGATAGATTTTTTTTTTAATTTTAATCTATTTAAATTTGTTTAAAATAAGATACTTACCATTTACTTAATGAATTTCTAAAAATAAATTCTACACATATTAATGTTAGTAAGCAGGAGTTATACAGTCTCTTTTATTCCTTAATACAGATTTTCATTTGACTAAGTCTGTGGTGCTGCAAAATCTTCCTAATACCTTCTTTCTCCTCAAAGCTAGCTTTATATGCAATGATCAAGAGTCAAGTATTTGATGTCTGCCACAAATCTGTCAGTGTTGAATGAGCCTAGAGCTTTCATCAGTCTGCTATTTACTGCATTGGGGTGGTGTGCTGAAACAGAAGGCATGATCCAGCACATGACCACTGACTTGATTTATCGCAGTTTGTGGTCCAGCCCTGTGTGGGCTTTTCCCATTTCTTTGTATTCCATTCTTCCTAAATTTTCACTTTTAGTAAAAAGTAAACTGACCTTTTCGCTGTTTTGCTAGACTCTTGCATACTACAGTAGGTTCATCACATAGTTTAATGTGAAAGTTAAGGGCTTTCATTCACAGAGAAGAGCGAAAAGAATATATTTCAAGGATGAGAAGGCAAATGTGTCAGAGAATTCTCTGCCAGGTTATTCTCTCCTATTTCTTGCAAGCTTAATCAAAACCCCACTAAATAAACCATAGCAGGTTATGGATATAACCCATTATAGCAGCCTTTAGAGTATTTTAAGGAGATTTAAAGGAAAACACACAATTAACAAACCATAGAATTTAAAGAAATAAGGTTTTGTGTAATCCTTAAATCCTTAAACCCTTTCCACATCAGCTCACAGGAGATTTTTATAGTATGTTTTGAACCAATTGGCTGGTTTTATCCAAAGTAAATATCTGAAAAGTTGTAGCTTTGTTGAGGCAGACATAAAAACCACACTAGTTGTAGTCCATAGTTGAGAAAGGTAGAAAGATTTCTTTAATTTTCTCTACTGCTATTCTTATACCTCTTCACAATGGCTGTGGCCTAATTTAAGATTGGCTGCTTAGCAAACAATGATAAGGCTGTCTAACAAACAATGACCATTCAGACAGTAAAACAATCATCTATACAACTAAAAGTATAGTTGCTATATATTATCTACAAGTTCTTTTTTGTACACTCTCAATGTCTCATAACAAGAACATCCTCTCCTTGTGTCCAGAACATCTTCTTTCATTATCTTCTCTGTTGGGTTTCACTGAAGCTGCAGAATTTCACTGTAATGTTCTCATGGATAAATTCTGACTGGTTTCAGGTCTGACTCTGTGAGACCCCCCAGATCAGCTGTCAGTCTCCTCAGGTCCCCCCTTTTTTTGTACTACAAAGGCAGTATTGATCTTGCAGGGCCTTTTGCAAAAAAGATAATAAACATGGCACAATGAGCAGGATGCCAAAAATAAAAAATAGGATCAGGCATCCAATTTTAAGCAGATTTTTGATCTATCTTGCAATTTGCTAATTGTTAAACAAACTGTTGAGCCAATCAGATTCTGATTTTTCACACAATTTTGACACGCTTGTTTGTAATTCTTTAATGCGGGCAGGAATAATTTTGAATGACCACACAAATTCATACAACACATTTTATTGAAATAGAAAAGGAACTCTTAATTAGTACCTCATGAAAAGAAAGACTGCACTAAAAACCAAGAGTTCTCTGTCCTCTTTGGCTACAGGGCCATCAGTTACCAGAGATAGCCCAAACTCAACATCACATCACCAGATTTATGCACAGGGACAGCTCATTCTGAAAATTGCCAAGGATGGCAGAAGACCAGTGGGAATGAGATGTTATGGGAGAAATTTCTGATGGAAAAATCACAGGAAACAAGTTCCATTTGCCCTGCTTCTCTCAAAACAATTTGATTCTGCAGTTAATAATGGCCACTCAGGAGCACGAACAAGCTTTTCAATTTTTTTTTCTCAGAAAAGTTGGCACCCAACTTTATCAATATTTCAGTGGGATTCCTCACAGTGAAAAGCACAGGTAAATCTTTGTGGACAGAGGTTGTAATCTATTAAATCTATATGTAAATATTTTGTCAAGTTCAAAGGATAATGCTGGTAAGGCCCTGCTGGTGACCAGTGGGCTATGGAAGGAGCCAGCTTTTAGTGATCTGAAGGCTAAGCTGGGCTCCAGTTACATACCCACCCTCCTTCCTTTGGAAATGATGGTGCTACAGCACAAGGCTTTATCTGTTCGCTGCATGAGTACAGTGTGTTGGAGATGAGTCTTCATTACTGTTCCATTCTTTCATTTCAGAAGGCTTAGGCATTTGAAAATGCAGCACCAAGAAAATTAGAATATATTCTGCATAAGTTTACAGCTTCATGCAGATAGACTCCTAAATAAAGCAGCCCTCCGTGTAATGATTAACTTCTTACTAGATACTATCTTCTCACTTCCACAGAACTTGACAACTTCCTCAAGTGTGAAATCAGCTGGTTTTCTTGTTCTTGAAAAAAGACTCGTCATTCTATGAATATTTAACTGATTCTTAGCCTTCTTATGACTTCCAATACATAATTTTACAATCAATTATGTTAATAGAGGAAAAGCCCATTGAGAGTTATAGTAAAGGTCTTCACTGTAATCACAGTGCATTTTTTTTCTATAAAGGTGATTTTCTGGACTGAACTTTATACTGAAGTTGCTGTATTTGTGAGTCAACAGAAAAGTGATACTTGCTGATACAAGCTATAGAAAACAATGGCCCTAGTTTTTTGCCAGTTATTTGGAAGAGAAAACCAAAACTCCCATGCATCAGGCACATCTTATACATAAGCATTCCAAATGAAATTAATGAAAAAAAGAGAACAAACTGAAGGCAAAAAAAGCCAGTTAATGAGTCAATGCCTTTGTTAAAAGGAGACCGTTTTTACGGTGTCAAAGGTGCAGGATCTCTGCTGTTCCAGCACCTCCAAGGGATAGGCTATTAACAGAAACTAGATTTAAGCTGTCAAGTAATTCTATTTCTGATTTGGTCTTAAGGTAATTAAAGGTCTCCTTATTAGCTCAGTTGGTTAGAACATGGTGCTAATAACACCAAGGTCAAGGCTTCAATCCCTGTATGAGCCATTCTCTTGAGAGTTGGACTCGATGATCCTTGTGAGTCCTGTCCAACTCAGGATATTCTGTGAAATAAAAATTTCCCTCGAGGAATGTTTTTTACAGAAAGGAGTGAAATAGCTACACAGATTGAAACCTCCCTTAAGGTCTTTTAGCAGGAGTAGCTCACTTTTCTTTATAAAATCAAATCAAAATTAACCTACACTACCAGAAATCAAACTGAAAACCAAGCAGAGAGCAGATGAAATCATTGTAGGAGAGTTTACTGAACATTTAACTCATAGAAAAGAACTCTACACTGACAAGGCAGTAGATTTCCATTTGCTAAGGTTAAAGTTTCATTGTGCTGAAGTGACTGGATTTAAAACTGCATGATGAAAGAATCAAATTAATCATTACCACTGCTGAAGAAGATAAACAAAAATAAATACTGAGTACTTCAGAATGACAGGTTTCTGAGGAAATCTGATCATCAAAACCATAAGTAATAAAATACCAACTTTGCCTGAAACCCAAACATGAGGATCCAGGTACACACTTATTTTACCCCATTTGATTAGTTATGTATTCCCCAGTCTCCATTTTGTATTCAGTACAGAGCTGGAACTGGTAGTTGGAAGCAGCATGAAAGAAATGAATACATTGGCAATAGCAACAAATTGCATAAATTCAATCTATTAAATAAGTTTTTTGTAACTTCAGTTATTGTGACTTACAAACCTGTTATCTGTTGCAGAAGGCAGCTTTTTTAAGAAGTGACCTGAAGAATGAAAATGAGAAAATACCTCCAGCTTCTTCCAAAGAAGCAGTCAGGAATAAGTTCAGGTACTAATTGGTACTGCTGCATAACAGAATTCACAATATGATCACAGCCACTGTCTTTAGAAGTGAGTGGGAAGTGAATAAGAACAAAGAAGGGAGATTTTAGAGGGCTCAGTGGGCAAATTAAAATCCAGCATTAAGGGGGAGGTATGCATTTGAGATTGGGATAAGTAGAAGCTGCCAGAGGGAAATCCTACTTTCTATTGTGCTCCTTGTTTTAGACAGATGAGAAATCAAGCAGAACTAAGGCTGCTTCATATGTTCACTGCAAGATCTGGCTGTGCTAGCAGAAGCTGTTGTCTTCAGCTGACCCTCTCTCCCTAACCCTTCATGTTGCATCTTACTGCCTTTCTAATCTGCTCCTGAGCTGCTTCTACTCCTGTCAAGGCAAGCTGGGTTACCTTGAACAGTAACCCTTTTCTGACCTGTCACAGTAAGCTCCAGGTAAGTAAGGAACAATTCTTCAAATAGCTTAGCTAACAGCTGGGATGGAACAAGAGTGTCTAGCAGGAGACCTGTAGTGTCCTTTTAGCTGACACAGCCTGGAGCTGGAGAAAGAGTGTCCATTGTCTGGTTCTTCAAAGCTGGTGGTGACTTCCATGACTGCCATTTGGCACAATTTCGTATGCAAAATATTCATAAAGCACCAGTCCTTAATGGTAGAAAAAGTGATGTAAGGGCATTACAAAAGAGAAATCCATGACCAAATTTGTATACCCCCAATATTTGTCTGGGGGTCTCACAGAGTCAGACCTGAAACCACAGACCTTAGGTTAGGCCAAAGTGTTACATGGCTATAACTGGCAAAAGAAATAAAAAATTAACGTTACACCAATTTCAAAATAGTATATAATTTGGCTAAAACTAGCAGTAAGTTTTAACAGTTTTCTCCCTGAATATACAGCTCTAATTGCCTATATGTGTGAGATGCAAGGCCAGTAGGTGTTAGCAAATATCTAATGAAAGAGAAATGAGAAATTATAATAAAAGTGTTGGGTGAAATCATAGAATCAAATCATATTAGAAGCAACCTTAAAGATCATCTAGTTCCAACCCCCCTGCCATGGGCAGGGACACCCTTTGCTAAACCAACCTGTTCAGAGTCGCATCCAACCTGGCCTTGGAACGCTTTCAGCGACAGGGCATCCACAGTTTCTCATAACAACCTGTTCCAGTGCCTCACCACCCTCTCAAAAAAGAATTTCTCCCTAGTATCTAATGTAAACCTACCCTCCTTCAGCTTAAGCCCATTCCCCCTTGTCCTATTCCTACACACCCTTGTAAAAAGTCCCTGTCCAGCTTTCTTGCAAGCTCCCTTTAGGTACTGGAAGGCTGCAATGAGGGCCCAACCCTCTTCCTCCATCTTGTCCAGCTTTTATGCTGCTTGTTCCACCATCATCTATCCAGGTGAAAGACCAGTCACTGTGCTGCTCTGGGTGACATGCTGAAATGCACCTTCAAGTTACAGCACACTACATGACAGTACCTAGTGCTTGCAAGCCCCCAGAGAGCAGATTATTGTCATTTGACACATTGTCCCAGGGAGGTAAATTAATCACTGCCAGCCAAATAAAAAGGCAGAGCATTGATTAGGCTTTGGAATTGCCTGAGTGGTAACTTAATGAGAAGCACACTTAGATGTCTATTTCCTTGAAAAATGACCACATGGTTCCCAGACTGCACTGCAGTGCATTTTAAAAGATGCAACTGTCATAAGGCATCTCTCAGGATATAGTTACAACCTCAAATAACGTCATCTTCTCTGTAATCTCTTTGGAGAACAGTGCTGGTGAAATGTCCCTATGTGATCCAGTGTGGCCTCTGTGAAGGCTTGCTGACAAAGGTGGCAACATGATCTAGAGGCCAGGATATGCCCCACTGGTCTATTTTAGAGCTATTGCTGGCTGTGGGAGGAAGGAAATTTCTCCTGCAAATGATATTCTAATACTGTGATTAGAAGAAACTAATCAAGACATAGGGATTAACCCACCTAACCAAGCTATGACATTTTAATTTTCCTTGGATAAATTAAAGAACTCAGTGATTTATATAGGCTTTAAAATTATTTACTTCAGTCCTCTGAGTAACACAGGTCACTGGACATCCATTATTTAATTTGCTTCAAGTCCAATAGATGTTGCTGAATTAAAGCATGTCTACTGAATAAAAAAAACAATGTTGATTTAATTCTTTTTAGTGATGGACAATCCTTGACAGATTATTTCAAGAGTTAATACGTACATAGAAAACTAATGAGAGCATTATTTATGGTCTGAGATAGTTTATCTTCATCTTCCAGCCACTGAATCTCATTATACCTTCAACAGCTAGATTCAGCATTTATAAATTGTGATCAAGGGGCCTTTAATCTTTAATCATTTAAATAGAAAAAGCTTTTGGAATGATTAAGCAATCTATAAAAAGTTTGTTGTTTTAAACTATAACTTTTTTGAGTCTTTATCTGTTTGGATGCAGTATTCCAGTAGTTGTTTTACCAGGAATCTATAGGAAAATACTATGAAAATATTGCATCTCTTTTCTAACCCTGTGTTTGTACACAAAGATTACCAGAATGATCTCCAAATTTCTGTCTGCATTTCTTTTTCCTGAACACTATTGTGGAAGTGATTCCTGAAGTCTAGACTTACTTATGACTAGGGTAGCTGTGTACCCTTTCCTGTGATCAAACTGTTGATCTCCCACTAGCTTACTGTATGACTGCTCCTGTATCTAGTTGGCATTTCCATTGGACTCATAGGTAGGTGTTAAGCCTCACCACAGAAACACAGTTTTTAATTGAGATGCTGTAGCTGAGAAGTAGTAGATTTTTAAACAATTCTTCGACTGTAATTTGCTTTGTTAGTTCTGCTCAGTCTGTTTCTGAAAGACGAGACAGTGAACTTAAAACATTATTGAAGGACCTTTGGTCTTACTTATCTACATGCATATAGGCAGTAGAATGAAAGCATTTTTTAAAAAAGAGTTTTTATACATGCACATATTTTTAAATAAAGTTATTCAACTACAGTTGTTAATACTTTTGCGCTGTCAACACTTTCGGCCAAGAAAACATGGCATAACTATTCTATCAAAAATGGGAGTTGTTTTAAAAAACTTTCTCTTGTAACATATTAATTGAAAATGTTTGGGGTTTTTTTTCAGAAAAGCAGCTCATAGAAAGATGCTAGATTAATGAAGCTGAAGAAACAACAAAAACAAGTGTGATGTGATGTTGCCACATCCATATCAAAACACCTGAGCAGGGATGATAAATGAGCAGCAGGTGAGGGATGAAAAAATGTGAGGCGGACTACTGGTCCAAGATCAGTATGAATCTTGTTCAGAAGGCTCCAGGCAGGAATGGAGGGACATTTAGACAGAAATCTCAACTAAATTGACAGTAAGACAACCAGGTGGGTCATGAGGGTCTTCAACTGACCAACACCAGGCTTCCACAGACTCACACGGATGTCAGCCTTCTGCAGTGCAGCAGCCACTCCGTAGAAAACATTCATCCTGGAATAAACCAGTTTTAGCTGTGGCTGAAAAGTGATTTCTCAACAGAAACGGCAGCTAATCTGCTACCGCAAACACATGTTAATGTGTCCCTTTGCACTGTCAGCAGCTGTTTGCCCAGGAAGAAGGCGTTGGCAGTGTGCTTGTGTGTGCATGGGGAGGACGCTGACAACGATCAGTGTCATCAGGCTTGTCTAATAAATACTCCTGTCATGTCTACTCCTGTCTTCCATTTTGCAATACCCTCAGGCTCAATTCTCAAATCCTTCTCCCCTCACTCCAGTGCCCTTCTCCCCTCTCTCCTACTATGGCAAAGTAAGACATTCTCAACCTCTTTTCTTTTCCCTACCAAGATGATCTTCCAGTCTGTACCTCTTTCACTTCCCCATTCCCAAACCTCTCTTCTGCCAAACTACCAGACTTTTCTCCTACAAGGCCAAATTCATGGGATCTGTCTCTCAGTATCTTCATGCCTCAGTATTTTAATCCTTTCATCTGATTATCCTTTCCTATGGTTTGGCTTGTTCACACTTGACAGGTCATGTTTCTGTAAGACTACTTTAAAAGATGGAGAGAGAATGACTTAGAGATTGACTTCTCAGAGACCATGACAGGTGAGTTAGTAGCATGTTTGTTTTCCTGCTGACAAGATAACAGCTTGAGATGGTTTGAAAGGAATCCTTTCCAGTTAAATCTTGTGTGTTCTAAAATTAATGCATAAAAGATCTCTTCACACAAAGAACAATATTTAAGCTAGACAACAAAGGAAGTCTTATTTCTTTTTTAGTGTTCTCAACAGTTAAGTGATATTTCTCCATGGACTGGCAACCCTGAAGAAACAAAGGGCTTGATGCCCTAGCTGCTTTTAGCCCAGACCTGTTGCCAGGTGCACAGCAGAATGGCAAAAACCAATCAAAAGCTAATTCAGCAGAAATGTCTAAATTCAGGAAGGTGTATGGAATTGAGCCCATGCAAGTCCATAACCATAAAAATGTTTATGTGTCTTTATGTGTCCAGTTTTATGAGCTACTCTACGATGGTGTCATTAAGCACCATCTGAGTACTGTGAAGACTGTGCCACAGATGGTATAAATCACTGTCTAAATCACACTTTTCACAACTGCCTGACATAGAGGACAGAAAATACACTCTCTAAAGTCCAAGGACATTTTGGATTGGAGTGTATTTACAATACAAGTATTTCTGTATATGAAAACCAGTGTCAATATTTGAGGAGAGTATTCAGAAAGGACAGAGGTAGTGAGCAGAGAATGTGGCAGTCATCAGACTGTCAGGCAAACATCTCTGTTCAGTACATTACAAAACACTGCAGAGGGAAAACATGGGGAAGAAAAGAGAGTGTCGACAAATGTGATGCTGGAAAAAAAAAAAAAAAAAGCCCTGATAAGTATTTGGGGTATAATAAATATCAATTTAAAATATGTAAACAATATTTATTGGGGACAGCCTCATTGCAGAGATTTATGTTATTTAATGTTCCTGTTTCTAATGGAGAAGAAATTCTAGAAAAGTATCAGAAAGAACAAAAAGGAAGAGCAGAAGTCTCCCTGTTGAGTTTAGGAACACTTTCTATATAGAAAACTTGTTTGGCCCTATTAAACCTGCCAGTTGGGAGAAAACAAGTGCAAAATTATTTTGGAACAGAAATATCACACCCTTGTCAGTGTTGTACTTTGATGCCTTCTTACTTAATCCTGCTCTCATATTCTAGTTAAAAACTGAGATTATGTTCATTGATGTGTCTTAAAGGAGTTTTTATTTTCAATTTCTTTGTTGTGATTCAGTAATTGTGTAAAATAAGATAATATTAAAAAATATTTCCATGTGAAGGTTGGAGGTCTGCTTAGGCTCTGTGAAAGCACTACTTGCCAGCCTTTTGTTCTTCTACCACAGATATCCCTAATTCTTCTTAGCTGCTTTCCTTACCTTATGTTTTAATTAATTTTAATAAGTATATTTTCATTTAGGCTAATCAGCTATGTATTAGAGGGCTGTTTTGATACAAAGGCATGGTTTTTCTCACATAATTGAAAAATGCTTTAAGTTCTTTTCAACACTGCAGAATTTTTGTTGCATGTATGTATACATTTATCAATTGACATTATAGAGTTTTCCTTAAGCTGAGCTGTGGGTGTACACCTAGTATGTCAAAGAACTAGGAGACATGCGATTTCTTTATTTGAATGCATCCTTCAGGCAACTTCTCTATAAAACAGAACAAAGTGCACTTTGAATTTTTACCATGTTTAGGAAGGTTCTTTTGGAGAAAAAAGTCACAAATATTCAGAGGATGGCTCTACCTTTAGGCAGCTGGTGAGTGGAGGAGAAAAGGGGAAAAGAAATCCTAGAGGTCTTCAGAAAGGGTGTTCATGGTGCCTTATACTCAGCCTCATACTGTATATCCCCAGTTTCCCTCTAGTGAATGGAAAACAAACATGTTTTTTAAGGATAATGTCTTGACAGCTGAGCTCTATGTGATCTGGGAGCCAAAGGACATCAATGACTTTTTCACCATCTTCTAGGACCGTGTCTGGCCTGATGGCTTGGCTGCTGGGAACGGGGGCTCAGCAGTAAGAAGACGCTGCTGCAGTCAGTGTAGGTCAGCTTCACACAGGGGAGGGGAGCAATGCTGGCTGTAGGTTGTGCTGCCCTGAAAAGGACAAGCATGCTTCTAGAAGCAGTTTGGCTCCTTGGCAATTGCACAGTTTGCTGCACAAGATCTGAGGCAAGGCAGTACCAGTGAGGCTTTGATGACAGGGCCGGGAATCCACGTGTGCCTGCTAAAGCCTGGGAGCCAGCCAGCTAGGGTTGTTTCTGTCTGGGTTATCAGCCCCATGCATCCCCATGTCTCTCAGAAGCAGCCCAAGAAGGTTGTTTGAACAACCCTTCACAGGATTTGTGTGCTAACACAGAGTAAATGTGATACTGGCCATAAGGTTCAACACAGGTCGTGGTATAGCTGGCATATCAGTTTGTACTGAAAGTGTGTTGGCTACTACTTCAGTGAGCTCTGTCAGCCAGGCCATTACAGAGGGAGAACAATAGTATTTGCAGAGAGGAGAAATCTCTACACATACTCCCATCTACCATGACAAATGCGATCTCTGCTTTTCTCTCACGTGTTTTTGTGATCTCCAAGAGCCACACCAGAAAATGATTCACTACATCTGCCATTGCATCCTGCCAACCCATCTGCATGAATGCCAACCCATCTGCATGAATGACCACTTTAGGTCTGAGGGTGCATTTCTGACCCCAAGTGCAGAATATTATGCATTTCTTTTTTTTTTTTTTTTCCCTCTGCTCTCCACAAATAATCTGGCATCACATTAGGGGCAAAAATGACACTTCACATGGGGCTTGTAGGGGATAGAGCAACCTCTGTGTAAAATTGAAAACATCAGAAGGATATTCAAGGCAGCACAGGAGCAGAACATCTGAACAAGTTTGAGGAATAGAAAGAGGTCCCTCTTACCACCATCTCTCAGGACTTTGGGATTTCAGTCCTTTTCTGAAACAGTTCATTGATCATCTGCTTTACTAAGACCAATTGAGAGACAAAATGAAGACAAATATCTTCTGCATCCAGCACTTCAGATAGCTGTTGAACCATGGTGACAGCCCATGGCCACTGAGCAACCCTGGCAGCCCACCATCTTTGCTCAGACTGGCTGGGAGTATATGAAAACACATCAGCTGCCGAGCTAATGGAGTTGGCACTTCATCAGCTGCCTAGAATTCTCCATGCTCTTGTCAAAGACAGCTTGAAGCAGCAGCTGGTTCTTAATCTACTCAGATCAGACCATTAAAGACAGAACAAGGAAGCAGCATAGCATGATCCCTCTGATCTAGGCGGTAAAAATTAGCTCATTCTCTCTCACTTTCTCTACCAACACTCCTTTCTGCCTTCAGTGAAGAATACTTCCATGGAGAAGGGAGCAATGGAAATGGATACCCACCATGGCTCCATCCTGTCAGGCTCCAGCCTTGTGGCCATCAGGGCCCCAGTATACCTTAACCCTGCTTAGCTTCATGGGAGGTGCAGACAGTCACAGCACACACAGATGCCTTCATAGTGCTCAGCACTTGTGCCCTGCTGTGGAACAGGGTCCAACATCAGCAATGTCTGCCTAAACCACAGGCTTCTGATCAGCCTTTTGTAATGTCAGGGGTTTTTATTGTCCCATAGCCTCTGTCCATATGCACCAAGGCAATGTACAGAGGCAGACTCACTGATAAATCTTTGGAATTCAGTCTTGACTGGAAAGGAAACAGATCCAGTTAATATTTCTTTTCCACATATCTCTTTACTTTCTTTAATTAAAATAGGAGGTTAGTCACAAAAACTACTGCAGCAGCCCCAAATAAAGCAAATTAAACTCTTTCAGAAATTAAGGCCTGCAGAAAGGCAGTAGTCTAATTCATTGCACATTCACAGCCTGAACTCATCCATAGATATATCTTGCAACTCCTCCAAGGGCTTCTCTAACAAAGCAAAGTGGGGGTTAGCACCCATTTCCTGGAAGTAGTGTTCCTGGGGGATTACACGGGCTGTGCTCCCAGAGGGAGGTATGACTAGGCTGGGTCCCTGGGTGCAGTTTTCGTTACACAGTTCTTTCTCCACCCCGTGGCTGTATTTGGCTTTACAGACTCTTCCTGAGCAACCAGGGACCAGTGGCAGGGTATTCACATGCCTTTTCCGGGGCAGTAGGGACAACTGTATGGTATGGCTGTAGCTGCCCCTCCATCTGGGGCAGGAGGTGGGCACAGGGATAGGTCAGGGAATGCGTTTGGGGTGTCATCCTCAACTTCAATGTCTGAGTCCATCTCTGGTTTGAGGCAGGTGTGAGAGATACAGTTTTGCCTGGTGGCTGGTTGTGAGACACTACTCCAGTCAGTGGCACAGGGTCTGTCGAGCCCTGGAAGGCTCTGGGGACAAGCAGCCTTATGCCACTTAAAGGTTGTTACCTGGGAAAGACTGGTCTGTAAAAAGTATTTTACAATTTCTTGCTTTAGTTCCTAGTCTTCAAATTTACAACTTTATATGGTCTAAGAGCAGCCTATAAGAAATACTACAACAAATCCCCAAAGTTATAGTCACCCTACTATTCTTATCCACTGACAGGTTGAATGTCAGATTTATAATTATTACAAATAAGGTCAAACACAGGGTAGGAGACTGATCTCTATAATAGAAGTTTCATGATAAAAAATTTCAGTAGCTTCACAGTAGAAGTCGAGTATCAACCCTGTAAAAGTCAGTAATTAAGATTGAAACTCTTCTGAGGACTGAATTACTGAGGAAACTCACCTGAGCCACAGTGCTCAGAAATTTACTGCTCAGAAAGGGTTTGGGTGTTGGTTCCAACAATAATTTTTACTAAAAAGACATGTCTTGCTGTGTTTCACTTGCTAACGATTAAAACATCAGAGTGGCCTTACAATACATTATAGAAAGGGGATTATGAATGAGATTTTGTCTTGTGGACGGGAACTTGGCCACAGCATTCTGTGCATAAAGATCCGATGCACTTTGAGCAACCCTTCACGTGATTTGCCACTCTTTGGCAAATTCTCCTTGCCTTGAATTCTCATTGCAGAAACAGCGTATGGCCGTGACTCCACAGCCACAGGTCCGCAGCCGAGAGAGCCTGCGAAGAGCTTGTGGTGCACCCACCAGCCCTGGCACCGCGGAGCCCAGGTCACTTTATGAAGGACTCACCTGCGCTCCCAGCTTTCCCTGTTTCCCTTTTTATTTATTATTGATTTGAAACCACGCAAATAAATATAACCTCCTTCTCCCTGTCCCCTCCCCACCCCCCCAATCAATTTTCTGCGATTAAAGAAATGCCCAAAGCCCGCAACTTTCCCGTGCCGCTCTCTGGCGGGGCGCGGCGCTGGCTCCGAGCTGCCCCTGCCCGCTCCCCGCCCGTCGCTGCGGCTCTGCTGCCACCTGGCGCGGGGACCGGGACGGGGACCGGGACAGGGACAGTCCGGCTTGTGCCGGGGAGCACGGGCACACAGTGCTGGAACCGGGCGGGATCCGTCTCGCTCGGTCTCCTCCCAGTCTCAGCGCCTTTTCCAATCCGGCAGCAGATCACGGCGGTGTTTCCAGACGGCCAGAAACCGCTCGGTTTGAAGCTCGGGAGTCCTGAAGCCTCCGCCGGTTTTCCGCAGCGGTGTTGCTGCGTATGCGGAAGGTTGCGGCTCGGCGGGGGCGGAGGTGAGGCTCCCCCTGCGGGTCTGAGCATTAATCCCGGTTACTGCGGCAGAGAATGGAGCAGTCGCCCCCGGAGCAGGAGCAAACGGCAGGCTGTTGGTTACCTCCTCCAAAATGCCAACAACCCCAGGTGGGGAAGCAGGGCCATTATTCCTTACTGGTACACAGGCTCCTAACGAGGCTCGCTATCACCTCTCACGGCCCTGCTGGCTCACAGTCGGATGTCCAAGGCAAAGCTCCACACCACGGTATTCCCAGCTCCGGCACGTCCTGCCCGTCTCTCCGCCCGTGTCCCCCGTCTCCTCCCAGCACGCTCCCTGCGGGACCCATGAGCCCCGCTGGGGTCAGGCCTCTGCTGCCCGTGTCCTGCGCTCTGCCAGTGCCCTAAACAGCTGTGCCTGCTCTCTTCCACCGGCTCAGCAAGAACCCGATGCTGGGAAGGATGCATAGATGTTAATTCCAGGGAAATGGACGGAAATGTTGCTGTCATGAAATCAGAACTTATTCGGAAAGCACGGCGTCGGACACACGGATATTTAGAAAGATCGTGTCAAAAAGAAGTACAGCTCCTCACCTGCAGAGCAACTCCTCAGAGCAAATGGTAGCAGTGGCACTGCTTCTTTGCATCACTTCCACACTTTTCAAGAGCATTACTATTAACAAATCTTTTTGTTTTATTTAAACTTAACCCAGTCCGAGAAATCACTCTGGGATGGAAGATGCCGTGGGAGCTTCCCTTGCAGAGAGATAGAGAATAGGATACAACAGCCAGAAGGGTGGTATGGGACAGGTGTGACACCAATCTCCAGAACTGAAATTACTGATTTAATTAAATAAATAACCTTTTAAAGCAAATATATACTTAAACATCTTTAGCATTTATTTGTTTATAGAACTGAGATGAGATCTGAAGCTCCCAAGGAGTCCATAAAATCTTGCCATTTATCCCACATGCCTGAGGCTACGGCATGCCCGGTGAGTGCCTGTCATTTCTGTGGATTTAGCAGCGATAAATATAATGGCTCCAGATCTCATTTATATTGATACCATATTAGTGTGAAGGGGGTCATAATGTGAATTCTGCTTCTTTTCAAAGTTTAGGAACATAAAAAATAGCAAAGCAGACATAGATAGAAACATGGTGATTGTCTCTCTGATTTCTGAAAAGACACAAAAATTTGAGGAGAAGAAAAAGGTGGAATTGCTGAATTCTGATCATTATGCTTGAAGCACATAAAATGCTGTATTTACTCAGAGCATTTAAGGAGAGATGGTATCACCAGAGCATGTAATCCAGCCTCCTGCACATCACAAGCCATTAACATTCACACAGTCATTCATTTACCAGGCTTCATCACTTGAGTTTGACTAATGCTTATTTTCAGAAATCCAGTTATTGTGCTTTTGAAGGCCAAAGAAACGAATTTGCTGCTTTTATTAGCAGCTTGTTCCAGTGACTAATCTCAGTCTTAAAATGCAGGCCTTCTCAGGAGTATCAAGCAGTCTAGCTTCCCCTCATGTGCTGCCTGTACTTTTCCCTTCTAGACTAAGAAGCCTATTAATTCCCAGCATTTCCTCCCTGGAAAATACTGATATATTGAAATCAGATGACATTTTAGATTTTTGAGCTTGGAGTAGGGTAGGGTTGGGTGGGTATTTTTAAATAAATTTAACAGATTATTTTTATGCTCACCTGTCAGACATTTTATGAATTTTAATATAACTTTCATGACGTTAAATTTGGGAGTGTCTTTGAAACACTATATATGGATTATAAGTTCGATGTAAAAAATATCAAATAAGGGAGTTTTAAGCCTAATTAGAGCTGAACTTACTTTCTTAGCTGTTTTACATATGAATGTAACAACAACTTGTTTGAAGTTGCTTTTCCTGTTCATAATTTTTTTTATTCCATCAGAATGTTCTGATTTGTTGGTATGACTTGCAAAACTGGACTATTTTAGGTAAAAATTACTAAGGCATTGGACAATTCACTGTGGAATGTATTTTTGTTTAAAAAAAAAAAAATTGCTCATTTTTTTCATTCTTTCTGTTGCAGACAGCATTTATCCAGAAAAATCAGTATTGATATTAATAGCAGCAGAGCAACATTAATCCTACACGATGCAAGACAAGTCTACAAAAAGGAAACCTCAAGATGTTATGGAAGGTAGCATCTACAGATGGAGAGGAATATACTTTGTCCTCTCTACTGTCAACTAGGATGTGACTGGTACCCTGACTACTCCATTTTGACTCTGACTAGCTATGCCTCCAACCAGTTAGCATCAGACTCTGGCACAAATGATCCTTTATTAGTGCTTTGAAAATCCATTTGGAGTTCATAAAAGTAAATTTTGGATTGACCTCTGTCTTTTGTCTATGTGGATAAACACAAGAGATACTTAATGTTTCGAGAATAGGAACAGAAGATTTTTCCATTCCCAAATATCCTAAATGATATTATTTTTCTCACTAGAGAAAAGTTGCTGAGCATAGTTTGAGCCCAACCAGGTGCAAATTTGCCTTCAATGAGTTTTCTTCTTGGCCATTGTCTGTGGTGGTGGACCAGAGCAGGGAAGAGGGGAAGTCCCAGTCTTGGAGAAGGTATTTTCTCATGTCAGTTTTCATGTTGTGACTTTTCATCCTGATTTTTATGACAAATTTTCATTTTCAAATTGTACTTTTCTCTTTCTATCTGAAAATAATAGAGTTCCTCCCTGCCTCCAGTGTGCAGAAATATGTTTCAAATGACTATGCCACAAATCCTCATGCAGTCCTTGCAAATAAATGACGATTTGTTCACTAGAGCAAAACAAGGGATATCTATCCCATGACCTCTCATTGACTCAGCTTTTTCTACCAATGGTATCAAACAGTACTGGAGTGTAGATTGCTCCAGATATTAAAAGTTTCCTTGATTGCTGAATTTCAGGATAATTTAAAGGTAAACCCATATTGGCTCTATGGAACTGTCACTTAGACAACTCCCTTTAAAATCACTACTTGGACAAATGCTCAATCAGGCAAGAACTGTCTTTCAAAGTATTTTTAATTTAGAAGAAACTGAATTATTTATTACTTTCTCATAACACTATAATAATTTTATTATCTTTGGAATGAAAAAAACTGTGTATCTTAAAATAAAAATATCAGCCTTATGAACCAAGTCAAACGTTGTTTTGAAACTGAAGAAACTAGGTGGTGTCTAACTTAGCTTTCACTTAAGCTATGCCTTAAATTAATTTATTGAGAGGTATAAAAGGAGGTATTCTATTTGCTTGGTTCAATGACCTAAATATAGGCAGTCAGAGGACAAACAGAAAATTCAAATTGTAGATCTAAAGTTCAGGTACTATTTATGAATTTACAAGGATGAGCCCAGGCACTAAAGTGAAGGGCAAGGTTGCTCAAGCATGAGTACAGAGAGCGCACAAAGGGTACTTTTATAGGATCTGATATACCTGTCTTAATGTTCAGTGAATGTACTGCTCATCCTCTCTGGCATACTGTGGCTGATTATCTGTGGCTGATTATGCATTATTAAAACTAAATTGCATCTGCAACATTTTGTAGTGAGTTTGATTTATTGATTTATTTTTAAAGCATTAACAAGATCTGAATATTACCTACAACTCCAGATAGCTTTTTGGTTTTGTTTAGTTTTTTAGGTTTCTTTTTTGTTTGTTTGTTTTGTTTTTGTAATTTGAATGAAAAAACAACAAATAAAATGAGCAAAATGTATTCTGTGATTCAGCATTTTTGATGGGTTTTTTAATTCAATTACGCCTCATTGCTTGTCTTGTATCTTGTAATGTGTCTCCTGGCCATTAATTAGAATTATTGAAGTTCTTTTATGTTCAGATAGGAACCTTATTTAATTTCATTATGAAGTTTTCTCCTTGCTGTGTCATAAATCCCTGTGTTTACTTGTAATTTCTCACACTTGCATATTACGTGGCAGCACTGGCAGTGGCAAAATGGAGAGAGGGTGCTGAGAAACCCTCCATGCCCCGTGTGGGAGCTTGTTCATCCTGCTTCCCCACAGCTCTTTTGGCCTAATATAAGCTGTATTCAATCTATTATTTATAGGATGAGGGAGAGCTTGGGGTTTTCTTGCACTCTTGCGCTCTTCAAGAGGCTTTTAAAATCTCCCAACCTCTCAACCCCAAACTAAAATCCAGTTTGGTATTTGAAAGGACTAGACCCTTCCATCATTTTTACTGACCTCCATGTGAATTGGTCTCTTAAGGGGGCTGAGACATAGCTGACTAATAATCTATTGTTTTTTCAGAGGCTTTGACTGGGAGTAGCTGAACATTTACTGTTGAGTAGCCCTGAATTCAGTCTGGGCCAGGGAGGATTAGGTCCTACTCCAACCCAGCAGCCAGCCTTGGCCTGCATGAGCACCTTTTTCTCATGTATCTCTTCCTCTTTCCTGAAGCATAGCCTTCCTACTCCCTGGCTCTTCTGTTCCTCCTCTCCAAGCTTGCTGCCTTCCATCTCAGTATGAGCTAGATTTCTTCCTCAATAACCTTTTGCTACCTGAGCACTAGACAGGAAAAAACAAACATCCCTGGAGATACTCCCTGCCTTCCTGTTAACAAAATCTCCTCAATTCCTTCCTATCTCTTCCAAGCTGGAAGAAACAAGTAGAGGGAAAATCCTTCTCTCCTATCCTGTCTCTTACTGGGCTCTGCATGATTGCTGTGCCCTGGAGCTCCCAAAATCCCTCCATCTTGAGCTACCATGCACATATGGCTTCTGTTTTGTTTTTCACATGACTCAGGCAGAGCTGAACTTTACTCTAGACATACCATGGAGTTCCTCAGTGCTATGATGCTGGTGAAATGGGTATCACAATTTCTTAAATATAAACAAAATTCATTCTCTTCCTAGTCCAAATTACAGAAATGAATTCTTATGCCTACAAATGTCCTGCTAGATAATTTCACGAGATGCTGACCGATGGCATGGAAAATTTGAGATTGAATTTCATCAATGACAAGTACTGGTGTAAAGGAATTTATCCTCTATGCACATGTATGCATATACACATGGATGTGTATAGTTATAGCAAATGAAGCCAAAGGGAAGAAATGAAATTAAAATTAGAGTTCTTTGAATAGCACAAGCATGGTGCAGGGAAATATTTGTAGAGCTATATGACAACATGAAATCCCCCAAACTCTCTGAAAAAGAGTGAATCAATACCATTGAAGAAAGTTCTTGAATTTGGTGTTTACACCAACTGCTGATATATTGTTTTAATGTCTTTTTTTGGTAAGCTCTTTCTACAGAAAAACATAGATTCCATTATTTCAGCAGTGTGCATTGATGGTCTAGATGTACCAGCACAGTCTCAAGAGCAGTTTCCTTCTCATCTCATTTTATAGGAGCCATAGATCCCATTGCACCTGCCCTGCAGGTGCAGTTGTCTCCAATCATGTGGTACAATGTATCATGTCTGGCAATGGGTGCTCAGCCTCAGAGGTTATGAAGACCTGATTTTTTTCCCCTGCATCACTGCAACATGCTGAAAACATCTGGAACAAAACCCCTGTGGCAGAGGGACAAAGCTGGGGCCAAAGTATTCTTGGCTGAGAAGAAAAAGGCACTGAAAATAGATCCAATGACTCCACAGTCTGATCATACTTTGAGAAAGCATTTCCACTCTAACCTACGCAGAGACACTTCAGAAATGGTTATTCCCAAATATCTGTTTGCTGTGATGGAGAGCTGTGATTCCAGAAAGAGAAATGTGTTATTGCGAATGAAATCTGTTCAGGAGTTTGCTATCACTTTCGGGGAAAATGTGCTCGGATGCAGCAATGGGTGGCAGTATAAACTCCTGAAACGAGAGAGCTGCTCTCAGAAGTGCTGGCTGAGCCTGCTGGCCATGGCAGCTGCGCTGTGCCTGTGCCAGCAGCCCCCAGTCCAGCTGCACGGCAGGACGCAAGGAGAGGGTGTGGCAATTCTGCCGCACGCTGCCTGCCTTTGGAAAGACATCCAGGAGGGCAGGCTGGGAAGGAGATGTGATGTGTGTCTCTCATTCTTCACAGTTTCTAGACTAGGAAAATAGGACTGCAAAACCTTCTTCTGTCCTGTTTGACACAGCCGAAAGGAACTAAATAATTTAGTGCCTCCTCAGACTGTCCCTCTAGATAGTGTTCAAAGGCAACCTCTAATCTATTTGTTTCTTTGTTCCCGTCTTGATGAAGAAGTGTTGGAGAACTACGTTTATACCAATTTATTATACAGGTTTTACTGGTTTATTTAGTTAAATGTAAGAAACAGTGAGGTTCCTTACGGAGTAAGGTATAATGAAGCAAGAAGGTTCAAAGGGGGTTTGCCTTTAACCAGCACTGTACAAAGGCGGAACTCCCAGGACCCTGGTAAGTGTCTGTTTGTTTAGAGCAAAAGCAAATAACATTGAACTTTGGAGATATTCAGAAAGGGGGGCACATCAGCAGAGAGAGCACGGTGGTGTGATGGGGGTTGAAAGGGCCATCAGCTCCTCATATACTTTCTGAAATCTGGATCTCCCTTGGGTAATGTAAGTTAATGCAATGAGAATTACAGCAAGTTAGATACTATTTTGATCATAATAATCTTTCACTTTTAGCTACTGGAAATGAACATGTGACTAAAAAGCACCTATTGTTCGTTCCTATCCAGCTCTGACATCTCTCACCCACTTCCCCAGGAACAATTTCCATCATATATTTTACCTCAAAAACTACCCCTATTCATGAATTGACTGAGAGTTATCACTCATCTTGTTCCTGAACTGACCTAACCTTTTTCTTCACAGGTGAAAATAAAATATTAGCTTCACCAGAAGCCATTAATCTTGTCCAAAAAAGTCAGTAGTACCCATCCAGCATCTGGCACCAGATGACACAACAGATCATCACAGAAGATATTTAAAGATATTTCACTTGTGACAATAAAGATAAATACTTAGTAGCTCATAGACCAGCTATGCTCTCTGTTTTCCTGAAAAGTTGATCCCAGAAAGAAGCCAAGGAAGGGTCACAATCTGTTACGTCTCACAAGGTAAATGCCATCAAAGTGAAACATATCACAGATGGTAAATGTGCTCCAGGGGCTTCCTACAAGTCTTTCACATGGCCATGAAATGCTGCCGTCTGCTCCTCAGGTCCTCTTATGCACAAAACCCCTCCTTCTCCTTGTATCACCTCATTCTCCTGTGATACAGTAAATTCCAGGGAAAACTTCAAAGCCTCTGACTTACAACAGCATTTTTATTACACTTACCTTACTTTGATATTTGAAGACAAGCAAGGTGGGAAATGACACACAGAGGGAACCTCCGCTCCACAGCTGCTATCACAGCTGGTTCACAAAGTGACCATTCTAACTGAATAGATAGAAATTCACATTTATCTCCAGGTATTAGGGTTTTTTTTCCTTCTTTGGTTACAAATTAAGAATGTAAAATCTGATGGAGGGCTACAGTTTCTTACTTATTATTTCAAATCAGGATGTTCTTGTAAATTTTTTTTTTATTCAATGTCTCATTAAACAAGTTGACAGTAAAATGTATTTTGGAAAGATTTGGGAGAATGGAGTGAATCTGAGTGGAGGAATAAAAGATCTTCAATTTGTTACAGACCAATTTGTCTCAGAACAATACAACCACCTCCTAATTGAGGCTGAAAAGTGTTAAAATGAATTAGCTTATCTCATGCAGAATCTGTTTACTTTCTGGCACAAGAGCATGCATGTATTTGATTTGAGATTTGGTTGTAGAGACTAATATGTAGTGTGATTTAGCTCAAAAATGCTTTTTCACTGCAAGCAGATTTATGGTAAAGTCCTATTTCAAATTAGCTAAGGCAATCATGTATTTCTAATACACAAAGAATAAAGAATATAGCATTGACATTGGTTTTACTCTATAGGTCTTCTCTTTCCTCTGCCCTATTCTCCTCATATTTCTTTTCAGCCTCCTCTTTCCGTGATTCAGACAAGTAAATGGTTTTATCCTGAGATACAGACATGCACAAACCAAACAGAACATGAATTCTGGCCATTTAAAATAAGTAAATATATATAAAATTGACAGTTGCTCCTCTTTTATTTCAGCATGGATAAATATATACATACATATTATATATACACATATACATACATATACGTATGTGTATATACATACATACACACATATGAAGCCACATAAGCTCATACAAATATATAAATATAAACATTCATAAAATTCTAAATATCAGATTTTTTTAAGATGATGTCAGTGCTTCATAAATTTATAAATATTTTACAAAATTCATTTTGACATATTCAAACCCCAAAGCATAATATTCATCTGCTTCTCTTACTATTCAGTCATGATTTATTTCCTGTCTGGCAAAACTGATTTATCACTTGTATTATGATTGGGATTATGTCATTTTCAATACACTAAAACCTTGATTTTTACCAAAGTTAATTTCCTTTTAAGATTTGTCTGAAGCCGTCTATTATAATATACTCCTCCAGGATCTGCATTTAAATTGATTTGTCATTATTTTCTATTCCATTGACCTAAGCCCTGTTCTCCTCAAATATTTTAGTGCCAAGGTCTGCAGCAGGTGTGATGATGCTCAATTGCAAGGAGGAAGCCAAGTATGGCAATGACAGGTGCAGAGCCCTTCTGACAAGCAGACTCCTCTGTTTCTGATAGCTCTCACAAATGCAGGTGAGTTAGTGGGGGTCACAAAGGATATGTGAGCCACAAAACAACCACAAAGACTCAAAGATATTCTGGCTGAGCAAGTTAATACTTGTTAGTACAGGTTGTCTACTCCTGGTCAGGATCTGGGCTCCCACTCAGGGGTAAAGGCTGAGGTGATGTTAGTCCTCATGTAGAGCAGAAATTTTCTTTAGATTTTTCTCTTAATTGCAACACTGCAAGCAACCTAGTGCCTGCTACTTATAAAAAGGGATATGAGCCTCATACTGAGAAAAGAACATTGATGACTCAGTTGCTATCACCAGTGTTCTGCAATTCCCTTATTGACCATTAAGGTGTTTCATTCAAGAACAGCCCATCTTTGTGAGCTGATAACCCCAAAACACACAGGAGAAGAAGCAGAGACCCAGCCACAACCTTGAGCACTCACCTCCCCAAGTGCTGAGGCCACCAGAGGCACTAGCCTCTTGTATCCACCTGCCTGGTCAGCTCCTCCTTCTGGGAAGAGCTGGGGAATAGCTCACTGAGCAGTACTGGTAGCTTTGGCAGGTGAATGCCTCTTTTACATTTGAAAATTATCAGTTGCTTATAAATAGGATCATCCATCCAGTGAGATGAGGGTATCAGTGGTCTAGGCAAATAGCTTTCAGAGCAAGTGTGCAGCCAGGATGCTGGATGGTGGTTCCTGTGTCTCTTTAGTCAGTTCTGACATGTGGATCACAGCTGCAAAGCTGCATAGAGTATGTTTGTTACCTTGTCCTTGAGTTAAATGGTAAAACAGGGGTTCACTACCTTTATCCAAAGAAACAAAAGCGACACTTTTCTGCTAATGATGCTAATAACCTCCTCCTGGGGAATGGGGAAGCAATTTCATTAAGAGCTCATAACAACTCATTTGTATTGAAACAAATCAGTCTTTTTTGGATCCATCTTCTGAACTCTGTTCACTTATGTCATGCATTGTAAATATTTTGTAATCTCTGTTACTTTCTTTCAAATTTTCTCCAGTGCTTCTCAATTCCTCCAGAACAGGATTTAAGACTCTAACCAAAACTCAACAGTATTGAACAAAGTGAAACAAGAACCTCTGTAGCATACAGGACATGTCCCTGCATCCCAAGCATCTGACTTGCCACTTTCTCAGTGACATCACTGAGTACTCAGCCACTCAGTGTCACTTTAAGGCATTATGAAACCTTTCTGCCTAGCTCACTTGCTAACACTTAGTGTTTGAGTGTTTGCCTGAGATTCAGAGGGTAATTTCTGCTGTCTCAGACAGAATGTGGGTGGAAGTTAAAGACAGCAAGATTCAGAGAGTCTGTATCCCACCATTGCCCAAACATGACAGTCTGGTTCCTAACACAGGCAGACAAGCATAGAAAACCATCCTGCCCTGTGCCCCAGACCTGCTGGGGTTTGTACCTAGAGCAAACACCATCTCCACCCAAGTCTGTTAGAAGCTGTGTTCATTTGAAAAGGCAGATGTCTGCTAAGGAAGACAGGAGCCTCCCTTGAAATGAAGGATGCAACCTCCTTCTCTCTGAATTATTATAATTTTGAAATTAAGGGGCTTTCAGGCAAAGATATAAAGAATAGGAATAACAGTTGTTTACTAAAATACAGATATATAAACAGGCAAACAAACAACAATAACTACAGTGGTGACAGCAAACAGAACCACAAACCCAGTGCAGCCTCTCTCGGCTGTCAGGCCCTTTCCCCTCTGGTGCAGTTCCAGTCACAGCCGGTAGGGGCGCTGGCGGCTCCCGGTGAGCAGGGCAGGTGCGATGGTTCCCCCGCGGCTGCAGGGGGCGCTCCGGAGCGAGCTCGGGGAGCACGCAGTGATGGCAGCCTGAGGTCCGGGAAGGGATGGAAGAAAGGGTTCACAAACCTCCCTGGGCAGCTGATCCTGGGGTCTGTCCGGGCTCTCCTGTCCAGGCAGGCTGGAACAGCAGTAGGAGCACAAATTCCGGGTGGCAGGCGAGATGTATCGAGGAATCCCCGGAGGTCTCGGCAGGCAGGACGGGCAGGGCTGCAGAGCAGCGAAGGCTGAGGCAGCAGGGTCTGCAGCTCAGCTCCCAGCGAGGCAGGGAAGGACAGGTTTGGGATCCTGGGGTTTCTCCAGCAGGGAGGAAAAACAGCAGGAAGCCTGCAGTGCTGACGAGAGAATGGATGCCTCTCTCCCCGTCTCCACACCAAGCCGAGAGTCCCAGGCACACCCAGGTGAAGACAGTAGCCCAAAATGGGATCCTCCTCTCCGTGGCCAGTTCTTTTGTTTCTCCCAAGTACCCAGCAATTTGTTGCCTGGGTAACATAGATGAGAGAAAATTCCTCAAGAGAAAGGGAACTCCCCAAACCCCAACAGAAGTCCTTAGGCACTTGACACAGAGCAAAATGCAGTGCCCATGGAGATTTCAACTCAGCAGCCTGGATGGGGGAGGATGAGCCATGTCTCAGATACATGAGTTTGATTTTTATCCATCTGAAGACTTCTCCCTTCTATGGGTAATTTGTTTTAGCTTGACTTCCTGTGTCAAGTCCAATAATGTGTGCGTGCCGCAATTTAAGACTGTGTATACGTGGATGATTACACAGCACAATAATTTGTTAAGCCACACTAATTTAATGATATGCTAATACATTCACTATTAGATTTCCTCTTTCCTTAAGAACGTGTGATTTAGCACCTGTTGATTTAGCATCAGGTTGACTCTCCTTTAGCTTGCGATCACATTTTCTTTGCTCTACTTTTTCTCAAAAGAATATTCTGTCACATCTGAGCAAACCATTTGGTATAGCATTCAGTATAGCATTTTTAATTTTTTCTTCACTGAATTACATCACACTGAATTTAGAAGGCATGACTGTTTTTCTTGGTTTCACTGTGAATTTTGATCATATCCTCTACAGAATCTGTAACCATTCCCAGGTCAATGAATATAATACTCCCAGGTCAATGATGATTTTTTTAGTAAATCATCAAAGTTTTCAATGAAATTGTAGAATAGTACTGAGAGCAGGTTAGATTTTTCTCCCTCTCACACTTCAAAAAGGCCTTCAGATTCCGCAGAAGGTCAAACATATATTTATATTTAAAACAATATTTTTAGCTTCATCAGTTTTAATTTTACAAAAAAATCATTTAGGCAATATTTTCCTGTTTTTATATGAAAATAGTACATTGGAACTGAATCAAAAGCCTCAATGAAGTGAAGATCTATCCCAGCCTACTGTTTTTACCTAATTCCTTAGGCCATTCATCCTGTTAAAGAGGAAAATTAAATTGGCTGACATGATAGGGTAGTGGCAAACCAGTGTTGTCTAGTTTTATCACTGTGTTATCCTCTAGCTACTTATAAATTGCTTGTTTAGGAAGTCATGGCAGAATCTGTGCAGGGATTGTGTTAGGGCTGCAATAGGTTATGTAAGGTACTTGTCTACATTTCAAAATTTTCACACTTCAGCTGTGCTGCTACAGTTAAAACAATAACAGCCTTCCACAAACCCACTGTCAGTGTCAGTGCAGTTCAACTGGAATAAATATGTTAATTCCAAAGCATGTACTCTACACCTGATTATTTGGTTCAGCAATTGAAATAAAATATGTCACATCTATGCCCCAGCTTTACTTGACCTTAGTAGCTCATCAGCGATGCCTGTCCTCATTTATACGGCCATGCCTGTAATACCAAGGCTGACAGTCAGCCATCTGTGAAGCTGTTGTACAAGAAACAGCTCACTCGTTAGTCCTGAGATCCTTTCCAGATTGCAGGAAGGATCAGCCTGCTTTAGGGAACTCATGAAGGCTAAGAGCCGCTAAGAGGTTACTGGAATTTTGGCTACAAGTGATCAAGGCCTTAGTTCTGATGTGGCAGTACAGAGCTGCTGTGAGTGATGCTCCATGTCATAACATCCGGTGTTAGGAGATGGACAAAAACAGCCACTGAGCTGCTCTAATGACCTCCCTAAATTTCATTCTCATTAAAACTGCTGACATATAGCTGGAAAATTTTGAGTCTTCCACAACAGGTATTAAAGATGAAAATTCCTTCACAGAAGCAATGAGCCCTCAGAGTATCGATGTTGAATTTTATTGGTCTTACTCTCAAGACCTTTCACAGCCTCTTTGTACACCACCTGTCCATGGTGTACATAGCACCAGTCATTATATCAGGAGATGTCATCTTCCACCTTCAGCTGGCTCAGAATGTCAAAATTCATCATCATTGTGTTAAATTTTCAAAAAAACCATCTTTCTTGAAGTCAGTCCCTTTTTGGGAAGACATCCCTGAGGGTATCTTCCACACTTCATTATCCCCTCTTTTTCTGAAACAAATGACAACTGATGGGATGCTGCTCTTCATTTTAATTAATAGCATCTCACTTTTTCCCATCAGTTTCTCTCCTGTGTCTGCCTATCTGTTGTTTCTTATCAATTGGTTGGGCTGTAAACTTTTTGTGGTGAGGGAAAATGTTCAGTTTGTAAATGTACACTGTTTAAATGTACAAGTGGTCCATAATTAGAGCTCCTAAGTGTCACAATAATATATACAATAAATGAGCAATAAAAATCTAATGATTCAAGCAACTAGGCACTTTTTTATGCCAAATAAATTCATATTTTTCATATTATTTCTGATACCTCCTGTGTTTAGACTCATCTTTGTTTCATGGCTATCATGGCTTTTGTCTAATCAAGAAATGAGGCAAAGTATTGATCAAATTTTCTGCTGAGTTGCTAAAACCATTCCCAGAAGGAGACTTGTCTGCCCTGGAAGGAGCTGAAAACTGTGAAGCAGGCAAGAAGCTCTTTTTGATTATTCTGTTGCAAACAGTAAAAACATACAGAGAAATGCTTCAGGATTCACCTTGTCAAAACAAATCCATTCAGTTACTTCTTCCCACAAATGACTGCTTACATGTAATTAAGTTTTGGGTTTTTTACAAGCAAAAGAGAATAGTATTCTTTCTGTTAATGATGCACAATGTTCTCACTCAAAATCAGTAGATGATGTATACCTATAGTATTAAAACACGTCGATGGAATGGCATAGCTTATTCCATTATTTTCTATTTTCCATCAGATTTCAGCTAAAATCCTATCAAAATTGTTTTTATAATTAATCTAACACTCCAAAGACTAGAAGTCTAAAGTAATAATTTGTCTACAAACTGTCTAGTTGGAAATGTCAGATTTTAACTAATGCAAAATTTAAAATGTAATAAAGAGTGTACTCTATTTTTTCTCAAAAAATTTAATTGCAGAATTATTTACAGGAGATGAACATAAACAATACATAAACCAATTGAAAGAGGCAGCTTCATAAAAGAGCCATGGGGCAAAATAGTGAAGCACATTTTCTTACAATCAGCTGGAGGTGAGTAGAGAACCATGAAAAAAGAATAACTCAATAATAAAACAATTTTCAAATATGTCTTCAAAGTAACAAATAACATTCTGGTAAAGAAGATATTACTGAGAAGCAAGAAATTATTGTAGCAATGAAACAATATACTGTACACTCAATTTAGGTATCCTGCATGCTACTAAATAGAATTTATCAAAAGAACCATAAAAGCATGAGAAAGAGAATTACATAAAATAGTTTAATTCTAATGAAGTGTAGCTTTATACAGATGGTGAATATTTGGCACTCAGTTCATCCTCATTGTTGATATGATTTCTTATGTATATATATATTTATATTTATTTATATATACTTTTAATGATAACTAAACAGCTAGTTTCCTGGTTCTAACATTCCTTGAAGTTCTATAGGAGGCATTTAATTTAGTCCTTAGGCCACACTTAATTATTTTGGCATGTCCATGGTAAATGAAAGTATGAGTTTTGTCTCTGTACAGAAAATCCTGCACAGTCATTGTGGCTTTTCTTCAGGAAAGAACAGTTCGAGAGCATATAAGCCAGGCTACTTGAAAGGGAATTTTATTTCAGTCAGGAAATTAATATATAAATTGAACTAAATGATACATACATGCTGAGCCCTTTTAAAATGAGATGGCCATACTATTAACATCCAAAGGGTAAATCAAAGCATGGATATGAGCATGTGGATTCCATGGGTAATTATAAATAAAGCTGACATTTCTTTGTGAGGACTCTCTTCAGAGACTTGAACCTACTACCGAGCCCTCTGCATGACTGTGACCTACCTAAAAGGAAAAATGGGCTCCTACAAAGTAATGGCACAATTGCTACCTTGAACAGAGGGTCCTTCCTATCTCAGACTTGCTCAGTCAGATATTGATCTGAATTATATTGATTCAGATCTGATATTTCTCTCTGGTTTCAGTTTCTGAGCATTGATTCTGATACAAGTGGGATAAGAACTTAGCCTGGAGCTCTGCAATAATCCATCTCACAAATAAGAAACTTGTATGACAGCAAAACTTTAGGAAGGGGAAATAGTGTGTTGAATGAAAAAATGACAAGGTAAGGAGAAGAAAATTTCTCACTAATGGGCTGTGTTTCTGAATTATGACTATATATTCAAATAAGCCTCCCCCTCATTTATGCTTAGGTGAAAATATTCGTGGTTTTTTACCTAGAGAAGTAAAAAATCCTGTCCAACAAAACCAATTTAGAAAAATAACATTTTGGCCTTAATAAAATATAGAATTAAATTGCCAGCTGATGAAAACTGTTCAGTGTTTCCTCAGTTAAAGAGCAAGCCGTGTAGATGGACTAATTTACCTTAACTATGATCAGACTTCAAAAACTCGGTTCTCTTCTGGCAATGAAGGGTAATGGGAGAAAAGCTGGGTGTGGAAAGGTGGAGCAGAGAACTTGCAGTCTTCTTCTGCCATCATCTTTTATGAAATGCAATATGCATTTAATGAGAAAATATCTGGAATACTGTTTTTAGATACAGAATCATAGATTTGTTTATGGTGGAAAAGACATTCAGTAATGAATGCCATGGCCTCTTTCAGCTATTGGAATTTTATTTCATTAAGAGGAGCTGAATCAGCCTACATTTGGTTGCCAAATTTTCTTTTGGGCAATGTTCCATTTCAATTTTGGTTTTATATTTGCTGTTCTGAACAGCCTATTATGTAGTTAAACAGCTACAGCATTATGCCATAGAGGTATCTGCATTTCAGAGATAAATTAAGCAATTTCTGTGGCTACAGAGGGCTTAATTCCTGACAGGACTGTATATGCATATGAGTATGCCATAAAACATCTGTTCCTGAAAGGTGGTCCCTGGAGGTGAACATGGTGAATAGTTGCTGATGGGCCATGGGGCTGCAGTAGGCAGTGAACCTGCCACAGCTGTCGGTGTTGAGGATGAGCTGCAAGAAAGTGGCACGATCTACAGGAATGTGAGTGTTGCCTGTGGTTCCTGGGCCCGCTTGTCCGGAACCATGACAGTGATAAATCATTATGTGTATATATAGATATATGTATATATCCTCTTTCTGTTCTGTGCAGTATGAAATGGTGGCCTCTCATCTGCTGATCCTGTCCATGCAGAGAGAGGTGTCCCCATTGCTCTGCCATAAAAGAACCCTTACGGTTAGGGCTGAGTCTCACTAAAGAGCAGCTGCCCAAACCAAAGAACAATCATCATGCCTAAGTCCTGTGCCCCACGTCATCCCTCGTGTTAGCTGGGCTGGAGGGCAGACTTGGGGAGACAACAGGGCACTTGGGAAGGCTGCTCGTGCAGCAAGTACCCCGGATGGATCTCTCCCACTAAGAAAGCGGGGGAAAATGCACTTGCAAAGGGGAGACTTGCCAAGATTCCTGACCAAGAGGGCCCAGCTGCAGGTGCCATCAGCTCCTGTGCCTGGCATTAGCCAGGAGTCTCCTCCGGCACCCTCTCAGGGAGCTCCTCCACTGCAGGGACCTCACTGCCATCATCAGGAGCAGAAAAGGCAGAGACTGTTCTGGAAGGTTAATTTGATGCTCATCACTCCCTGCCTACTCCCTGGAGGGATGGTATGAGCACTGATTGCCCTCATCTCTGCTTTGCTCTGGTCTTCCTCCTGGTTCAGCGAATCTTTGCTTCTCCTTCAGCACAGGCTCAGACTGTGAGGTCCCAGATGCTGGAAGGGTGCTGTGGAAGGAAACTCCCCAGCAGCATGGGGACCGGTGGGAGAACCCCCCACATCCCGCCATGCTGGGTTACCTGTCCCAGCTGCAGCCCAGCCTGGAGTTTGTGTGTTGGCTAATAAAGTGCTTGGAGATCCTTCTGGATGAAAGGCACTGTATAAGTGTGGGTGCCAACCTGTCATACACCAGGAAGCACCTCTCTAGACATTAAGGGGTTTGTTGATATTCCTCACGTCGAGCGCAGTGGGCAGGTGGTATCCCTGCATCATAAGATGCTCTAGGAACAGCAATGGGAGTAAGGTTTCTTCATAATTCATTTAAGCTCTCTTACACTGAGGCTCTGGTTTCACACATTTTCAGTGCACACAGTTTGACACCTGGAGCTACCAAACCAGCTTCAGCCCTCAAATTGGCATGCACATATCAGCACTTGATGGGTCAGCCTCTGGTGTGCCCCTGCCACTGGTGCCAACACTGAAATGCTGAGGAGGACATCAAACCCACCAACTGGGCAGGGCAGGCTCAAGGCTTTGAGTGCAAAAGGCTGAGCTGGGCTGATGTGGAGGCCCGCTGCTCCGGGCAAGGGGCCGAAGGGGCCTGCATGGAGAGGGCCTGGGACAGAATGGTGGCACTGCCTGAGGTGCCATGGGGCCAGGAACCTCTCAAGGGCACTGCTTCTGCAGGCCACAAGGAGGCTGTGGGCCCTGTGTGACACACCGGGCCACGAGTGACACTCCATCACGTAGCAGTTACTTGCAAAATCACCCAATGGCCAAACATACCTTGACTATATACTAGATGCAGGGCTGAGGAAGTAGAGTACTAATTTACTGATACAGCAGGACATGGGCTTATTTTAAAACAAATAATTTCCATTATATGAAATATATGTTACGTCGATCTATATATATGAAATTCACACACTTTCCTATGCACGCTTTAATTCCTTCCTGATTGATCTCAAATCTAATATCGTGTCAAGGTTTAAGCATGAATTAAAATATCATCTTCTGGTATTAAATTGTACAGTGTTGTTCATCTTTACATTCTGCCAAAGGCTGTTCTAAGTAGGTGGACATGAAATAATAAAACATTTCATAATGTACTTTACCAAATTACAAAGAATTTTGAATCTAAAAAACATACTAAGCAAAAATAAATATGGCAAATATCAACAATTATACCATTCAGGCCTTTTTCCTTATTTAAATTTTCTGAATTCTTTTTATTATACTTGTGTTTTACATGCAATGACTAAATAAACAGAGAATTTCTATAATTTTAATGTGTTAAAATACATATTAGTCCAGTTAATATTTAATTAAACACTAGACTATTTTGCTATATTCAGCTGCTCTGAGTAGGCCTATACCATGAACTCTCAAAGGAGAAAGCATTCTACTTCCTATCTTTCTGTTTATTTATGTTCCTCCTATGTTGGTTTAGTAGCTGACTTTTATTTTTGTGATGCAGGGTCAGATTACAATTGATCTGGTTTTATGTTTATTAAGATACAGTGTTTCTCGTGTCAGAGACTGAGGCAATCTGACTTCGATTTATTTGCAACACAAATATGGTAAGCATAATGTTATCTTTCTAAACTAAGTGGATGCACAATATGTAAATTTAAATGGCTTACTTGCCTTAAAAGATATAATGTTACCGGTAAAATATTTTAATTTATTGCACTTCAAAATGTAATATGCACCAATAACATATTATCAGATTTGTTGGTAGGCATCTAGTTTACTTTTCATTTTTTTTATAATTGTTTTTTTGTAGATTTTTTTTTTGTTTTTTTTTTGTTTGTTTGAACAAGGTGGAACAAACAGAAATCATAGATTTATAAATCTTCTATTGAGCATTTTCTTATAATGACATAGGAAACATAGAACACAGACTCCTCCAAGTCAGCATTATTAGGCCAGCTGGGATCTCAGTTTATCTATAATCTGTTGGGTTTACAATTTGTCTTCATAAAGTCTGATTACTGGCAGGATCAGGTACAGCTTGTCTTAATCGCAAGACCAGTTGCTGCAGGTGGGAGGGTTCAAGCGAGTAAGGCAAGAGTGATTCCTCCTGGAAGTGTACAGGAAATTAGATAAAATGTATCAGCTGCCATATGTATATGTGTGTACAGGTGTGTGTGTCTCTATTTCAAATTTCTTCAATCTAGGAAAAATACTGGCTTTGGTTTTGTGTGGTTATTCTAATTAGCAACTCCACTTTAGGATACCAGTTTTCAAGACTAAAGATGCCAGTGTCTGCATGTACTTTTGTATTTAAAATAGCACAACAAATATAGGAAGTAGCATCAATATTGCACACTGCCTAGGATTAATTCTTTCCTTAATAGAAAATGCCTTGAAAACACAAGGGATGGGAAATATGTTTTCATCTATAGAAGAATATTTCAGGGATTTATTCTTTTTTATTCAATTTTTTTTTCTTTTTTCTCTTTTTTTTTTTTTTGCATTCTTCAAGGATATACATTCGGCTTGGTTTTTGCTTCAAATATAGTTTAAGGCTATTTGGTAAAGTATATACCAGATACCAGGCTCAATTTACAGGGGTGTCTTCTCACAGAAACTTCTCAAAACTTCATCTCTAAAGATTTGTACCTTGAAGCCAAGCATGCTTTATCAGCTGTCCAAAGACAGAACTCATGCTTAATACCATACGCTGTAGGAAAAAGAGAAGGAAAAAACCAAACAAACAAACAAAAGAAAACAGATTTGAAGCAATGTCACATCTGCATAACCTACGGTACTTCATGTTTTCAGTCATCCATCAGGCCGCAGGGTGTGTGGGATTTGGATTTAAAGTGCTCAACAGGTGAAGAACCAAAGTGCTCGAGTATAATTAAATAGTTGTTCTGCCTATGGCTAAATACATTGCATTTGTTAAAGCAGGTAAACAGGGAATGCGGTAACTGGGCTGTCTCACGTGATTCTCACTGTTTTGACCTAAACTTGTGTTCTGTAGGATTCAAACCTTGGAATTGGGGGCTGCAGGTTACTCATTTTATTGCGTCTTCACCTGAAGACTTCTAAGTGCTGGATTGCTTGGTTGGCTCTGGAAGGTAGGTGAAGTGGAATAATTCTGTCTTAATTTGTTTTAAATGAAAGCCTCTTAAATGTGGTAGCTACCACTTCTCTCTTCTGACAAATGTGAGGCTTGAAAATATATTATTTTCCTTATATTCCATGTCTGGAAATCACTTATCTCTTGAGTCATGGGGTTTTTTTTCATGTTTGAAGCAAGCAAGAACCTTATTCTTGCCATAAATGATACTGCATAGAAAAATAGTTCTAAAAAAAATACAACTGTAAACCACAGTTCACCTTTACCTTAACATAACCATTTAAACTTATATATACTTACCACTCACATTCATATTTCTTAAACTGTTTACAACATCACAACTGGCATTTTAAACAAGCAAGATTTTTTTGTTCTCAAGGATACCCTGGAAACTCAATTGTTATAACAATTTAAGAGTTTGAAATAGTACATGTAGCACAGCTCTTGAAATGAAAGAGAGAAGGTTTATAAAATAAATATTAACATGTAAAAGAACTGTTAAAAATGCAATGAGTGGTCCAAAGGAGCGAGTATAACTTTTTCTTTACTCATCTTACTACAGAAGATCTAACTTTTTAAGGCTTCCGTTTTCCTTTCACCCATCACTCAAGTCCTCTTGCATTACAATTTTGCTTAGGTTTCAGAGTGTCGTTATACTGCTAACAGCAAATGTTTCTTAGTGGACATTCCCACCATCACCAGACTTGTATGCTTCTTGGTTTCTGATGAACTTTGGAGTTCTAGTGGCTGGATATCCCTGTTCATCTCCAGAAACTCAAATGAGATGAGAGGCCTAATGTTATTTTGCAGTAACAAAGATGAGAAGAGTGGCAGAGCGCATGGGTAAATATGTTAGCTGGATTCTAGGAAAAGAAACTGGAGGTCAAGGAGATAAATGGGTTCTTTCTTTCCTGCTCTTTACATTTGTAGCACCTTCTACTTGGATTAGCTAATGCCTCTAGTGAATGGTGAGATGCACCCATTTATAGTTTGTTATTCTTATCCCTAATTATCACACATTTTATAAAAATATAAATAACAAAAAGTAAGCTGGGTTCCATCTCAAGAGGTGTTTCTTGTTGTCCTCTGAGAATATATTGGATAAGTCAGGTCTTGACAAGCCCTATCCATTGTAGCTGATTGTAAGTCAGACAATAAATACAAAAAGAAGTCATTCTTGCGGTGAGCTCAGCAAATTCTGAGGAAATCAAAAGCATTCCACTGTGCTTATGGCACAAAGAACACAACAGCAAGGGCATATTTAGTGGAGAGAATGAGACAAAAATTACCAGGTAAGTGACAAACTGTACAAGCATTTTGTTTAAAAAAGGAACTCTGCAGCATTCTGTCTTTAAAGCCGGGTTTGAGCCTCTGGGATATAGATCTCAATGCTGTCTGCACGCTCTGTGGCTGAATTCTGCCGGAAGGAGGCTGCTCGCTTGGCAGCCATCAGCCGTCTTCTGGCTTCTTGTCGTTGTCTGTCAGGTAGGTCCAGAGATTTTTCTCTTGTGATAGGGAATTTTCCTTTTGGGGGCTTCTTTGGTACAGGAGGAGGAATCTTTCTTTCTTCCTGCAATAGGGCATTAAAACTAAGTGTGAGCTGCATGCAAAAGTACTTGTCAGCAGAGCATGCACATCAAAGACATGAAATGCAAAATACTGATTACATACATCAAGCATGCTCAATTTATGCTTGCCCATCAGCTGACTAATGGATTACATGAACAGCTATCCACACTAGGAACACTGACAAAACCCTTTTATTTGACAACCATTACGCATTCTGCGGTCCTGTGCCTGAAAAAAGACTGGGCTTCCTTCCACTGTCCTCGCAGGTATCGGCACATGCAATCTGCACACCTTGCTTTCATATGGATTTGTTTAATTTTAGCTGACACATTATTACACTCATTATAAACAGAAACACACACTGTCTCTCCAATAAGAATTCAGCGCATCTGTGTGGTCTGATCAAGTGAAAAGACTTTCTAAGATTACCAGGACAGGATTTTTGATTAAATTAATCATACTGAGTTTAGCCTCAGCTGGATATGAGATAGCAGCTGTGTATACATGTCTATTAGTTTAGTCTCCTCCAGGAATTGCTATATGGAAACATTCAAGCACCAACCAGAGAGAGAACATAGGGCTAATTGTTCTGCTTGCAAGCCTGGGCCATTTCAAAGAAAATTATTCTGAAGAATTATCAAATTATAAAGGGAAAGTCAGTAGATTTTGTTACCGAAGTAGCTGTAAATTTCTCTGCAGGTGTTAAATCAAGAATTATTTTGAAGTATGAAATGGATATTTTACTCCATTTAGAGACTGTGAAATATCATATGAGGGCCTATAATCAAGGCATTGTACACCAATTTAGCTTAGAAGAGATGGACCTCTGGAGGTGATTTCATACAATCCCCATTCAAAGTGCTCTTGAAATTAGATGCAACTTTGAAGTTAAATTAGTTTTTTGAAATTTTATATTTAATACTGGACTGCAAAGCCCTGAAGATGAAGACTCCACAACTTCATTTGTATAGGTATGATTATAATGATAGATCTGGTTATTATGATAGATTTTTGCTAGATGATTTCTTAAAGTAATGGTAATATTGCAGAGTATGGGCTGTTCCTTATGGAGAACACAGTTAATTTGATGCACAGCAGGATTCAAATAATACAAAAATTGAACTCATACACCTATGGTTTACAGACTCTTCATTGGCTTTTTTTCTTCTTTGTTTTTTTCTTTTAAACGAATTCTGAGTCTACTACCAAAATGCAATAGCCAGGACTAAATAACTAAGGTTATTTAAAAACCTAGTTCTACATGAAACGGGAACAGTGCACCAGCCCAAGATGCTATTCCCTGTGATAACCAGTTCTGCCTATCTTTATTTTCTCTGCTTCCTGTTTTCAGACAGGAACATAAAGGCTCCATTCCTGTCATCCGATCTTAATTTTTTTTCCACTTTTAGTTTTTTCCCTCTTAGGAATATCACTGTTGCTGTCACTATAATGATTTGTTACTTCCAGTTGTCACTAGTAAGCAAGAGTTGTAAACTCACCATCCACCAACCCGTTGGCTGAAAATTAAAATCCAAGAGGAGCATGAAGAAATGAAAAAGTTGTCAAAATGCCTCCTAATTCCTCCCAAACCAAACAAGTATTCACCTGAGGCCAACAGTACTGACTCAAACCAAATGCTGTTTTCATCTGACTGATACAATAATCAGCAAGGATAGTGGGACAATCAAGGTAAGGGATGAAATTCTAGAGAGGGGAAAGGCAGTTTCAGAATTACATTACTTTTGTGGGCAATTTGCCACCTTTGGTTTGTAAGCATACTGTAGGGCATCTCCCAAATGGTGGAGTTGCAGGGCAGAGGTGTGGGCAGTTTGCCAGTAGCATTTTTTCCCCAAAAGTTTGTGGGCTGAGCTTTAGCATGTCCTGCACTGTGTTTTGTCACATGCTTTTATCTCATTTCTGGTCTATTATCATTTGTGTCATGCAGGCAGGGTTAAACACTGCAGTGTTCAGGTTTGAGCTGCCCCACATTTAGCAGAGAGCTGAATTTACCTTGTTTTAATTCTTGGGCTATTGTCTTCAGTCTGAATAAATGAGAACATATTTCTGTTCTAGCCTCTAGAATGTGAGTAAAATAATTTGAACAAAAGCATAATGGAGTAAACTAGCTTAGCAAAATACATTTTATTTATTCCATAATTCAGCTCAACATAATTAAAAAAGAAAAAACTCCTCATATCTGATAAAAGTTTCCATGTAAAAATTGGGCCATGCCAATTAAATACTTCCCAGGGTTAGAAACCTATCGTGTTTCACTATTGTGTTTAACACAAGGAGACTGCAGAACTACAAATGGGGAGCAAATGGTGTTGTCTGTGGTCTGCTTACCTTCCTTTCAGGTGATTCTATTATTTTCCATTCATTGAGTTTCAACTGGTGCAGTTCATCAAACTTCATGCTGACATCTTCAATTGAGAGCTGCAATAAGTCCCAGAAACCTGCAAGGTCCTGGGAAGTCGGTCTCGGCATGGCACTCGGGTCCTGTAATGCACAAAGGAGAGAATGTGAGTACTCTAGGAGGCTTTCAGTGGCATGCACTGAGGCAGGAAGGGCATCGAGCCAGACTTCATTGCTGCAGCACTCCTCAGTGCTAAGGCTCTGCCTGCTCTGCAGCTGGGAGCTGTGACTGGAAAGCTGTGCCTCCCACACAACCCAAACATGAATGAGTTGGATGTCACACGCGAGCCTTCTTGAATTTGCGGCATGGGAAGTTCCTCAGCACCATATGCTGTGCTGACCTGCATTTCTAAAAAGGAACAGGCTGACAGCCTCTGTCTGCTGATTATTAAAGGCAAGGGGAACGTGGTTTGTATTGCAGCCAGCCTCAAGTCTTTCTGGTTAAAAATTACATTCACAATAGCTGACTAAGACAAAACAAGGCCACAAAGACTTTGTCAGCTTATGCTGAACTTGATGTTTACATTGTCCTGCATTTTCAAATGTATACATGAAGTGTGAAATTTTGATGGGATGCTTTGATTTTGTTCTCCAGAGAGTTGAATCACACTCAGGAACTGGGAAGGCACTACCAACAGGTGCTGCAATTAAGAGGCTCTATGTGCATAAGACTTAATGGAGCAAACATTGGTGGTAACAATTAGCAAGATGACCCTCTATTTGATAATTAACCTGATGCCAGTGCTGGATAAAAATTGTACTATGAGGTGATATGCAGACTCTTAACCTTATGCTCGCTGAGCACTGGTACTAGTTCAAGAAGAGAGCTTTGTCACTTTATTGAAATAGGGCTTAATTAGTAAACATGTCTGTGAAAATAATGAAGAAATGTGTTTTTCCTTTCAGGACAGGAGGAAGCCATTATGATGGTCTAAAGAATGGCGCTGGGAGAGAGGAAGTCAAAATTATGTCAAACAGACTCTGGATCTCACCCCTTCCTGGGCAAAAGCTGTAAAGACTAGCTTGCTATGTTAGTAACATTGCTGCTATGGCTGGCTCTGTTCTCCACCTTTTACAAGTCTAGTGGTTGAAGGCATTTTATATTTAAACACAGCCCCACAGTCGTCTAGAAACTGGGAGATAAACCAGCATTGCTGTTGAATTCCTCCCTTGAATCACACATTTCTAAGGGTTTTAAACTAGTAATTGCTACTCAAACTTGGGTTTACAGATGTCACTGTGGGAGATGAGTGCCTGGAACTGGGCATGACAACATGTAGTGTTACCCATACCTAGACCCCTGTTGGAATCTGGGCCAAGAACAATTTAGAATTCTTCTTCACTTGAAGAAAGTCTCCTTTTAATAGGGAGCTTCAGGGATTTAAGAGAACTGGTCATATTGACTATAAGAGACTTCTGGGAAACATTACAGCTCCAGATTAATGTTTATTGAAAACCATTTCATTGGGTGCATCCCAATTTTTAATAAAACAATTTAAAACTTATGTCAGTTGTGTTACTTACTCTACAGAGGTCAACATTTCAGGCTTTAGGAACTGACTCCCTGTGTGAAATTAATGAGGACAGTTCCAAAGCAGTCTGTCTTACCTTGTAATTTGTTCTCTCCTGCCTGGTCTCCTCAGTCACTCTCCCCAGTTTCCTCTAACCAGCCAGAAAACGATGCCACTCATTGCAAGGCCACTGTGTTCTGAATCACTGCTAATAGCTGTTCTGTACCTTTGTGTGCCCCACTCTGCTCACCGTGTTTGTGAAGACCATGGCCTCCAGCACAACTCTTGCAGAGGGCTGTGCTGTTTGTGGTCTGGACACAAGAGGGCTGCCTCCTGCTTCTTACACATCCACAGTTCATGAATAAAGGCTGGCACAAGTGAGTACTATAACAGCTAACTACGTTTTGACAAGACTGGCTTAAACCTGCTTTCTTCTCGGAAACTGCTCATTTATTTGTATCTTACTTGGAATTCAGCTTCACAGCCCTCCTTCTGAAGGAGGCCTAAAGCAAGCAAAAAGTTCCTAGCTAGCACTCAAGCTGCTCTGTTTTAGCCTGCAACCATGACACACAAGCTGAGCAGGATCTCTGCTGACTAGAGAGCATGGAGGAGGACACTTCAAAGCAAAAAAAAGGGTGTTACAAAACCAAATGTGAATAATGCAGAAGGGACTAGTTATTAATAAGTAATGATGTTTTTTCTAAGTAGTCAGTGGGAACAGTACACTTGTAAAAGATAGCCAGCCAGACTCATAAAAAAAAAACTTCATTGAAACTTACATTTCTGTGAATTTACCCTAAGTGAGAGTCTTTGATAAGACCTCCTAACACAGAGCATAATCAAATGTGCTGTTTGAAGTTCCCATGACCCTTTAGAAAAGTCCATAGGTGAGCTCCCTGGTTAAATTTCAGTTTTCCTCTTAAACCCTTGCTGCATTTCGAACTGGCAAAAGTTGATGCTGTTTTCCTGTGTCCTACATTAATGCTTATAGATGCTGAACAGTCAGAGAAACTGCCGTGTGGCAGCCCTGTAAGTGCTGGATGTTTTCGAGAGGGAATGCACAGCTGGCAGCATTCCTGTGGGGCACTGAGATGCTGCCTTAGGAGCCTATGGAAAGCCTGCTATTCAGTGACTATTCAGCAACAAATTCTATCATTATGTATTGGAAGAAAAGCCTCCAAACATGAATGACCTAAAGTCAGTTTTGCAGTTGCTGCTTTCTGCAGAGCCTGTTACTGATCTAATGGAAGTGAAGGATATTCAGAGCCTAAATCTTGAGAGTGGGGTAAAGCTGCTGCTATGGAGTTCAGAGGTTTATTTTCCAAAAGGGAAAAAGAGAAGTAAAATCTTGCCAGCTTTTTGGTTGTGTTGTCTACAAAGTGTAGATTTTTCCTTGTGCTCCTGTTGCTTTTGCAGTAATGAATTGTTCTCACTCCCAAACAGCTGATGGCTGTGCTGAGCAGGAGCTGCACTTGCTATTACAGTAATGCTCTCAAGCACAAGTGCTAGGCCCACTTGAAGATAAATGGAGTGGAGGTTATGCTCTCCAAATCTTATTTTTCATAGCTTAATCAATCAGGTAGTGGAGGGCATTTTTAAATTTCCAGTGAGAAACTTTCAGACAATGATGAAAAATTTCTCCTTTTGGTATGAAACAAATTACCAGATAGGGAGCACACATGATATGTAATTGATAATACAGATGAGGTCAATTCTTGCTTCTCTCACTTTGTTTCTTCTGTTATTCTGTAACAGCTATTAAAATTCTTGTTCTGACAGGACTTTTGAAGTGAATAATCAAATTCTTTCCTAATGAGGACCATATATCTTACTATTTTCTATCAGAAGGTGTTGTAAGGTGTTTTGAATCATGATAGTGTGCCCCAGCCAAGCCAGCTGTAGTTATGCCTGTTGGAGCCCTCAGAGTGAGACCAGGCTGGAATTACCCTCACCAGCTTCACCTGGCTGTCCACCTTCAGCTGCAGCAGATCAGCTCCTGGAGGGTTTTTAAGCCCAGTCAGAAGGCTCAGTCAGGAGAGAGAAGAAGAGAAAGAGAAGAGAGAGAGGTAGGATAGGCTTGTATCTGCTCTCTGTCCTTTGCTGTCTGGTTGTTTGGATTTCCTGGACTAACTTGGCTGCTGATCACTGGGTGGGTTTTGTTGCTGCCATCATCTTGACTCTGCTTGCCTGGATCTGGAGCATCAAGGACTGAAAGGTACTGAAAGATAAACTGTTCTAAATTGGAATTGGGAAAGGAGATGTTGAAAGGCTAAATACCAAGACAGCAAGGAATAGATAAAAAGGATAGTACTGCATGGGACTAAAACCAATCCTATTTCCTGAAAAGTGTGTGCAGAGCTCTTGGACAAAGTGGAGGAGCCAATCAAGTAATGTGTAGTCTCATGCACAGCAGTTGTAAAATGTATATGTATTGTATTATGGATGAGTTGTAAAAGGTATAAGTACTGTGTTAAGTAAGTAAAATGTGTATGTACTGTGTTAGGTAAAAATAGAGTAAGGTGTATAAGTAGTGAGTTAAGTATAAGTAAGTGAACTGTATAGATTATGTGTAAGTATGTAAAAGTAGGTAAAATGTGTAAGTATAAGTAAGCAAAATACACAAAAGAGGTGATAAGTAGGTGTTAAGTAAAAGCTGGAACATGTGAGTTCCTGCATGATGCCCAAAGAGGTGATGCATATTTTAGAGTGTTTTAAAGCTTCTGCGTATTCATAATGATTCGTTGTACAGAAGTGCTGAGTTCCCACAAGAAGGTATGACATTTTTGGCATTATTTTCTCAGTATTATTACATTGTAATTTCAGGTATTCTGAATGTTTAACTTTATGGGTGGAAAGTAGCAAATGGGTCTTTGCCCAATGGATGCTCTGCCTTGGAAGTTATGTGACAAATGCCAGTGAGCAAAGAAAAGTATTTAAGCAGATGTATAGGTTATATCTGCTGTCATGCACACAACAGAATTCAGTACTTCCAATATATGAGGAGTAGGGACAGTCAGAAGGAAAAGGTACACTTGATATTTGAAAGAGACAAAGAGGTATTCTACCACCAGCTGTAGCTAGAAGAATGATGTTCTTCTATTGATTAGTATCATCTTGCCACAATGTTTGTGTCACTGATGGCTGCTGTCATATTAATGAAGATAACATTTAGAATTTAATTAGCCTCTAATGAACTTCCAGAACAATAGCAGTAACTTTCATAAGTAATATAATGCATCTGTTCCTTTAGCCCCAGGACATCTTATATATAATTGGCAGTTCAAATTATCCAACCCAATTTTATGAACATTATAGATGTCTCATTTCCATGATCAGTCCTATTTTCAGGTAGGTAGAAAGCTGGATCATGTATTCCCCACTATTCTATTTTACTATTTTCCACTGATTGTAATGTGAAAATTTCCCCCTTTCTTACCTGAAATATTGTTACTATATTAGGGTATTACAAAAATAAGCCATAATAATATGTCTCAGAAAACTCGCATTTGTTCCCTTCTCATTTTCTTTTCTTTAATAAGGGCAGCAAAAAGAGAAAAGCATAACATAATCAGACTGAAATTACTGTTTGCTTAAAAAAAATCCACTATCGTCATACCTAAGGACTAAGTTTAAAAAAAAACGGAGAAGTAAATATGAGACATGAAAATAACATTTCAGAATGCCACTGCTTGGGTACACTACACTTGTTTTTGTTGTTTTCAAATTAAAAATATTAAATTCTAAAATTTAAAGTGACATTTTTTTGACTATTATGGATCACTAACCTTAAACTCTTCAAGAATAGCCAGGCAAAGTGACTTACCAGATTTTGCTGACAAAGCCAATAAAATTGCTGGAATTTCTGAGACATGAGGAGCTGAGCACTTCCAACAGCACTTCGGATCTTACCTAGGACTAAACATACAGAGAGATTGTTACCAATAAGTATTTTTTGGCAGTAAATACAATATCCAGCTCAAAAACATGCAGCTGAAGGTTCTATTTATTTTAAAAGGGAAGTAAATATTTGGTTGTGTTTCTTGTGATTATACAAATAAAATAAATTTTAAAAAGACTGGAGTATATGAAAGCTCAGTGGCACCTTATCTTTTGGCAATAATAAGTGAATAATAAATGATATATTAATAAGTCAAAACAGCTTAGACTTTACTTGCTTAAGGATGTAGCAAAAACTATGGGACTGTATTCAGCTTCCTGAAGTGGCCATCCATCCATTCATGTTTTTCAAAACATTCTTAAACTTCAAAGTAAATAACACCTCTCCAATTTACATTTGTTCACATAAATTGATAGCTGTTGAAATTGTCTTGCCTCCAGAACCAGTTGGATGCCTGTTCCTTCAGATGTCAAAGGCACATGGACCTTAGATTATATCCTCTGGTTCTGCAACTGCAAATTACTTCACTCACTACACTTGTGTGGAGGATCCCTGGGTGAGCTCTCTTTATCTGTTCCGAGAGTAAAGTTATTACGTTCAATTATAATAGAACATATTCCTACCATGAGGATTAGATCCTCACAGGAATTACATCTGAGACCTAGGAGTTACAGGTTGTCTGCCCAGGAAAACATCCAAAGTCCTCAGCACAGGACAAAGTGGGACACAAGCAGGCGCTCCAGGACTTTGCTGAACCAGGAGCAGCCCCATGGATGTGTTGGTACTTCCTCACAGTCTGTATACGTGCCCTTACAGGATGCACTGGGGGAAGGGACCAAACTCATTTTACTTCACTCTTTTTCCCAGAGTCATCTGTCAAAATTAAAATTTTTTAAGTGCTTTATAATCAGTGATCTGAGCTCAGCCATGTTAGGCACTTATTTTTAGATGAGCTGAATTTCCTCCTGGAGATCCCTCTGTCTGTCTATTGACAGTAGTGCCTAAGGGGAGCGGTTTATCCCTAGGAAACTAACCCAACCTGACTCCCACATTTGCTGGGATAAATACCACACTTTGCTAGGTAGCACCATGCTTTTCTCTACCTTCCTAAGTATCTTTTCCTACACTTCGTTTCCTCCATATCCATCTCTATAATGAAAAAGCAACATTTTACAAAGCATTATAAGCTGTGGTCTCAATGAAAACTTTATTTTACCTGGAGAATTTCCAGATCTTTAAATAATTTTAAAGATACAGAGAGGTAGGGTAAAGGTAGACAGGAATTATTCTGATATATTTTACTTCAGTTTGGCGAAACCAAGTTTGATAATTCAAGCAGGATTGTGAGCATGAATAAAGCTACAGTGGTAGAGCACAACTGATCTGCAGCCCATAATATAGGAAACATTAAACTATGGCAGGGCTTAACATCTTGTTGTTACTTAGAATAATCATGGGAGGGCTTGTGAAAACAGTACTTTGGTAGAAGTTTTTACATTTTAATTCTGCTTTCTCTAGACTAGTGAAACATCTGTTTGCAGGTGAAGGAGCAGCAAGACATAATTTGAAAGTTTTGTGCTCCAGTTAAAATCTCAGTCACTTTCAAGGCATGTGTTCATATGTAGAGCTGTGGTTCTCAAACTCCTTTCCATTTTCTATTAGACAAACAGTACAGCTGTGCCACAACACTAAATTAAACAGCAATATACATAATTCATTAGTCCTGTGTAACATCCATTGTGAAAGAGTTAAGTGGTTCAGGGCTGCATGAGTAACTCACTGGGGCTTGTTTTTGTTCTGTTGGCCAAATGAAATAAAGTATTTTAATTGGTTTGGGGTTTTTGATCACCAAACCCCTCACTTTCCTCTACAGTGTTATTGGCATAGAGAAAGGAATCTTTTGAGTGTTAAAACCTGAACAAACATAAGTAAAAAAGAAATGTTTAATTTGATCTGACACAAATTGCTTTAATTTGGTTTTCAGCATTTTTAATAAAGGCAATTACTTTGTGTGACAAACAGCCTTGTATCCTCCTTTTTTCTCTCCATGATCTGCAGCACAGGACATTAGACAGACTCCCAGTGTGGGGTCAGAGGTCCTCCCCTTCCAGGATGAGGAATTGTGCTGTAGCAGGTCCCTGACATCACCTATTCCATGCTATGTTCAACGATTCACTGGGCAAAAAAAAATGAGTGAGAATGGTTCCATGGGCTGATGGTTGTACTGCTTGTCTCTAGTGAGTAAAGGTCAGTTTTAGTTTCCTCTGCTACATTTTACAGTTCATAACTCAAATACATATTCTGAATAAGGGGCATTGGTTTTAGCTCTTCTGCCCCAATGTAGATCCTGGCAGAATCTATAAGTGTCGGACATTTTCCAGTGAACTCAGTTACCTTAATCCACATATTAAATAAATATTAATTTTATCTTCATTATCACAAAGCATCATGTCAACAAGTATTAGTGATTTAAAGCCCAGTCAGACTGGTCAAGACGTAGGCACTGGCAATGTAGCATTTTGGTGGGATACACATTTGTCAGGGATGTAAGACTGTAGTGGTTGCATGTGCCACTGAGTCACAGTACTGAATACACATGTATAATTACAGCCCTAGCATTTACTAAAGATCTAACTCTATTTCCATTTTAATAAGTAAATCAGATGTAATAAAATACAGAGGCTAGAATCCCTCATATTCATGCTACTCTGCCTCGCTGTAATTAAATTAAAGTATTAAAACACTTCAACTCACAATCTTTAGCACAATATTAATAGACATCCAAAGCCTTGTTAATAATTTCATGCTTTGGGGAATTATTCTGATGAGTGCAGATTGATTATCTCCATGAAAGAATGATGAATGTTAGAGACTGGAGAGATTGAGATGTTTGATGATGACTAGAAGATTTTTCTTGTAAATAAATGATGATAAAATCTACCAATACCCATAAATAGACATAATCTTCACATAATCCATATACCTCCTTTCATTAAGATAATGTTGTGTTTGCCCAAATGTCAGGAAAGAGTCACACAACCTTAATTCTGCTCCCTGAAACATACGAAGCACTCCGTTTTTGCTGTGTGGTCCTGTAGGTCTTCAGCTCTGAAGATATACAAAACCCTGACCATGACTTCTGTAAAAGCAGACTCAGGATTTACACCCTGGTTTGAGATTGTGTAAACTGCACAATTAACACAATGGTGTCTTTTGCCCTCTATGCATGGAATTGCTTGAGAAATTCTACAAAACCTTGTAATAAAAAATTATTTCATAACACAATGGTAGAGGGGGGAAAAGTTAGGTCTATATTGATGAAATCAATTATAATCTGGTGCTGTAATTCTGATCTTGACAGGTTAAAAGCTTTGCTCAATTGTGCTACTGCTGCACCAGCAATGAGAAACTACTAACAATCAATCTGCTTCTGGCATTCATTACTGTTTATTCAAATGACATGTTTTAATTTAAATTTTCATTCCATTTGATCATTCCATTTTCCCCTTATACTTGTAAATAAATTATTCCACAAACAATCTGAGAAAATATGCCTGGAATAAATATTTAAACTGGCTTTTAGTTCACCCTCCTAACTCAAAGGAGGGCATGATATTTGGCTCATCTCTATACGTAAATTACTACTCTTTAGAAATATATTTTTTTACTATCAACAGAGCATGATGACACAAAAATAAATATATAATGTTCAGATGGCATTTTAGGCCAATCCAGGTCCCAGATGGCAGTGCTCTGGAGGGTAATGGGACCCTTGTTCACCAACTGGGACTTGCTGTACATTTGCCTTTTTACTTCAACAAAGCTAAGTTCAAAAAGGAGAAAGCTGCACCAGAACAATACAAATGCTAGGGGGAATTCTTGGATGCCACACTGTAGGACTTTACAGGTTGTTTCAGTTTGGTTAAGATATTCTTTAGTGACCCACAACACTCCAACTGGAAATTTCAATAGGATAGGTTTGTGAAAAGCATTAGAAAATGATGTCAGTGATTTCTCTTTGGTTAAAGGATAACCTGTATTTGGTCAAACACCTAAGAAAGCTTTTATGGATAATTAATTCATGAATATACTAAAATCAATTGGTTGTGAGGGCTTTGTGTTGATTTTTATTCCCCTAAAATTATGGGAGATTTTATTCTGTATTTTCTATTGATATTCAGCCCTATTAGTAAAACCTTTGCTTTACTAAGTACTGTGGAAATACCAGCTCAAGGATTAGCAAGGAATGGCCCAGTATCCATGGAAATAAAGGGAATGGAAGAGAAAGGTGACCTTCCACTCTAACACCTTTATTTTTTCTCCCCCTAGAGATCACTGCTATGCCAGCAGAGCTCCTAACCACGATGTGGAGGATACCAGCGGAACAGCCTTTCTGCTGCCATAGTTTATCCTATAGTTAATTTTTGCACCTATCTAAGGATTTTTATGTGAGAATAAACTCTGTGGAGCTGTGCTCCATACTGAAGTATGCTAGTGGCCAAGCATGTGGCACTCAGAAGCCCAGGGGATTGTGGCCTTTCCTCTGCCAGACCCTGCATGCGAGCTGCGGGCAGGGACTGCAGCTCCCTCTCCCTGCTCCGCCCTCCCTGCTCCCTTCACCGCGCTCACGGGAGGCGGAGCCCTGACCCTCCTGGTCTTCAAGAGCTTTCTGACACTTGAAATTGTTTTTCTTGTCATCACCTACACACCAGTAATAGCCAAACACATCTTCAGTGTGTAAAACTGAAACTCCAGTCAGCACCCATGAGAAACACGTATCTTTGCCTGGAGGCACCCTGTGAGTGCAAATGACCAGATGTCTAACCCTGGGAACTGTTACAGTCACATATCTATCTATATTTTTTACATAGACATGAACACACACACATATATAATAAACAGAATGCAAATAAATGCCCCAACAAACAATATAAGAACTTTACAGAGACTTCAAAATAAAATTTATGACAACTGACCAAATAAACAAATTCTTTGAAAAGAAGAGAGAGGTTATTTTTGCTGCAATGATTATCTTCTCTTTTTCTAAGACCTGATGAGTGAAGTTCTTAAAACAACATTATGAGAGAAAAGCTACAGTGAAAGAAAAAAATCAATATAGCAATCAGACAGCTTTTGGTGATCTCAGGGCTGTTGTGTTAATGCCAAAAATGAAATTGTTTTCTAAAATGCAGTTCTATTTTAACTGTTCCCATGTTTAAAACAAAATAGAAGTTGTATCATAAGGACAGCCTTCTCCTATGAGATGCAAAGCTATATTTGGTCTTCAGGTACAATTACTATACCTGGGCCAAAAAGGAAAGTTTTAGCATTAAGGATGACAATTTGAATGTGTAAACTTTGTTCTGAAGTGTTTTGGGAATAGTAGTTTTGCTGAAGGTGAAAAACCATATTTATATGCTTTTGGCTCTGCCCTTTACGTGTATTTTCTTCAAGGAACTGCCAAATACTTAAATACGTCAAGATACGTTTCATGCTGGGATATCATTAAACTTAAGCTCTTGAGGATACACATCTTACAACCTCTGTAGCTCAGACTGGGGATACAAAATGTTCTAAAGACTCAACAGGAAAAAAAATTATTCACACAGAATTTTTAGAATGCTGTGAAGCTCATTCCCCAGGTGAAATTAATTCTTTGAAAACTTCCTTTCACTTGATGTGTTAATAGATGAAGGGAAACCATTTAAAAATGATGCAATTTGGAAATTACTTCAGGAAGATCTTTTGAAATGATTCACATACAATGAAAGATTGGAACTTTGGGGTTCACTTTTGACAGTCAGCTAAACACAAGCTTTTGACTTTGCAAATACTATGTACACCTATTCTATAACTTCGTTAACCTATTAGGGAGGTCAAAATGTTGCCCCAAGCACAAATAATTAACTCTGTTTCTTTAGTTTAAAAAAAAAGACTTCAAGGGTTTCAGTTGTATTTTATCAATTCTCTTAGCAGGGAATTATTGTTTATTTTCCAAATTAGACTCCCTCTACAAACAGGGAAACAAAATCCCAGTACTCTGTTTTGTTTTTTGACTGAAATATTCCAAGTTAGAAGGGTGTCACTAAATCCAAATATTAATAAAAATTACTGAAGTCAATATTATCTTCATGTCCTTTGTACAATTTACAGAAAACTACCTTCTTGATTGCCATTTCACCAATGGCAGCAAGGTGTTCCGCAGTATTTCTGGAGTGCAAGAGTATAGGTTCACGTGATGGGAAGGAGAATGGTTCTGCACCTGAGAATAGGTAGGCAGCTAAAGTCAAGTCACCCAAGTTTCCCTCATGCAGCAGTTTTACCCAGCTCCATATTCCAAAGAATACCAGCTCTAGGTGCCTCTCCATGTCTCCGAGCGAGGAAATGCTGATGCAAGCATGTTTCCATTGCTCATTTCCCATGGCTGCAGATTTGCCTAGGGCTGTGCAAGAGGAAGAGCCTGCAGAGAGAGGAGGCAGGAGAAGTCCAGCCCTTGCCTGCAGACTCCTTGCTAGGAAAGGGAGGGGCTCACAGCCTGTGTGTTTCTCCCCTTTGCTCCCTAACAGTCTTACTCTTTCAAAGGAGATCAAAGTCTTGCTCTTTGAACTTCTGCTTCAGACTGAAAAAAACTGATGTTCCTACATCAGAACAGGTGATCTGGGAAGCAGGTGCTTTGGGAATCTTAATGATAGCATTGAAACATCAGTATTCAGCAGTGCAAAGACGTGAAGAATTGAAAAATAAGACATATGAGATAAAAAGAAGTAATGAGGAATAACCATTATCAAAGAAGGCTTGGAAATTCTTCCACAGGCTAACCAAAGCAAAACATGCTATTATTTAACAGTCCCTAGGAGGGTATTAAAGTCTTCACAGACTATTGGAAGGTCTGCTCTGCCATGATGAAAACAAGGACAAAACCTACGGTCCAAAAAGCACCAGAGGCTGAAGGAAGGAAAACCAGCCTTACACACTGCCCCATCCCAAGTCTTCTGTTGTTACTTGGCAGACTTGCACAATACAGCAGAGAAATATGACTGTAAAATAAAAAAAATGATGACGTAAAAACATAGACATTCTTTGTTTTGAAAAGGTCAGTGCAAGAAATAGAAATTGGCCTTTTAGTCACCATGCTGGCCTGACTCAAGACCTGAGGGTACATCACAGCAAGAAGTCATTGAGGGGGAAAGAAGATGATCAGGAAACAGCACTCAGAGGTGAAATTTGTAAAAGTACAGGGAAAGATGATAGTAAGAAAACTTAATATTAATTCATTTGTGATCTGAGAAAATCTCATCTGAGACAATAATTCAGATTGTCAGGGATTGAAATATTTATAAAACTGAGCCTGAAGAACAAGGATAATTGACCTCAAAGGGAATCACAGGAGCTGGCTACTGAGTCCTAGGACCACTTTGATATATTACTATCATTAGTGCTGTCTTGGATCTTGTTCCAAAATAGTCTACATTATTTTTCACTTTATCCCATCACTCCTTTCAGGGTGTCCACAGGACATGAGAGAATAATAATGATTCTTGACAAAATTGTAATAAGAAAAAGCTGCTGAATTTTCTAATAATGCATATGCCTGTCTAACTGCTGAAGTGCTTTAACTATTGTTCTTGCCTACTACTGCTTTCTGTTCTTCTAACAGGCTGAAGTGCCTGTAAAGGTATGGAAACATTTTTAAAATGGCTGCTCACAAATAAGAGGCAAAATCACAGGTTTCAGGAAAAGAGCAAAACAGTGTTCACATAGGACCACCCTGTGTGCCCTGGCAAAGGGCCAAGCATTGGAGCCATACAAGTGACAGGGAAGGATGTGTCAGAGCTGGAGCTGTGAATGGAGCTATTGCACCATCTGAGCTCTATGAAATACCAGACTGAGCCTGGACGGGACTTTAGAGTTGGGTCTTTAACTACTTCCACAGAATCTTACTCTGGGAAACACTATCTTGTGCAGTCAGTTTCAGGACAGTGTTCTAATCTTATGGTTCTTTGCTCCCACAGAATGAGTGAGGAGAAACCACAGCTCACAGCTTTAGCCTAACAGATTTCTTATTTTAGCAATCGTCTACAGGAAAAGATACTGAAATGTTCTTACTTTCTTCAGAAAGATCATTTTCTTCTGCTTCTCTTTCCATTTCTTTGCACCATCCCTCCATTCTCTTAGTTTCAGTGTGTAGTAACTTCATAAACCAAGATCCGTCCCGTCGACAAGGAGACATTCGACCAGTCTCTACTGTCTCAATGGCTGGCTCTAGCCAGGGTTCTGGTGGTGGAAGGTTTGAGGTGTCAACTGGGGTCCTATAATCTTCTCTGTAGCTGAACAGTCCCTGTGTCCGTACAGTTCTCACTGCACTGTATTGGGTGGGTGTGCTGGGCTCTGAGTGCTGCTGGAATGACGAGCCAAATTGAAGTCCCTTATCCTCCATGGTGATGTGTCCCGGAAAACCCTCCAGTTCCAGGTCGGCCTGGACAGCTGCTGTTACGCTGTTTGAACGCTTGAATCGTCCATGCCTTGGTGAAGAGGGAAGAAAGAAAAGATATTAAGACATAAAAATAACATATGTGACTACAGAGGCACAGAATAATGTTTCAGTGAGTTGGTTCTGTTCTTCTCATTGGACTTTATGTTACACAGTTTTTCTTTGTGTATGTCTCACTAAAATTAGATGATGAGTAACAATAGAGAGGAAAAACAAAATGCATAGTGGAATCTTTGATCTAAGCAAGGGCACAAAAAAATAATTTAAATTATCTCTGGAAGCAAATACTGATTTATTCTCATATTACAAAATAACACGTATCATTACTAAATCAACTGGAAGTAACTAGCACAACTAGAACATCCTGATAGAAGTCTATAAAGTACCTATATATAAAATTTTCAAATGTTCAGAATTGTAAGCAGAAAAATCTGAAAATCTGCTCAGCTAGGACTTTTGGGAATCCTGTAATAAAAGAAAGATAGTATCAGCAGGTTTAAGACTGTGGGTTGAAGGTCTTTTTTGTCTTAGAGGAGGCCCATTAAAGGTTGATTATCCACTGTTATATGAAACCAAATAATGACATTTTAGAAAAGCTTTGTGTTAAAAAGTTAGATAGAGAAGCAAAGATTATTTGTGAAATCTTTTCGCATTGGTGCCTGTTGTCTCAAATTACTTCTAGTCAATGATGGCAAAAGGCAATTAGCAGCCAGATACTCTCAGACATCTGCTGCGAAATGAGATAAAGGCCCTGGTCCAGTACTTGACAAAGAGTACCTGCCAGGGATAACCTGGGGGTCAGTACATGGGCCATCAGCTCTACAAAACTAGAGAAGGACTGAACAAATCAAAAAGCTGATTCTACTTTAGAATAAAGGTACCATCCTATGATTGTGTCTCCTTGGGGGGACAGGGATAGCCTGGATCAGCATGAGTCCTATCAAAAGAAGACTGTTCCAATATACAGCTCTTATTATTTGTTCTGTCAATAATTAAATTTTACTAAGCCACTACTTCAATTTAATACTTTCACTTCCTTCCCTCCAATTAAAAACTGGAAAGTTAGGTAAATGTGAAGCAACTACTAAGTAATCTGCACAAATTTTACCAAATGACAAGCATGCATATAAGCAATTTGGCTTTGTGAATTATTTAGTGGCAGTACTTGCCAGCTGTTTGTTATTAACTCTGTTTACAAATGTATGTTGTGTTATGAAAGACTACAGATTTTTGAACATGCTTAAATTACCGTTTTTCATCTTCCACTTGTATTCCAACAGAGTGGTATTCCCGTAGGCCTCTGCTTTCAGTGTCTGAATCAGTTGCTGTTTCCACCTAATTCAACACAAAAGATACATCTGCAGGGTGAGCATCAACAACTCAGCACTATTTCTACACACCCTCATTCAAAATTAATTATATATTTCATCTCTTACTGCTAAGAAACACCTAGCACAGTAAAATAAATGCAATAGGTATTCACCCTAGTATAATCGTTTTGGTGCTGTGTCTTAAGTTTTGCACAATTACTTCTGCTATGTAATTCCCTATTTCAAACCCAGAAGTAATTACTCAGTTTGGTGGAAGCAGGGAGGAAGCTTGGTCTGGAAGGGCTGTTCTTAGAATGAGGAATCCACAGGGTAACCCCTTTTTATACTATTATAAACCAGTCTCATTATACTCCTTGATTTACAAAATAAAATAAAACCTCAAGTAGCCCCATAAGCTAGTGAGTGATAAAAAGAAATGGAGCAATGAAATTTTATCGACAACTGTGTTGACAAATATAAAACCCTTAAATGTTGTGAGGGATACACCAGAATGCCCTACCTCACCTTTTTTAATAACACAGTCCTGAAAATGCTATATCAAGCAGGCAATTTATGCGCTTTTTAAAGTATTCCCATCTGAAATACACTTACCAAAATATATTCACAGTAGTTTCCTTCATGACTGAGACTTGCGTTTGCAAGTTTCTGTGGGATTTTATATAGCACTCCCCACCACCACACCGCCCCCAAGTCTTTGACACAGACAGAGCAAGTGCTGCAGTATGCAAATTATATTGAACCAAGGGAGAGACAGGAAAAGAAGAAAAAGAGTAGAACTGACTTTTCCTACTGAATGATATTTTCTCTGTTCAATAAAAAAAAAAAATATTAGCAACAGTTTTTTTTTCAATATGCACTCTCCATTTGTGAATTCAAAGAATATATCTGATGATAAAGATAGAAAAGTTTTACCCTTGCAGCTGTCATAGGCATCTCTGGAAAGAGCCTGATGGTCTTTGCAGCTGTGTCTCAGCTGCAGTCCCAACCCTACCTGGTTTCTGAAAGGACAGGGACAAGGTGGGAGGAGGGTGGGAAATGAGTGCATATATGGACTATTCTTCTGGAAGAAAGAAGTTGGTGGTAACTTCTCATTCCATCTTTAAGCCATAGCTCAGTGTACATTCACATGGAAGGGAATTCCAGCCAGCAATTAGTACATGTTCATATTTACCTGTATGTGAGTCTTTGAGATGTTCACAAGAACAGCTAGTCCAGAAACCCTTTAGGAAAGGTTAATGGCATGCTTGAACTGTACAGCGTAGCACCAGGCACAGGTTTGCTAAAAACTCCTGGCTATGAGTGTGACAACAGTCTGGGAAAGATGCATTTCCCAGCAATTCCCTTTATTCTGCATAAGGGCTAGGGGACAGTGCACGCTGCCACCTGTCTCCATCCTGGCAGCTGCATGGAAACTGGCTATATTCATCCAGACGGGCAGTGCACTGAGACAACTGAGTATCAGACCTGGTAACAGTTTCCAGAATGTGGTGGTGTCAGTATAAAAGAAAGATTCCTCTTGACGTTAGTAGTAAAAAAAGCCTCAACCACAGAGGTAGCAGCTTGGAGGTAAAAAAGCCGGAACAAGCAACCGAAATGACAGGCAAATTGGTTTCCTAGGTAAGGTGGGCCTTGGCTACAACATGAGTGAGAAGAGAAGCTTCTTGGGGGGCCACAGTCTCTGAAAGAGCATCACTCTAAGCAAAGCAGCCATGAGGTCCAGTTTTTAACACAAAGAGATATCTGTCAGGAAAGACTGAGCTATTTATAGCACAGAAGAGTCCAAAAGAGCCTTAAGTAACAAATTCTAGTCTAAATGACAGACTAGGAATTCACCTAGTGTTTTCAGTGATTTGAGGAAAGTTGCATATAAAACATACTCATTTCCTGAATTAACTGGGCAAAGAATGAGATGCTCATGTAGGCTGTTGGGGGGGAGCAGAGAGGTGTTACACCTGCAGCTCTGATTATTGCAATGAGACCTCAGTCAAATATGCATGGACATGTTTTGAAGAGTGAACTCAACTTATTCTCAGAGGTAGAGGAGATGACTGAGAGGAGACCTTATGGACCTTATAAATGTCTACAAGTATCTGAAGAGAGGATATCAAGAGGATATTTCCAGGGTCTTTTCAGTGGTGCCAAGCAATAAGACAAAGAGGCAACAGGCAGAAATTGAACAAAGAAGAACTCCTTTACTGAATGAGTGACTAAGCACTGGAACACTGTCCAGAGAGGTTGTGGAGTCTCTCTCACTGGAGGTATTCAAGAACCACCTGGGTGCACTCCTGTGCAATGTGTTCTGGGATGAGCCTGCTTTACCAGGAAAGTTGGACCTGATGACTCACAGTGGTCTCTTCCAACCCAAACCATTCTGTGACTGTGTAGTGAGTAAGAGCAGGTAACACAAAATGCTTAGACTGTGGCTTCTGGTGTCACCTGTAGGACTGCTAGCAGGAAGATTATATCTGAGGTGGGTAAACATTTCCTGGAGGAGGTTGTTTGATGAACATCTGGAGTAATTCGGAAGTCTAAACTGTTGCAAAGAGCTGTGGTACTGGGGTTTATCCCAAAGCAACCAACCAGTCTTAGTTAAGCCACATAATTTAGGAACAGATTGCCCAGAGAAGTTGGGGATACCTCATCCCTGGAAATGTTTTTGAGGCCAAATTGGATGGGGACCTGATCTAGTGAAAGGTGTTCTTGCCCATGGATGGGGATTGTAACTAGATGATCTTTAAAGTCCCTTCCAACCCAAACTATTCTATAAATCTATTGTATTTTATTATTCTATTGGACTGGGTCCAAAGGAAAAGATGGACATAATTTCTTATTACTTCCACTTGTTGATCAAGTTCCTTGAACTTATTCAACTGAACTATAACTCCAGATGATGGTGTCAGTGATGTAGGCACAAACTCCACAGGATTACAAGCCTTAAGGTTTGACAAGGGAAAAGAGGTTTGTGGGTGGCCAGACTGAAGAAGTTGAGCATATGAGAACAAAGGGCCTTCTGCTCATTTATAAGGCTCAGTATGGAAGGACATTGTGTGCCAGTTTAGACCTAAGACAAAGCCAGAGAGATGAAGCCAAGCTGACATCTCCACACGTCAGTCTCTACCTTCAGCCCTTTCCAAAGCACCGCACTTCCTTCATAGAGTGATATCCTCAGGATAACCATTTTTATGTAATGTGCTCCTTGGCACCTAGGGAGTAAGTCCTGGGGTATGAGGTGTAGGCCAGGTTCCTGAACACAGAAACAGGGTAAGGAGGGTCAATGGTATCATACTCATGGGGGTAACAAATGGCTAGTAACACTCTGGAGGTGAGCAGAGGCCTATGGACAGAGAACAGACTTTTGCTTTCCACAGAGATGTCTCAGCAGCTCAGACATAGTGTTGTTGGAAACATGGTGGTCCAAAGATATAAACAGGGAAAGGCCCCTATGGAGAACATCAACTGGTCCATCAATTTTTTCTGGAACAAAGCAGGCAGACTTGCAACACTTCTTCCTTACTCCATATCAAAAACATACCTGTTTTTGCCAGCAACATTGTTTGGCTTAGTAAGAAACAGCGGGTCTTCTTTTGAACTCTGCTTCTGATGTGAGGAGGCAGATTTACCTTTTATATTTGGAATGGGTTAGTATCTTTCTATTGATGCAACACATCGAGAAAAAGTCTTTTTCATCTATGTTTTTTCAAGTGTTTTCTTGCTGGCATTTCACCTGGAGATATAATCCCGAGTAATTTACCCAGTGTGCAATTGACACCTAGAATTCACAGGCACAAATGAAGTAATATGCTCTAAAATTTTATTAAAAAAAAAATTATCAGAAAAATGATGATCCAGGTATCAAAATAAAATGATATTACTTATCTCTAAATATAAGCTCTTGCCAAATTATCCTTCCCTCCAGCTTGCCAAGACTGACACTAAATAAATGACCTGATGATTGCCTTGATATTTTAATGCTTTCATTTTCTCACTATGCCTTGTAACAGCAGGAGAATGACAATTTTGTGTGTCTGTGTGTGCAGGAAAAATCTAGGATTGCAAATATTGTATCAACCAACAAAATGCAAAATGGAGGCAAATAACAACACAAGTAAAAGTGGAAAAGAAGACAATAATTTTCAGTCATAAAGAAAAAAATGAACAAATAAATTACATTGTTCTATGACAGATGTAATGAAAACTCCTGCTAAAAAACAGCAGGAAATGCTTTAATCAGATTGCCCAGGCTAAACTCAAATGAGCAGAGGACAAAAAGTAATACATTTTGTTTGATTATGTGACTCTTGAAACTCAAGTCTTACTAAATCTGTTGTTATTCTCCTTGATTCATTATTGTTTTAGTATTTACACGGGTTCTAAAAGCTTTAATATTTTCAAATTGGCCTACAGTCTCAGTAAAGCAAAATAATGTGAAAAATTTTATCTTTATATGTTTATGATGGAGTGTCACACAAAAGAGGAAAGAAAAAAAATAGCCAGTCATACCAAAAGCAGAAGAAAGGACTAGATCTAATACAGTACATCATCATCCTTTCTCATTGCAAATAAAGAGCAAAAAGTTCCTTAAAAATAGGCATTTTATGCCGTGAAAAATGTTTAATGTGCTTATGTCCACTAGGCTTATAATATTTGTAGAAAATGTAATGGAGCACTTTGAGATTATTTCTGTTGTATCAATGATCCTTGTGAGTCCCTTCCAGCTCAGGATATTCTATGATTCTGTGATTCTATGTCTTACCTTTCACAAAGACATAACCATCCCCTTCACATTCCTTTAATGAAATTATCCATCCCTTCACATTCCCTGCTGTTGATAGAGGGAGCAGACAATAGTTTTCATCCCCAGAGATCAGTCACTGCTGACTGAGATCAGTCACTGCTGACTGATACAGCTCTAAATTTGAAAACTAAGTATCAGATACTAACACTGCCTTGGTAATAAAGGATCCACAAGTAAATTATATGATCAAAATATTATTTGAATAAATGCAAATCACTAGTGCAAGTAACTTGCTTGTTATAATCAATCTTAGTATGCTTATAGGCACTCATTCTAGCAAAGACTGTATGAACTAAATTATTCCTTCAAAGTATTTACCGTGCTTTTTTTAGATAATAATTTAAACTACTTAAAACAATTTTTATTTCTGCATTAAAGCCCTATTCTGCTATTAAACATGAGCACTGCAACATAGCATTGCAGCATCCTAAAAATTCCAGTCTAAGCTTCTATACATACTGTCTCAAAGGCAGACTTGAAGTTAATATATTCAATGCATAAGAAAACAGATTTTAACCTGTTGACTTTTGCTTCTCTCTCATAAACATTAGTAGTAAGAGTCCTTCAGGCCACATTATCTCTCCCCATGTGACTTCACTGCCCTCAATGGGTTTTCACGGCTGTAACCAATTTATTCTATAATTAGAATTTAATAAACAATCTCTCTGATGATGTACAGGAAGGGGAATAATTCACCCTTCCTCTCCTGCATAGGCTTCTCAGTGATAACAAGACTAAAAGAGAGTAGAAAACACTACTTTTGACACTAGATCAAGTACATGTAATTGTGTATTCAGATAATCACTCTTAGGTATGGGGAGATCTTATTTGTATGCAGTGACTTCAAAGTAGGAAAAACACTTCCAATAAAGCTACAGTACTAGCTGCTATTGCTTTCCTTAACTGATGGAATACTTTAACCACCTAAAAACATACACTCGTCGAAAATAATTTTTAGAAACACAGCAAGACAAACCTATGCTTTCATGCTTGTGAGATTTTTTGTGTCTCACCACTGAGCTCCATTTTGACACTCTGCTACTTCCCAGCTGAACATCTGGACTACTCAAATACGTGGCACGGCACAGTAAGTGCTAATTACCAAAAGGAGCAGCTTGAAAACTTCCTCTGATCTTTTAAGAAAGGACTTTTTACTAAAAAGACAAGCCAGAGTTTAGAAATAGGATTTATGTCAAGCTAGTATGAGATTGTAGCAAGAAAATTTTATACACAGCTGAGGCTACTGATAACTTTTTTGGTACATTTAATGCTAAGTTGGCAAATCGCTCAGACTTCTCCAGGAAAAGGACTTCATACACTCCTCTCACAAAAGCACAGTCTAACAGTCATTTTAAGGAGGAGGATAAGCAATACTTACTTCTATAACTTTGGATCATTTATGATCCAAAGACCAGTGTAATCATTGCAAATATTTCTTTTGATTGCTGTGTATACACTGAAGTAGAGCATTGACAAAGGTATTATAACCTAAACTTTACAAAGAAAATGTAGGTGCCTATCTGAGTACATTTGCCATATGGGTACAAAATGCTTTGTGTTAAAGGGGAATTCTAGTTTGAGAATGCAGAATATCATGAACAACATTTTTACCATGTGAGGTGAATAATTTCATTAAAAAAAATATATATAATGAAATTATGCAGCAGATCCCCTTTTGTCACAAAAAAAATAGGCAGGTCAGCTATTGCTCTTATCTCCCTGGATACAGCCTTTAATTTAGAAGAAGGATTTGTTTAACATAGATCCTGGAGATTATAAAAACCCACTAGGTATTTTGAAGCGTGATCTTCTGATGATAAATGAAGATGACTGAGTCCATTCTCTATGCTACAATTAGTGCTTGTCTCCAAAAATACCACCATGAATCAGTGTTCACACTTAAAACATTTGTTTCCATCTCATTTGTTTCTGGGGTTTCTGTTCATTTTGAGAAGTCTTGATGTCTTTTAAATGGAGAAGAAACGAAGGACTGCATGTTTTGAAGTACTTGAAATTAATAGGGAGGAATTTCTTGACATGTTTTCTCATATATTTCACATTCCCAATGCTTTTATTATGAAATGGCTTATAACTAGAGCAGATTTTGAATGTTAATTATTAGCATATATACCAGGGTGTGCAAAAGAGTGAGGAAAATCCCAGAAAATATCTCAGCAACCACCTTGTTCTGATTTAGTGCTTATTTTACTCTTGACAATCTCTACTCTCCATTTTAATTCAAATAGTTTGATTAGTCTTTTGCTGTCATGATAGAAGACAGATCTGAAGTTTATAGCTACTAGTATTACTATTACAGTTTTGTTCTTTTTATATCCATATATTGTTACAATTGCTGACTAAATGTTTAATCCCAAAATCAGTATTTTGAAACTCATTTGAATTTATAAATCAACATGTTTTTTCCTAGTGCCTATTGACTGTGCCTGACAATATTTGTCTTGATTTAAGTACATCAGTGGAAAAAAATAAAACCAAAAAATCCCAAAGGCCCCCAGCTATTTTCTGGAAAAGCTTAATTTCCAAAGCTTTTATTTTTTTTTTGTTCAAAATTCCCACCTGGGATAGTACTAACATACTGTGAGATGGATTAGTGTATATGTGCTGCTCTCTGTCTCTGCAGATGGGTGCTACTGATGTTCATAGTAACTCCAGAACTTCCCCAGGAGCTTGGCTTCTCTGTGCATATGGATACCAACTCTATGGGCACATGGCTAGCACGCCAGGGCTTCTTAAAAGGACTTCTATTCACTTCATATACACTACACAAATCATGTATCTGAAAGACAAGGGAGCTCTGGGGTGGGTCCATTGCATTTCCACTTGCAGTGGCACTGATGGTTTCTCTGTACCTTTGTTCCTCTTTGCTCCTGTATGAAGCTCTCTTGGCAAGCATTCTCCATCAATGTGTTAAAGGAGTGGAACTTTAAAAAATGCACAAATTAACCATCCTGATAGCAAATTAACTAATGCAAATAAATGCAAATTCAATGCATTACCCTGGCATGGAATGCTAATGAGAAAACAAGTCATTTAGTCAATCAAGGAAATATGCAAATAAAAAACATCCTTTTCCAAAGTACTTTGACACAGAAGTCTAAAAGAAATTAAATACTGCAGCTTTACTTTGTGTGCATAAATTACTATTTGTGTAGTTTGCAATAAGAACATTCTACCTTGTGTTTTTATTCTGTACAGCTTGGCAACAGCAACAAAACGCATTTTCTATTTAAAAATACTGCAGAAATGTATTTTCCACACTAATGTGATATTTGAAGATTAGTGCTGAAAAAAAATCCCAAACAACTAAATGTGCCCGGGATACTGTTGAAAATTCAACCTTATCTAATGCAAAATGGTACAACCAGTCTTGAAAGATGACAAACAGCTCACCCTTCCAAGACCTGCTGTTGCAAACAACATTTGCCTTTCTCCATGTGTGCATCTGAGGACCAATGCTGTGGGCCGTGTCAGATGACAAGTTGCTATGGAAGATCTGCTGCCTCCATGGAAATAATTGCACATTTTTTTTGTGGATTATAAGTGCATATTATTAAACACAGCACACATACAGAAGGGTCAGAGCCCAGTAAAAAGTACTGGTCATCACCTGTAGTAATAAACAGGACCAAGCGATGTAATCAAAGTTGCAGAATTAATTGCTAGAATATCAGGACTGACCAAATCAAGACACCAACACTGATAAATACCACTGTGCACAGTTGCTGTAAAGGACAGATAAGACCAACACTCGATACTATTCCTTTCTGAAGAGTAAGTTTCAGGTTAGGGGTTAAAAGGTACCACAGATTTCTTTGCTGCTCCTTTGAACTTTTCAGTATTATCTGCCAAGCCCATTCTCTGAACAATTTAGAATGCACTAATTACTTTGTAAAACGTTTGAAAAGTAGCCATCTGAATATTTTGCCATGGTTATTAAATTTAATTCTACTCTTCTGCATCTGAAGAATCAGAAGCAAATATTTTTATGACAAGAAATGGACAAACAGCTTTCTGGCAAAGCTGATTCCTTCCCATTAGTCTAATGCATTATGGAACAGCAAAATTACAGTACACTAAAATATTAACCTGTTAAGTTCAATTGGCAGCTGTGACATGCTTAACCCAAATACTTTTCTATGACTATATTATGAAATGAATGCAAATGGAATTACTACTTTTTAAAGAAAATCATATACTTTCTTTTATATTCTTGTATATTTCTAATATACAGTCACTCACTGGGCTTTTTACATGGACAATTACCTTCTCCAGATCTATACTGATCTAGGTTCCTTCTCAAGATCTATGAGACTGTGCTGCCTCCACAACACCTATGTCAATAATAAATGTCAGTTTCTGTATAGCTGATCTAACAAAAGTAAGCGCAGAAGTGAAACCAGTGATGTTAAAGGGAATATTCAGCAGAACAGAAGGGTAAATTTTCCTCTCCTCTGGTCTCAAAGGACTTCACATTCTGTGCAAGTCCAGCTTTCCTATTTTTATTATTACTTGGTATTTCCTAAAGATTTGAACAAATGACCATTTCTAGCTGTCTAGTACTTTTCATTTAGTAGAAGGAATAGCAATCAAAATTTGCATTTGGAATTGTCTTATCTTATTTGCCTGAAACAACAGAACTTAACTGAGCTTTCCACAGTATGACACACGTTTTGTCAGGTGAAATAAATATTGTGGGTTTTGATGGACAAAAGGAAGAATGCTCAAAGGCTGTGTTTATTAATGTCATTTCATTACTTGCCATCTCTAATTATGCTGTATAGACACCAGAATGTTTCTTTCTCTTTTCTCTTCTTCCCAGCACAACTAAAAGGGGAGGGTCTCTTTTTAGGTAGAATTCTTGAAGGTTGAGTGGCTTTACACATTTTTCAAGGTCAAAAGAGGAATATAATGGAAAAAGTATGGTAAAGCATTTTAAAGCTGGTGAAATTCTATAAAAAGGACTGTGAATTCATGGAGGGAAGGAGATGAACATGCTGTTCACCTGTAGCTCTGCAGTATAATTTTCATATCAAGTGTTAATGACAGGTAACCTCCCTAGAGCTTTATTCATTCATTTTCTCCTAGGTACAGTGTATTAGCCAAAGAATTTTCTGCACAGCCATGATGTGAATTGCAAGTAACGCTAAGCAGCCAGGGGTTGTTTGTTAGATTATTAAAGCAAGTGAAGCTGAATGTCTCATTCTATGCCATTTACAGAAAGAAGGCAAGCAATTCATCACAGACAGATATTAACGATAGACTACCTGGATCCCTATAGAGGAACGTCGACTCTTAAGAAACTCCTCTGCCTTTGTCACCAGAATGGCCTTGTCACTGGTCCGTATGGAGGTGCTCTGGCCCTCGGCCGCGTGGCGCTGGGCAGCCGCCGTCTCCAGGGCGAGGTTCATGGCCTTGTTACTGTCCAAGCTGTCGGTGGAGTTGTACATCCCTCGCCCGTCCTGGGGCCAGGGGGATATCCTCTGAGTCCGGCTGTCGTGATAGGCATCCTGGGTGGATTCTGTGCTGCTCTGTGCTGTGACGGAGATCAGTGGCTTGGAAGTGGTACGAGGGGGTACTGGTGGTGGTGTTTTTTTGTAACTTGTGTAAGTTACAGCTATGGAAAGAATTAAAGGAAAAAAAAACAAGCAAAAAGAAAAAAAGAAAAGAGAAAAAGAAAGAGAGGGATCAAGATTAATCTGACGGAAACTTGACAACAGAAATCACCTTAAGATTGCGCTACCAAAAAATTATGATGGTGTAATGATGTATTCTTCATGAACCTCACTATTATTTGAAAGTGTCTCTCAGAGTCAGATGGGTATCCACAGAATCATTTTGTTTCAACAAGGAAGTAGGAAGGGGTGGAAATGGGAGTACCAAATTACAGTGACAATGAAAGAGAGTTAGTGAGTATGTTAAGACTTGTGCTGGGTAGGTACACACTGGGGCTTCCAAAATTATGGGATAAAGCTCATAAGAGAAATAAATGAAGATTTATTTTTCCCTGTTCTTATCATCTGTACTGTGAGCTTTGTAGGGATACAGTATATTAAGAAAACAGCATCAATATACTGGAACAAAATATTATTCAGCAACTTCTACTTTACAGTACACCACACTTCAACCTTTTAAAATTCTTCCAGTGCACCGGTTGGAATTAGGGAAGGTTGGCTACTTACTTGTGTAGGAAGCATATATTTAAAATATATCCACAATACAGTTAACAAAAGGAAATTCAAGGCATGTTAAAAATATTATAATATATGCAAAGCTATTAAGACTTTGATGAGCAGAGCAGTTCTGAGGCTGGTTTAACATAGATTCTGTCTTCCAGCATAAGGCTCAATAAAACATCCAAGAAAACTCTACAGATGCAGAACTGTGCCAATACTGCTTCCTTATTAAATTTTAAAAATTTCATAGAGATTAATATTTAGTCATTAATATCACACAGCTGAATTTTCTAATTTTCTAAGCCCACTATACTACTTTTTGGTACTAATAAGAGTATTTCTATTGTGGAAGAGTATTTTCCCCAAAGCACATATAATAGTAATTAAAAAAAAATTAGCAGCTGATCAAAAAATGCATTTTGATATGTATTTCTTTATTCCTGTATGGGGAAACCAAGTCCAATTCACTTCTGGTATAGTTACAGGAGTAAGTTTGCCTTTGCCTAGTGTTACTAGATGGATTGACATTGCAACAGTGACTCAGGTAACCTTGGAATTGGGGTTACTTGAGTCCAAAAAGGAGTCTACAAGAGTTCCTCTTCCCATTACACCCATATGAGCTGATGAGCAATAAAAGCAGCCTCCCCAGTTGGGTTTTTTGATATGAGGCTATGTTGCAGCTGTCTGGAGTGAAGAGATTGGCTTAGGAATTAACACCCTGGACTGCTGAGTCTGCACCACCAGGCTGGCCTACGCGAACAGTTAGTTTAGAGAAAATGACTCTTAAATGTTCACTCTTGATAACCATAAATAAAAGTGTTATTATACATAAAAGAGAGCAAGACAGAGCTAGGAAATTAAAACCTTCATTTAAAGAACATTTTGAATTTCTACTAATGCCACTCAATTCTGGTAGAGATAAATTGCTCTGAGATAAATTGCTCTAACAGAGTGAAACACGTAAAGCAGGTGAAACGTGCTCTTCAGAATCTGAGACGGTGCTTTTTTTGAAGTGCTGTTTTGTTGTCCTATCACCAATCTTATCTCCTGTCAGTTTTGTAATGAGCAGATAAGAAGAAAGAAAAAACGAAGTATTTTTCAGATGCTTTAGGGAGTACAGAAAGTTCACAGAAGGGGAAGGCTGTAAAGCTTGGAAATTAAGACAGTGTCTAATGAACTCAAGCAGTGGGTCTGAGGATATTTCCACTAAGAGAGTTGCCATAATGCTGCTCCCCCACCTTCCCCCTGCAAATGTAGATGCAAGTGATCAAAGTGCTGGGAAACATTAGAAATAGAGACAATGGGGTGAAATATTGTGAATGATACCCAGCACAGGAAGCCAATTTTACCTGTAACATTAGACAGGTTATCATTGTGATAACTACTTCATTGTTTTTTACATCTGTCTACATGTGTATAAAAGAATAGCAGCAAATGATGAAACACATGATTAATGTGATAATGCAACATCACAAGCAGGTATATCCCTACTACTTGAGCAGCAGATCACTTCTCTTTCTAATGAATATAAATGTTAAGCTGCTGTTGCAACCCTTCATAGCTGACTTAATCTTCATTTACATTTCTGAAAAATAAAAATTCTCCCTGTGGCAAAACCAAAATAATTTCTTGCCTTTTTTTTCTTCCCTCCCCCCCCTTTTCTCCCACTAGGATTGAATATTTTATTCTAAAAAGTCTGATTATTTCAGTGAAGTGACATGTTTTAAAGCCACCAAGTATTAGAGTAACCACGGTATTCTGGCAAGCATTTGATTGTGAACACTAAACAGGAATTAAAAATCCCACAGGTGTTCAACAAGTAGAAGAAATCAGGAGAAAGACTGGAAGTTTGTGAGAAACTGGCTACATATTTACAGTGAAATATGGCAGGAAAAAATCCAATTAATTCCTACGGAGCCACAGAAAATAAATATTGATCAGGGAATTAAAAAAACCCATCTCTACACTGTTAATGAATTCATATCTGGAATAACAGTTTCAGAGACAGAAATCAGGGACTGATTGGAGACTAACAAAATCAAGAAAGAGGATAGGGACATGCACTTGAGAGTCAAATCTTGCTACCAAGTTCTATTTGTTTTAATCACTCAAGTGGTTCTAGTAAATGGGCTAACCTGGCATGTGTTGCTGACTTAAGAGATGACTATATAACAGATTAGGGTCTTGTTAAAGGAGAAAGTAACAGAGTAATCCATAGTTTACTGTTCATGCTTGGGGTTTGATCCCTAATAAATAAGTATTGCCTTAAGGTCTGAAGCATGAAATTTCATGTCACTTGCAAATAGTTTCCATTAATAATGGTATCTGGGAATATTCCTGTTAATCACAATAACACGATTTTCTATCATGTCCAGTTCTTGATCCTGGCAGTCGCAAATACAACACATTATATATGGGAAGAAACATTTCCTTCTCCTAATATAAAATGAACTTTTTATTTATGATCTGTTTATGCTGATGGACAGGGGCTCCTGTCAGATTTGCATCATTCTCTACCCAGTAAATTTTATTTGCCTTAGTAGTTATTAGCCCAAAGCAAGCATATAAAAGTTTCTCAGCACTGCTTTGTATCTTCTCCACTTTTTAATCTATCATTCTGCAAACTCCAGAGCTGTGGAGGATTTTGCTGGCCCCACAGAGAGGGCTGGTGCTGGCAATGCAGCCCCAGCGTGCTGAGCACTGGCTGAGGACAGTGCCCCATAGCTCCACGGGGCACTTGAAAATTGAACTGGGAATGAGAAGACTGGATGGAGAATTCTTGTCTTCAGTGAGGACCAGCTGGGTGTCAGAGGCAGCACAGCAGCAGGGGATGAGACCAAACACGAGGCTGGGGTGTGAAAGAGCACAGCACCAGGAGGGCAGAGCTGTCGCAGGATGGCTTCAGACTGATTTAAACTGCGGACTTGAGCAGATGCCAGAGATCTGCCCCATGTTTGGACACATAAAACATCAATCCAGGATAACCTCCTGTTGTTTCTGTTGCTGACCAAAGATTTCTGATTTCTTTAGTTTTCTGATTTCTTTAGTTTTTTAGTGGTTTGTGTATATCCTGAACATTCCATTTAGTAGGTTGTGCATATCCTGACCATTCCTGGTATTTCTCTCACCAGTCCTGCTGCTGAGCAATGAGGCTCAAGCAGAGTAACAGCAACAGTCCTCTACCATGCTGTTAATTAGTTTGTAATATCTAAAGCTGCTCTGAAATGCAAAGAAAAAGAAAGTAGATGGCACAAGATGTAAATGTGTCTTTTGCATGGATAAACTAGAAAAAGAAACTAAAATTTTCTTTCCAGTTGTATTCAAAGGCTATCTTGATATGGAAAGCAGAATTTATTTTTTTCCTAATTAAATAAAGTAGGAAAAATAATTTTAAAAAATTCTAACACCCACTCTGTCTCCATCTATTAGCTTATAATAATCAACCAAAAATTATAAAAATTGTAAAAAACTGTTTTAATTCTAAACCATATGGGTATTTCAGACTTCATTTGAATCAAAGTATTAACTGCTTAGGTGCTTGCCCCACTTAAATATAAACACGTGCACTGGATTTTCCTTTAGGGAAGGACGTTGTTAGAGAAATGGAGAGGAAACAAAATGGTTCTGTGCTGTTTCAGAGTGGGTCAGATTTAATGATGATGCAAGCCAGGTATAAATCATTCAGAAGAAATGAGCAGGCAGCAATGCAGCATAACATGCACTAATTTGTCACCCAGTCAGGAAAAAGTGTAAAACGTGAAATTAGTTTTGTAAGGATTGATACCTTAACTGTGAGACCCTCACATACACAAGATTGTCTATCAGTGCCGAATTTGGCTATGAAACACATTAATTCTTTTTATGTGCTGTGTGATGCCAGCCAGGCAGCACCAGTCACAACCAGGATATCAGGCACTATGGCAGAGTAGCCAGGAAGATAATTACAGCACTGGAGAACAGGAAATTTGGTGGTTTGGGTACACACAGTAGAAATATAAGGAAGATTTCCTGATAATTCATAAGTAACAGGACACTTGCAAATGTAGCTGATAGAGCTGGAAGCAGAATATCCCTCTTAGCAACACTGCATTTGTCTAAACCTGCTAAAAGTTACTGTTGATACGTAGAAGTCAGTTATTCTGCCCATATTTCAGTGTCAACAGTTTATAATAGAAATAAAATTACTAAAATAAGTCAATTGAGCTGTAACTTCAGGTTGGCCATAGACTTTCACAGACTCAAGGCAGAAGGAGAGACGTGATCTATTTGATGAAATAGCAGTGGCTATGGGTGGTATTCAGAAAACCTTTCAAAAGGCAGCCTTTTAATAAATCACCACTTTTGGTCCATTTGCAAGACAGAATCACCTGAGGGGTTTTTACAAATCAATATAACCATTAAGCACTTAGTCAAAATAACATTATTTAGGCTGAGATCACAAGTTAGCTGGATGATGAATTTACATGAAAGCACCATCAATTAAAGGAAATGGTTGTCCCTTATGACACACGGCAGGAGTGAACTGGATTTTCTGTTTTGTAAGGAATTCGGAAGGAGGATGATTACTCTGCAGGGAGCTTGGAGCTGCCCTGGAGGCAGAGGTCCCAGGGGCATGTTGCTGAAGGCACACAGGGCTCCTCTGAGGAACCACAGCACCAGGAGAAATACAGTACAGATGTCCAGGCTGGCGCCAGATCTTCTGCTTTGCACAGGGAAGGTGTACACCAACCTTGAAATTATTTTAGTAGAGGAAAAAGAGACCTTCCCATAATGAAAGGCCGTGATCAAATCTAATCCTGTATCAAAAGTTTTTGGAATAGTCTTTTGACCATGGTGTACACTGTTCTAGCCAAAGGCTTTGGAAGTCCCAGTTAACATGACTGTCCCTGAAATGCCCTGAAATCTCTTCTCTGTTCTCCATCATGGTCATTAGAAATTCTACTTACTCCTAAAATAAAAATGTACATATGGATGCCTAACAGTTACTTCTCAAAACACAGAATGATGATCATTAAAAGAACATTAAGAAATCAAAGGGGACTTTTGAGAAAAAAATCTCAGATGCTAAAAGAGTTTATTTCTCACAAAAAGAATTAACTCTTTGATGATTTTTCTAACAATCCATGGATGTCAAAAATAAGAATACAAGTCCCTATTTAAAAGAGAGGGTATTGAGACACATCTTTTTATAGATGCCTCTTTTAAACTTCCATCTACACTGGTCTCCAATGTGAACCATCATTAAAAGGAGACTGTAGGGTCAAACAGGCCAGTTTAATTGTAAAAATAATTTGCTTTTCTTAGTCAAATTCTGAAATGTTAATAAGGGGTTTCCTTCTTGAATTAGTAATACCTTTAAAGTTCAGTCATAACAAATAGATTTTAAAAAAGCTTAATTTTGACATGTGTAGCCTCTGGTAATTAATTAAGAAAAATGGATCTGTTAGAATGAAGAGGAAAAGGTTAAATCAGTCTGTTTGGATCCAAGCCTGCCATTTTCAATGTGTACCCTCAGTGGCTACCTCAAAACCTACACTAATGATTGGGGTCTCTACTTTCTCCTTTCAATGCTGGAGCAATATGTGCTCAGGCTGCACAGAAAAAAGAGTGTTTTGCCCCATTAGAACAAATCAGTGCCTAGACAGGTACCCAAATGTAAATGCAAGTCCTTCAGAGTGCTTCTCTAGCACACCCACTTGTGCATAAATTGAAACATTGTCTGTATGTGAGTGTAGGGCAGGTGAGGGAAGCACATCACATACAGTGCAGGGTTCTCCAGCCCGTTCCTTTGCTGCTCCATGGAAAGGTCCACACCTTTGCTTGCTGCTCTGGTAGTGAAAGATCCTGTAATTTCTGAGGGCTTTCCATGTTCAAGAGCTTCTCCATTTTTAAGGTAGTTGAGAGTGGTTTTCTTTAAATGTAAGGATAGTCAAACCTTGCAAAAGTAGTCATTAAAACTTACCAATGTCATACTGTAATTGAAATTCAAGAGATAATTTTGGTTTTAATTAGGTTAATTTTTAAAATTAAATTTTGAATAAATTTCTCTCCAACATAATCAGAGAGAAACTTTAGTTATTATCTTCCTGCTTCTTCCCTTTTGTCATTCAGCCCTCCATGATGAATCCTAGCCAGTAAAGGGACCAGAATTTTTTTCTGAAGAGAGAGAGTCTTGAGTTTGGATATTTGTGAAAAGACCCTGTTTCTTCCTTTTGAGATTAAACAGTAAGAAATGGTGATATATACATACCACCGTGATATATACATATGATACAAAAATATCACAGTGATAATCAGCACAGGTTGCATTTTATTTAAACTACATAACCGAAAGCATTGTCTGGCTAGTATGCATCTATAACTTTGTAACCTTTTTCCTGTTGGATCATTTGGTATGTCTTATGATTCAGTAGACCTGGATATTTGTCATACCATAAAGTCAGATGTTAACTGGTAGTCTCATGTTGACACAACCCATGGGGGCAAGATGTTGCATTTATCCTGTGCAAATATTTTAAGTAGGATCTTTTAGTAACAGTGAATTACATGATACCTTCAAGACAGTTTTTGAGAACTATACATGAGAATCCATCTCATCTCACATCAGTCACTGAAAAAACCCCAATCATCCAGGTCTGAGTTAGTTGTCCAATCTCTTTTAGAATTCCTGTGAGAAAAATAAGCAATTCTGGGGGCAATTCACACCCATCTTAGATGCTTATTTTACCAGGAAATGAATCATCCTGTGTTTTTCTCTGTCAACCATAAAGACAATCAAGGACAACCAGCTCAAATCAGGACACCTAATTTTGACAGTTAACATCACTGGAAGTGTTCAAGAAACAAGTGGGCCTCACACTTGATTTAGTTGACATGGTAGTGTTCAGTCAAAGTTAGACTTGATGACCTTGGAGGTTTTATCCAACTTTAGTGACTCTGTGGTGCTATGAAATGCCTAAAGGGATGAGATAAAGTCCAGCCAAAAGCTCTGTCCCTATAACACACTGGTTTGCACCGGGACATAACTCTCCTATCTTTTGTTACCAGTGTTTGTGGGGAAGGTGGGAGCTTCATCTCCACTGCTCCCCATCCCCTGTGAGCTGGATGGTAAAGCAACTCTAAATGGAATTTGCCCACAGTAATTGGAATTTAACCTCCTGCACCTTGATCCCTTCTGCTAAAGCTACTACATAGCTGCCAGTAGCAGCTTTGCCCAAGGTATCTTTGTAAATCCAGACAGGTATGAAAAGCAGACCTTCTGTATTTCTGTAACTTTTAAAATTTAATGCACAATTGGAGGCACCAGACCATGCTGTTAATCCCACTGAAAATGTTGATATTGAAGTCAGTGGAATCTGACCAATTCATGCCAGCTCAGGATCTGGACCATTATATTAATGTATTATTGACATAGACAAGAATTGAACTTCCTATATACAACTTTTCAAAGAGTTTTTCAAAATAGCACAGCACTGAGAGACACTGCTTCCAAAAAAATTACATATATAACCCCTATTTTTTTAAGCAGCATCTGTCTTTGACATCTCTCTGCTAAGCAGAATCTGTACAGCACTTTTAAAAAATACTGAAATCATTAGTATGACACATAACCTCAATTAAAATTTCCTGGGGTAAGGCAAAATTATTGGATGAGGAGTTTTTTTTTTTTTTTTTTTTTTTTTTTTAAATCTGTGTGCGCAACAGGTTAGTCTCACTATTCAGAGCAGATCCTTTTAGGCTTCAGTTCTGTTCATCTATCTGATTTTGCACAGGAAATTAACAATTAAGTGGAAATGTGACCACTAAATCTGGAAAAAGCTGGAGCCACTACTGTCTCCCTGGAGAAGAAAAGTATAAAAGGAATTACTATTACTATAATCAATTTAGTGTGCAAGATGTTACCTCCATATTGAGCAAACTTAGGTCTGTAGGCAGCTCCATGTTACATAAACGATAAAATCTGTTTTGACAGTGTAATTAATGTTAGTCTCAAAACAGAAATGCAAATCAAACAAGACATCAAGATCAGAAACTGTAGGCCTTTGCTAAAATTAAAAGAAATGTGGGCAACACAAACCTCATAGATTGCTGATGGACTGGTTACAAAGGGTTCTATTTTAGATCAGTTAATTAGCAAGAAATTATAGCCTAACCAGTATCCTGTAGATGGCACGGCAAAGTGCTGACAGCTGTACTGCTCTTCTAAACAGTTCCTATGTGCCTCTAAAATACTGCAGCTGCATTAAAAAACTATATCTCAGTTTTTCAGTTACAGGAAGGAAAAATGTTCCTTTTTCATTTTCAAAATGTATGTGTGGCTTTTCAGGAATACAGATTGCATTTGTCACATCATCAACATAGTAAGAGACATAGAGAAAAAAAAGAGTTCCAAACACTAAGAATCACTCTTCTTGTGCTACTCTTCTCACACTGACATAAAACAAAAAATTGAAAATATTTTTCAGTAGAATTACTTCTTTTACTCCCACATACCCTTCTCATTCAGGTAAATTAATTTCCATCAGCCTCCTAAACCTCTTCATGAATATATTATGTATGCTTGTAATGCTTTTGTTTTTCTATTTTGTATTCTCTTTCTTACAGTAATTATATGTAGCTTGTAATTTTATTTTACTTACAGTAAGGAATTCTAAGATGAATAGGATGAGAAAAACAATTTGCTTACTTATCCTTAAGAAAATGTTGCATAATTTTATCACTATACTATGATAATAATCTGACATTAAAGATATTGTGATTACTTAATATTTTAAACAAATATAATTTAATACTTTAAAACAATTAATTTAATCCACAGAGAGCTACAAGTCTGGACACAAACTCCAAGTGCTTTTTTTTTGTCAAATCAAATAATCATTTTACCTGGGAAGCAGATGGAGTCAGTATGAGTGTCAAAACCAGTGCTAAGAAAGCTATTTGCAGGCTCCAAACCCTGTATTTAGGTGTAGAAAGTGATGCTGCTGTGTTTTGATGTCTCAGCTTTATAAGTCGGAGCATGGATATCTCAGTTATCCTTGTTTTCAGTGGGAACAGAAATTACCCTTTGTTTTAATCCTATCATGCAATTTGAATAGGTTTAACTCTTGCCCTAGATTTATTTAAGTTAGCTAGCTATACAATGCTGTCATTGTAGACTATTTTAATAGACAACAGAGAGAAACAGAGATGTCCAGGGGACCACTTCTTTAATAACGGGTACGAGTCAAAAAGGACATATATATCTATTGGCTATAATTGCATATTAATGTGATTGCCTTTGACACCTACATTTTAGAATATGTATCACATGAGATGAACTTTTATGACTGAAATTTGTATAATTTCTTTGATTGGGGGAAGGAGACAGAGAATGGAAACATATGTATTGTTCTGGACACAGGAATGCCCTAAAAGGTAAAGAAATGTATATAAAAATCATGACTTGTTGATGTGTCCTTGATAAGCTGTTTTCATTCTCAGAAGGCCAACTGATAGGTTACTCACTTCAAACTCAGTATCTCCCCGAACCCTGGATGTCCTCTAGTTGCCCTTGAGGAGGAGTAGTATGCTGCTGGGATTGCTCTGGTATTGTGGTTTCCAGTGTGTATATTTTAATGGACTATATCCTGAGACTGAGCCCTGACCTTACAGCAAGTAAGACTTTGTTGGGAACTATCAAAGTGCAATTAGGTGACAATTAACACCTCAGTGTAGGTTGAGGTTTGTTGATTCTCTGTTGGTGCACAATAGGATGCATACACTATATTCAGTCTGAGTCAAAGACTGCCTAAACAACAGTTTCTTGTCCAGAATGATGCAATTCTCTTCTAGGTAATGTGTAGACATCTCAAATGTCTCAAATGGTACCAACCAATTGTCTTTGAACTAATCAGAGATTCTTGTCATGGGAACTTAGTCTACTAGATTGCACAAACCCATCTATGTTTAGTTGACTTGACCTGGAGGCTAACCCAACACAGTTCAACTAACCTGTCTGGTCAAAGGCTAATTCTGTCAGGTTATGCCCTAGGAATGTCATCAATTTTAGTATTGTTACTTTCCCTGATGCTCTGGAAAAAATCTTTCAAGTACATTTTAAGTACCAGGTTTATCCATTGTCTTTCTAGGGTAGATGTGAGTCTGAATAAGTTTCCTGATGCAGAAATGGATCAAATGATGTTTGTATATCTAGCAGAGCAAGGAATGTAGTTCCAGGGCATATAGCATCACTATGGCTCCTGACATATACACCTTCAATGAAACCCTGTATACATGCAGAGCTTCTGAGAAGACTCTTAGAGGTTATTTTGTTTCACAAATGAACCCAGAAGGAGAAGCATGGGCAGGGTCCTTCTTTTGCAAAGCAGCATGATAAACAGGTGCTTCCATGGGGACCCACTCTGTGTGCTTCCCCCTAGCTGCACAGATCCACCAGAGGACTTTGTCCTCTGGCAGCCTCAGGGTAAATATCTGGGCTGAGATTTACATCTGCCACTGTCAGCTTCTACCATGTCAGGAAGGGTTCAAACACTTAGCAGTGAATCGCCTTCTCTGCATGCTATATTTTTCTGATAAATTATTATCTTTTTCTTTATTTTTATTTTTTTTTAAACCATATAATACCATAAAGAAAACGCAGCTGAGAAAACTCTGTGAACGGACTAGCTTTGAAGCCAAATTCTGCTGGGGAGCATAGATATCCTTTTTGATAAAAAAGGAACCAGCTGTCTGGCAAATCCAGTGGGTTACAGAGGAATTTTGTCAAGCACAGAACAGCAGGAGCAAGAGAGAAACACTCATTACAGATTTTTTAAACTAACCATAGATGGAAGGCAGTGACTTCATTTTTTATCTTTGACTCTGAAGATAATCTGTACCAGGGAGAATGAAAATTATGAAAAGCTCCTGGCTACTGCTCCAACTGCTTTCATGCCTCATCAGCCTGAAGAGGCCAGGCAGCCCTAATTAGCACAGCCTTACTCCATCTCCAGGAATCCCGGAGTTGTGAACAGTTGTGACAGCCCCTTGGCCTCCTCTGTCGAACTCCTTGAACCAAAATGTTTGTGTCACCTTCATCCCACTGACTCCCTGGGCCATTTCTGCCATGTAGAACTGCTAGTGAACAGCAGTGTTAGCATAGCAGCAGAACTTCAATATGTTTTAAAAAATTAAAGACTAATTATGCCCTCCAGATACACCAAGAGCAATGAAAATGATGTGTGCATATCCAAATGTAGAACTGGGCTCATCATTTGTTAGGATAAGATTTATTCTCACAGTATAGGAACACAAGTTGGCACAGCATCAAAGGATTAACTCAGGATGCCCAAGTGCTCCCAGAGATAGATGGTGTGTTTCCTGCAGAGAGCTGGAGTGTCAGATAATTCCACGGAGCCCCAATAGTAATTAAGGAAAGTCAACATAATAAATTATGATTGAGAACACAGCCTTCTATATCTTATTTGGACTCAATGTTTTGTGTTTTTAAACGTACCTGTTGTGGATTCCACTGCTAGCTATTACTTAGCACTGGATACCAATAAAATCCTCTCAAACTGAGCATTTATTTCTATAGACAGAACAGAAATTGCAGAGATGTAACTTCATGCATATGTTTTCCCCCATTTGGCTGGGTTTTCCTAGCCATAGTGCATCAGATTAAGAAGATCCAAACAGCCACCTGGATGCATCTCATACTTAAGGAAATAAAAGAAAATCACACATCTGCTGCTCATAAACCATTTTTCTTTTACGAAATGAAGAGCATTTTTTTTGTCAATTTTTTCTATTTATACACATTTGTAAAATTCCCTCTGAGCTTTCTCTCCCCCAGGCTGAGCAGTCCCGACTCTCTTATGTTTTTCTCATGGGAGGGGTGTCCTATGTAGTAGCACCATGGCTTTGGCCCACCTTTGGTATCCTCATATATTGAAAAAAACCAACAAACCAGCAAAATCTAAAAATAATAACTATGTTATTAGTGTTCAGATAGAAACTAGTGAATCAGTCTTTTCGGGGTCTGAATGGGTAGCTGTGCTATGGAACAGTACAATTTCTCTGTCAAACATCATATTCTCAATCCATTTATTTTTTTAAGTACATGACTGTTCAATCAGTTCACTGACCATGAGATTTTTGTAGCTAATTATCAAACATGGGCTGTAAAAATTCACCCTACTAGGCCTTTACTTGAAAATGAAAAGCTGAAAATAGCTTGAAGTCAGGACAAGGGAAACCTGCAGTTCCTCAGGCATCCTGAGTAATTGTAGGAGCTCTAATTGAAACCTCCCTCATCCAATGTGATCTTGTTTGAATTAATTGGTTTTGGAATTAGTGCTCAATAGTTCAGTAAATGTGGAATTCTCTAAATTTACTCATTGCAAAGCAGAATCCAGCTGACTGAGAAAACTAATGTGCACAAAAGACAGTTCTCTACTTTTTATCTTCTTCAGTGAAGTTTTTAGCAAGCATGAGCTTAGTTGAGCCACCTACTATGAATCAGATAAAAGGAGGTACATGTACAACTGACAGAATCATTAAGGTTGGAAAAATCTGATAGATTTCAATTATGATCATTTTCTAGAAAAATTAAAAAAATTATGCAGTATACTAGCAATTTAAGGCTAGTAACTATAATCCCTAAATCCAGCAATGCTTCATGCTAAGTTTCTCTCAAGATTAGCAGGCAATCTCTGAAGTGGGAGAAATTACTTTAGACTGACATATAACATAGGACAAAAATTCAGGATGCCTTTATGTACCCTGACCAAGTCTCCACTGTGCTAAGCTCCATTGCTAGGTGGGTTTTTTTTCATAATTAATCCAGTCAAAAAATGATGTTGTAGCAAAAAACTTGGGTTAGAGGAAAACATGGAATAGTTTTAAGAAACTGAAAATGATTCTCTCTTTTATTCATTAGACTAAAAAACCAAAGAACTTAACTGAGACCACTTAGTCCATGCTTGTTACTGGAGAAGGATTTCATATACCTCATTGAGACACATATTTAGTATTTCTGGCTTAGTTGTTACAATTTGACTATAAATGCAATACACACTGAGAAGATATTTCACCTGATGGGTGAACATCCTGAGCAGTGGCCCAGAGAGGCAGTGTTTCTCTCAATAAAAATGGAAGTGTTTTATACACTGTATAATAATGTCATTAGAAGAAAAGACGTGTGCCCACACATCTGAACGGATGATAAGCTGGTGTTCAAGCTGGCCAGAAGTGAAAATAGCAAGTTACTCTCTCTCAGGGAAGGGATTTTAGGTTGTTCTTCAGCTTCACAAGAGACCATCCTAACTGCTACCTCCATTACCATTGCAATGCAGTATTTCTGCAGTCACAGTAAAACCAAACTAAAAAACCTGTGAGGAAATACCCTGAAATAGTCTCTAAAATATGGAGTGAGTAATATAAAGGACTCTCTCTACATACAGAACTTGTAACAAAAATAAGTTGACCTCAGACAAAGGGGAAACAAGGGAGGGAGTGATTAATATCTTCCAGATGTCCTTGTTATGTTTTCATAGTACAGTCAAGCATTGTACCACGATATCCAAACTACCTTCCAGTAAGAGAAGCCAGGTGTTGCAGGTGGGATAATGTGCTACTGCTGCACTGCTCCCGACCTACTGCGCTCCACTTCCCAGCAGGACTCCACAGTCAGGGCTCCCTGTGGGCTCAGCTGGTGGTGACACAGCCCCAACACCTCTGGCAGCCTTTGCTTCCCACAGCACTGTGCCACAGTCCCCAGGTGTCACTGGGAAGGAGCCTGCTGAGCTGACAGCAGGATGATGTGCTTAGACAACAGGGAGGCGAGCCGGTACTGCCTGGGAAAGTAACCCAGTTTTCATGAACTCTTCCTGAAAAGTGAAGCATTGCTTGCAGGAGTAGCAGAGCTGTAAGTCAGTAGCACTTAGGATGACTACTGCACTCAGTGACTTCCCATTCAGGAAATTACATGTTGTCTGTGATGGAGGAACGAGATGGGAGGCAGCAGCAGCTGGAGCTGTATTTTCTCAGCTGTGCATGTGACAGCTGGGACTGGATACGGTTCAGAGACAGAAAGCATATGCTGTCATTCAGGGCTTTTAACATCAAGTGTCTTTTACTGGGTTCATTATCTCTTCACAAAATGAAACGTGATGGCTAGAAGTGCCCTAACCTCAATGAATCAAGAGTCTCAGCAGGGGTCACACAGAGCTCAGCTCTAGCTTACCGTGGGCCAGCAATGCTGGCTGCCTCCTCTGCACTGCCACTTGTCTCATTCATTTACACTTGGGGTAACAGGGAGTGCCTTATGCTTTGTCACAATCTCCTTCAGAGCCGGAGAAGACTGGTTCCACAAATAATTAAACACATGGATCTGTGCAGAAGTTGTGTTCTTTAGCACCAAAGTTTCATTGGGCTTTCTCTGTAAAGTTGTATGCAGTTAAGAAGAGCCAGACACTGGTAGTTCTTTTTCCATCTATTAGAAAGCCCCATTAGCTGAGTCCATTAATAATGTCCCACATAATATTCATTATAGGTGCAACCTTTCTACCTCCTGAAAGCTGTTAATGCATCTAGGAATATTTTTAGCAAACTGCATGCTGTAAATATATAGTCTATACTTTTGTAATTGATTTCATAGATCAAATACTATTACTTTATTTTAGGTTTACATTTTTAGTTAAAATAATTAATTTTTAGCTAAGCCTATATGTTATGAATTAATTGCTTTACAACAATGATAAGAGGTAGTCATGACCTATATTACTAAAATTGAATGGGATAATTAAATTGAAATTAGTGTTAATTTTCTGAAGAATTCCTTTAGTTTCTTTGCCAAGAAGACTTTGTTACATCAGAAGCAAAAAAGAAATTAATGTAATTTTCCTAAGAATTCAAAAGACTGAATTGGAACTAAAAGCTGATGGGAAACACGGACCTTTTTGACATTTATTTGAATGAACCCCATATAAATGTCAAATATCTGCCAACACTATTTTTACATTCCAGGCAACTGCTTCTTTTACAATTTTCAGAGAGGGATGGAGAAGTAAGATTTTTTTTTGAATTATAGTAATGATAAGAAATGAAGCATCTCCCTCTAAAGTCACAAAGGCTGAAGAGAGAAAAATGGAAGAGTCACCCCTCTAGGGTTTTAAAAACAAGAACTTATTGGGCAACTGAAATTTCCCATTAAAAGTGAATCACATAATCCTTACTCTTCTTGTGTATCAGATAATTATTTCTGATTTGTATATTTACCTTATATAGACCCTGAGAAAAAACATGCTCAATAGCACAGAGATGATATTTTAAATATAGGACCACACTCAGAACTGTATACAGTCCATGGGCTTGGAAATAATTTTGGATCAGGAAAACACCTCAAATAGTCTTTTCAGATTGTCAATATCACCTCACCGCAACAAAGAAGAAGAATTGCACTTGTGGTCAAGAAAATCTGTCTGATAAATTATTTCTGAGATGAGGAAGAAATTATGTGTGAAATGAAGGTTAAAGTTTTCAAAACCACAGTATTTAACCAGCAGGCTACTAATCAAAGCAAAAAATTTTTCATAAGTTTGAAAACACTGTGATGCAAACATACTTATTACCTAATCCTTTATTTTCCCAAAAATATTCTATTATTCAGCTTTGTCACTTGAGGGAAAATAAAATAAATTATTTTCAGTGAAAATTTTGGGCTTATCTAGCATATAAATTCAACACAGCTCAGGTTAAAATCAGTTCACTTGGTAACCAAGGCAATCCTGAAAATATTCCAATTCAGTACTTGGAGTCAGACTCCAAAATAAGTATCTATTTGTATCTTTTGCCATGGAAGGTGTCTTCATAATGATCACACAGTAATATATGATAAAGATGAAAATTAGTCTCTGGAGTAGCAATAAGATTTCATTTTATGTCATGATAGTATCTCTGTTAATCAAAGGACAGAAAAATCCCTAGAGGGGGCACTGTGAGCAACAATTTCTAATTTTACAGAAAGTTTTATATAACAATTAAAATACTATGCTTAAGATAAAATAACATTTTATGCTACTTCTGGAATGTTATTCAACTGCAGCTTCCTTTCTTAGCTCCTACTGTTCTGTTATACAACAGATATGTCAAGCAAGTAATTTAAAAAGTATTTTTATATGACACACTTTGAGCTCACTTTTACCTTTTGTAGATGGGTAGCCTGCACTACAACTTAATAGTATCTGTCAAGGACAATATTATAATTAGGAACTGACATTAACATATCTGGAAACATAGAAGTGAATTGTAATCAGTTTACAAAGAATACATATTTCCTATAGATTTCATTTTAATTATTTAACTGCTCTCTATGTAATCTTTTCTCTACTGATATATGCTAATATTCTAAAATGAATAAAGCTATCACCTTTGCTAAGCAACTAATAAGAGAAAAGAAAATTGCCAGAAGAATGTTAAAAGAGCTTAACAGTGAGTGTTATAACAATGAATGCTAATGGCTACTGACGAGTAATATCAGATGTGTGAAGCTTGCCAAAACATTTACAATTCAGTGCATTGATACAATTGGTTACACCTGCCCTAAAAGTAATTAATTACCTTTTAAATTAAGTGCCTTTGAGTATTGAGACCAAATATTTTCAATCTCGCTTCTCTTTTTTTTTGTGCTTTAACAATCTAAATTAAAATTTGCACAACTAATCTCATTTAGAAGATCAATTACTTGATAGATAAACCTCATTAATGTCTAATAATATTGAAATTATACCATTTGCACTTGCATTTTTATATGTGCACCTAGATAACACTATGTATGTGAAATGGAGGTCAAAAATCCAGGTCCATTGTATTATGCACGCAGGATTCTTCCCAGAAGGAGCTTATTCCAAGATGTAGCCACAATGGCACTGTGTTACAAACTTAAGAATGTTGGTATCAAACTTTACCTCTACACAGGGAAAATGTTTCCAGTGTCACACATCCTTTTAGAAAACAAGCTGACATATTATTACATGCAGAGCAGCAGAAGGGTCAGTGGAGATTTGCTTACCTGTGGTTGACCTGATGGTTGAGGTGATGTTGGAAGATGCCAGCGCAGGTATACATTCATCATCTTGGGAATAGCCTGCCTGAATGGCACGCAAGTAACTGTGGCTTCTTGTTCGGAAACATCCAGGGAGGTCAAGGGCATCCATTGCCTGAGCTTCAACTTCACTAAACACTGATTCACACACCGATTCAAATTGCCCATTAACCTCTGCTTCACTCATCTGAATAAACAACAACAATGCATTTGATTTTTGACTTGCTTTTTTGTGATCATCACGGCCTCAACATCTCAAATGGACACCTGTACATTGATGAAGAACTGTTTTAGCAAATAGTTAAAATGTAGTAATCCCTTCTGATCACAATCACATTGTTTAACTGACATCAGCTGTTTACATGTATATATTAAGTGCATCACACATGCCATATATTAATGTTACATTTAATATCTTTTGGCATAGCTGAGAAGGGACCCAAGCCAACCTCACTGCCTGGTTAACTGGGTTAGCCATTCACTACCATGGAAGAACCTCTTCAGAAGCATTCTATAAAATCTGATACTTCTCCCAGCTGTGGAACCCTGTCTGGCAGAGCAGCCCAGCTATACCTCCTTGTACCCTCTACCAGGGTGTCTCCTTGGGGTATTTCAGCAGCTCCCTGCAGGGCTGGGGCAGTACCCAGCATCTACCTGCTAACCCTGCTTTGCAGCCTGGGCATGATGCAACACTGCCTTTTTCAGAGGCAATTTCCATGACAGACAGGGTCTAGGCAGAGTGGCCAGGCTTGGGGAACCTCTCAGTAGGTAGCCATATGTTGCTGTTTTGAAGATTAGTGCCTTAATTCTACCAAATGCATTTTTTAAAGGTTCACTGAAGTCAGCCTTAACAACCTATAAATGCACCTGAATAATTTAAATTGTGTTTATCAGAAATCAGATAGGAAATTAATGCTGAACAGATAATTGCATGACTTTCTGAAAATAATTTTTTTCTAAAAAGTGAGTGCTAGAAGTCAGAGTCAGTATGAATAATTTTACAAGTTAAATTTATATCATCACTAAATGGCACATCCAGTTGATATTAATTTTCCTATACAGCTGCTAAGTGCTCCTAGTGATTTATTCTTATGGAAAGAGAGTCCTTGCAAATATTTCAAATGTTTTAGGATTTTGGCTAAGTAAATGGAAATTTTATACAGAAGCCTTGATGATTATGAATAACTGGTATTTTACTTTTGTGTAAGACATTTTGGCTACTAAAATTCTTCTGAAAGGAATTACATTACCCTTCATAAAATTTGCTTTTAATAAAGTTAAGTAGACTAATGCAATCTCAAAGAGATTTAAAAAAATCTTGCTCTGAACTATTTTGCAATACTGTTGATCAGGAAATATATGGTAATTTAGTCCATAAACTCTGTAAGTCTTAACCACTTCTTTCAAACTAAGGTTATTGACAATAGAAAAATACAATTTTTCAAACATATTAAAAATATAAACCATGGAAATCTGCATTCTTCTTGAGCCTACCCTTCTTCAGGTGTGAAAAAGGAAGGATCTCACAACAAAAAGGCACAAAAAATACCACAAATTATACAAACTACTATTAAGTACATGGAACAAGACGAGGATGGTGTCATGGAGAAAGAACAGGAACTCGATATTTTAATACATTTGCTTTGGGTAATATCTATTAAATGCATTTATTAATGATCAGGAAGCTGCTGGACTGTGAAGTAGGAAGTGTGTGGCTAACACAAAGTTCCATAGGTTAGTGAACACTGAAAAAGTAAGGAACTATATCCAGCAGGTTTAGTTAATCTGGCCAATTGAGCAATCTACCTGCAAATGAAATCTATTGTGGAAGCCTTCCAGGTAATGTACACTGAAATGAAGAATTTTAACCACTACTGAAACCAATTAGTCATTATGGACAGCTCAGTGAACATCTCTGTGCATGGACATGGTCATAGAGGCAGAAGACATTAGAATAGTTCTATGCGATAACACTGTGAGGTGGCAGCCAACAGCATTTACTTTGACTGTAGGATCTAATCCATGTGAAATTTTCTCAAAAGCAGAATATAATAAAAACCATGAAATAACCAAACCAGCATAATAAAAACCAAGGCATGAGAATGATGGGAACAGTTTTCACAAGGGAGCTGTGGAAAAAAACCAGTGAAAGGTTTGGGAAATGACTGAGTGTCTCTAATTCCAATGTGTGCTACATAAGATTATATTTAGGAACACTTCACATAAATTAAGGAATTTGACTGAAGGGCATTAGTCAGGTGACTTGCCCCTCCCAGCTCTCTACAGTCAGCAGAGACTGACAAGCATTTCCAGAGGGCTCTCAGCCCACTCGGGATGTGCACTGTCCTGGAAGAAACTCTTTTGCTCCATTAACTACAGAGGAAGCTTTAGTTGTTGTCTCAGTTAAAAGCCTCAGATTAGATGAGTTGAATCCAGGCCTGAATAGCCATGCAGTACCAATCGAATATTAATGAATATAAAATTGCTTTAAAAAGATTTCTCTTTTAACATAGCCATTGTGTAAGTATAGCCTTAGGTGGCTCACTAAATGGTCAAAGAAATAATAAGTAACATGTCTGAGGAGAGGGCAGGGCCCATCTGTCATTAAGCAACACAGGAAAGAAAACTCAGGAACTATAAACATCAGAAACATTGGGAATTTTATGTAAAGTCCTCCGCTAAACAGAACATGCACATACTTCTTATGGCTGCTTGTATTTCAGGTCTGATTCAGACATCACTTTACCATGAATTAGCACTAACTAACAGATATAAAACCAGTAGGAAGGAAACCTGTACCTTTTCAGAAGACCCCCTACACAGAATTTTTTATGAGACTTATTCTTTCACCCAAGAAGAGTGAGGGATTTGATTCAGGATGAATCACTGCTCCTTTGGAGCACAATTTTTTTCAATCTATATCTTAATCTGGCAATTCAGATTTACTGAGATCAGAGCAGGTATTTTCAGAGGATGAGTATTGTAGGAGTGTACTCTTCATGTTCAGTCTGAATCTTCTTAACATTTAAATATTTAATACGGACTGAAAATAAAAACACTTGTACTTATATTTTTAATGAAAAATGAATGGAAAGTATTATATGTAGTAGTATCTCTTCGCCTCTAGCATTCATTATTTTTCTTGAATTTTTGAGTAACATTACTTAGAACTGAATTACTTTGACAATTCACATCCTCAGTTTGATATTAATTTTAAACCCCCCCCCCAAAACTAAAACCATCCACTTGTAACAACTCTCACATCTGCAATTAACCTATAAGAAAAGTTATAACAAGAATTTCCCACCTGACTAACACAGCTGGCCTGACTGAGCGTGCTCACCGCTCTCATATAGCTCTGATTCCTTGACCGAAACTTTGGGGAATTGTAGTTTGCAGAGGGATCCAGGTTGTGACCCCCAGGCACGTCACTTGCAGTTTGAAGGTAGCTCTGACTACAAAGGAAAGAGGAAGAAAAAAGGAAAGGGTGTAAACCTACAGATGGAATCAATTAGGACACTGAAGACAGTAATTTGTATGAGACTCACATACCCACTCCCCCGGGTCCAAATCCTACTCCATATAAAGCATCATAGACCTGTTGTAGTCAAATGTCTTAGTACAAGCAGAGAATCTGTGGCTCTGCTACCTACATGGTATGAAATTTTATGTCTTTGCTGTATTTAAACATCATCAATCCTCCTGGCTATTAACATTGAACTTTACTAAAAGACAATGTCTAGGTCAACAGGAACAAAAAACAGAGCAAAAGCACAAACTAAAGTAACTAAAAAGTCTTTCTTCATAGATAAAATCTGCTACTTGTAATCTGGTTTTCATCAGGGTGTTTAGGCATTAAGAGACCTTTTATCTTCAAAGGATTTATATAGTTTTACAAAAGATTAAAATATCTCATGTTCAGCTAAAAAAAAAAAAAAAATTAAAAGGTGCTGAGAGCAACTACATGAAGCTCTAAAAATTGTTTTATTACGACACATTTCCCATTTGGAGGCCTGGGACGGTAACACCACACTGAGCCCTCTTCAGTATGCTTTCACACTAAGGGCATGCTAGTCTTCATGTCTTGTTTTAAATGTATTGATTAACATTCCAGGAAAATATATAAACCTAAGAAAAGCTCAGTACTTTTCCCTGAATACAAAAAATTAAAATCTCAAATATGGTACACCAGAGTTCTCAGAACCTCTGTAAATCATATTTTAGAACTTTCCCTTGTGGATCAGTGCAGAAATTAATCAATACCCTAGACAATATTTGGTTTCATGTGGTAAATAGGTAGTTTTTACATTTATTCCTTAAAGGTAGCTTTAACAAAAACAGTTTCTGGGAAAGTAGATTTGTGCCAGTTGAATGCCTAATATTGGCTGTACGATTACTTCATGCTGAGCTGGCAGAGCTGCTCAGTCCAGCAGGGTCTGTGACATGGGCTGTTGGACATTTCCCTGTGAAGGGTGAAGCTTCCTCTCTGGAAGAACCAGACCACGCAGTGAGTGAGAAAACCACAGGTTCAATTCCTGCTGCAAGATGAAGCACAGACCAGGATCTTATTTCTCAGACCATATTTATCAAACATTGAGCATGACCATAGGCTGGTGCTTGAGGGGACTCAGCCTTCCTCATGGAGTGGACACAACCTGAGTTTGGATGCAGTCCCTGAGGAGCACTCAGGGAGGAATCTCCAACATTTTATCATGGCTTTGCCTAGAAAAGCAAAGAGTACTAAGATTCATCTCCCTGTGTGGCCATATCCTTTTGATGTCTGACATGTGATGATCTAGTATTCCCTCACCACCAGCTGCAAGAGCAGAGGGGATTTAGAGACCCTTACACCTGGGAGATCTGTTCTTGAACATTTCCATGTGCTCTCCCATCTCAGGGGCAACACAGACATAGCCTTGCTTCTTCAGTGCATCTGCCTTAGATTCAGAGAGTCATTTATATTGGAAAAGGCCTCTAAGGTCATTGAATTCAATTGGTAACTGAATGCTGCCAAGTCCACCGCTAAACTATGTCCCTAAGTACCACATCTACATGTCCTTTAAATACCCCAGGGATGGTGACTCAGCCATTTCCCTGGGCAGCCTGTTCCAATGTCTGATAATCCTTTCAGCGAAGAAATTTTTCCTAATAAATTTGCTGGAGCATGTCCAAAGAAGAGCAACAGAGCTGGTGAAGCAAAAAAAAAAAAAAAAAAAAGGATGGGTTTTGTTTTCATCTTTGTTCAAGGCAGGCATTCTTTCAAAATCCTAAGAAATTTCCCTGGAGGAAAAACCAATTAATTCCTTCCTGTCTATTTAGTTCCTGCTATGGAATGTCTCTGTAAACTCATGCCAGAGATAAACTATGTAGGAACTATGCTATAACTGCTAAAACCAAAATGAAAATGTATGAGATTATTGCAGGTATGTGCTCAGAGGTTAATTAAGTCATTACAGTCAAAGTGATTCTATGATTAAGATAACATTCTAATAGTGGGTCTAATTTGGTTCTAGATGATAAAAACAAGACCTGTAGCAGCTTTTTTTTTTTTTTTCCCGTAGGTATGAAGACAAATATAATAGATTAAGTGAAGTGGTGTAAAGCCTCACTCTCTATATTTAGTTGCTGGATGTAACTAAACTTCCTTTCCTCTATAGGAAGGCTGATGACTGACATCTGCTCTGTATCATTCTGATTTTTGCATATGCTTTACTTCATCATGGAATCAGAGAATGACTTGTGTTGGGAGGGACCTTAAAGATCCTGTAGTTCCAACCTCCTGCCAAGGGCAAGGACATCTCCCACTGGACCACATTGCTCAAAGCCCCATCCAACCTGGCCCTGAACACATCCAGGGATAGGGCATCCACAGCTTCTCTGGGCAACCTGTGCCAGTGTCTCATCACTCTCACAGTCAAGAATTTCTTCCTAAGATTTAACCTAAATCTCCAAGTTGATAACTGATCACCCCTTGTCCTGTCACAACCTGTCCAGGTAAAAAGTCACTCTCCCTCTTCTTTAAAAGCCCCTTTTAGGTATGGGAAGGTTTCAAGGGTGCCTTCTCTTGTCCAGGCTGAACAACCCCAGCTCTCTTAGTCTGTCTTCTCAGGAGAGGTGCTCCAGCCCTCTGATCATCTTGTGGCCTCCTGCAGACCTGATCTAAGGGGTCCACATCTTTCTTGTGCTGAGGACTCCTGACCTGGACATTCTACTCCAGGTGGGGTCTCACGAGGACAGAGAACTTTAATCTGTCTGGTATTGTCAATAATCTCTTTGATGTTGTTACGTTAGTATTTTTCAAAACAAGTAAGTCCCTCCTGGACCTTCTGCTTGTCATCATCAGGTGGCAAAATCTAGATTCTGAGTTCATGAACAGTTTGTGAACAAGATGTTTGAGATTTCATTAAAACGTGGGCCACATTAAAAAAAGATAGAGGAAAAGAATTAAATTATAAATTACTGTATGAAGGACTTAAAATTAATTAATTTAAACTTGATCCTAATAACTGTCCCCTTTGCTAAGAAATGCTTAACAATCTACTATTTAATTAATCATATTCTGGTTCCTTGTTAGGTATTGCTACTGTTAAATACCATCAACAATTTTTACAGCAATAATTTCTTACAGAAAGAAGCCCAGTATTCCATAGTACTTCTAAGCAGCTGAGTTTTGATGAATGAGTTTGGATATTACCTGATAGTTAAATAATTTTTCATTTATCAGAGGAGATTAATTGATTCATGGAACTGTAGCAAAAAGTAAAAGAAATGTTACATATATTAGGCTATTAAAGCAATTTTACACTCATTTGATTAACCCTTTGAAATTTTCCTGATATAAAGAAATTATTAGTTTTTATTTCTGAGATATAATCTCAAAGATATCCTCTAGGATAAATGTGTCAATGCATGGTGAAAATTATGACCTTGCTATAAATAGGATCCAGAAGCAAAATACCAGAGTTACGTGGGGAAGTTGCTCTCAAATGTCATGATCTGTTGCTCAAGTCTCATGCTTGTCAACAATACTAGAAAACACAATCAACATCTGGCCTTGGTAAATGCAGACTTTTTAATGACATCTATTCTATCTATAAGCTTAGGAACAAAATTCTTGACCTTCATTTCCAAAACATCAAGGCTGTTTTGGTTTGAAAAGAGAAAATAATTTTCTTTTATATTCTGTATCAGCACAGATGATCTTATATCTCAGCTGATCATTGTGGAAGGGCAAAACAAGCATGTGCAAATGAGATGTTTTAACAGATCATCTCCAGGACCACTAAACAAATAAACACAGTAATATCAAAGAGGTGGCTCTAAAATCAGTGCTATGGAAAAGGAGGAATAGAGCGCGACTAAGAGGAGAAATTAAATGTGTCCACTCTCTTCCCACGGGCTTTTCTCAATAGACAAGATTTTAGGAAAAGATGTCCTTTAAAAGCATTTCTGCCCCCAAGGGTTGCTTTCCATTTTCTATGGGCTTCAGAAGTTCATGGCAGCCAGGCACAGGTCTTAAATTTAATGAGAAATATTTTAGCTGAAAGAAAGGCTCAAAGCCTAAAGAAATTTATGGGAAAAAAGCACTTCCATGTAATGACCTTGCCGCTGTTGAGAATTTCTACTCTAAAAGTGAAGGACTCCCAGTGAAGGTAGCTAAATTTGCAACAGCACTTTCAGCACTCAGCAGATTGCCTGAGTGTGTTCAGGGAGGACAAAATACTGCGTTATAACCATATAAAGTGAGCTGTAGCATGGCGTGCTTATCTGGGACAGTATAACTGATAGCATGTCTGTTAGCATACCTGGGATATCCTGTCACTCTGGTACAGAGTGACAGGCAGTGAGGTTAGGCTGCATATTTCCACAGAAAATAGATCAAGAATAAGGGAAGAGACAGCAGCCCAAAAGCAGTCCTGAGCAGTTTCACCTAAGAGACTTGCATTACAGTTTCCCTTTTCTTGCATTTCTCTAAACTCCAAAAATTCAGGCTTCTGTATCCAAGCCTCATGTGTATTGATGCTCCTACTTGAAAGCTACCACTTCCTCCAGCTCCAGAGCTCATATTCACCAAAACCCTCAAGGACAGCTCTTTTTCATTCTTGACCCACCCAGAACCTTACTGCCCCTTCTTTAAGTCCCAGCTCACAGTTTCCTGTTCAAGATCTTCTAAAACACCTCCCAGAAGTCAGCATTTGGCCCCTTATGCTTCTGTCCTCTCCAGATTTCAAAAGTACCCCTAATACCTCTGTTTGTCATCACAGTCTTGCTTAACCAGCAACAGCCACCTAATCCTACCCCCTCACTTAGGAGGCTACCACAAACCCCAAACCTCTTCAACTTCTCGTGCAAACTAGCTGTTTTTGCCCACACTTCATCAAGAGTAAACTTTAAAATCAGAATGGGAGAAAATAATTGCAGGAAAATGGGGAAGTGCCTCTCCCTGAAATCCCCAGGGGAGGGACCCTGCTTCCCCGCACTACAACAGGAAAACTCCTGTTATTTTAACCCTACAACAAGCAACAAAATGTGCTAAAAAACCCCAAACACAAAGAAACAAAAAAGGATGATTTTAAAAAATTCTTTTGACTCCAACCCCCAGTTTAAATTTCTGTTATTCCTTATCTTTTAGTCATACTTAATAGGATTCCATACATCAAAAATGTAGGAAGAAACTTAAGTTTCCTTGTATTGTAATCAAAAAGCACTACATAAGGTTAGTGAAAAGTTTCAGGAGATGGAAAAAGATGTCTACATCTCCTTATCTTTTCCCAACTTAAGCCTTTCTAACAGAAGACTAAGAAAAACACAGAGCTATTTAGAACATGTTTTAATGAAAGGAACAATAATGCAAGCTAATTTAATAGCTGCAATAACACATTAACTAATGATAAGGGCAGGGCATTAATTAATGATAACAGAAAGACCCTTCTTTCATTATCTTCAGCAATCTAATATTTAACCATCTATTTCCTTTTATATTAATGGTGTATTTGTAAAAGGAGTAAGATACTCTGTAAATAAAAGATAGCTAATATTTTTTGGGTTGTTTTGCTGCATTCCATTGTTTTATATAAATTTAAGAAAATTTATGGCACCATGGATAGTGTCTGAAATAGCATGGTGACTTCACATATGATGCTGGGGGATTTGAGGCATCCCCACTGCGATGCGTACCACAGCACCTTGCACCACCCAGTCGAAATCTATCACTCTGTGTAGCACTCAGCCCATCCTTTGTTGTCACCGAGATCAGATGTTGATGAACACCCAGGATGGTTTGTGGCATGTTTCCTGAAGTCTCTTGTCATTGCTGCATGGCAAATATTGCTGTGAGCTAGATTTACAACATACAGTACTGCACCAGGACTTATGCAAGCATTGCATGTTTTGCAGAAGGCAAATCTTTCAATTATTTGGTGAAAAAGGTATGTATGGAAAACAATATTATTTCACTTTTAGAACAGCTTGAAATGCTAGAATTAGAAAATGGCATAGTTTTACATATTATAGTTAATCGAGGGTCAAAACAACAACAAAAAAATCACAAAGTCACAGCATCAGGTAGGTTGAAAAGGACCTCTGAGATCATCAAGTTAAACCTATGACCTAAGTAGACATTGTCAACTAGACCATGTCAACTAAACCATGACACTGAGTGCCATGTCCAGTCTTTCGTTAAATATCTCCAGGGACAGTGACTCCATCACCTCCCTGGGCAGCCCATTCCAGCACCCAATCACTCTTTCTGTGAAGAACTTCTTCCTAATGCCCAACCTAACCCTCCCTCAGTGCAGATTAAGACTGCGTCCTCTTGTCTTGTCACTGCATGGGAGAAGAGATTGATGCCCACCTGCCTACAACTTCCTTTCAGGCAGCTGTAGAGAATGCAAAGGTCTCCCCTGAGTCTCCTCTTCTCCAGGCTAAACAATCCCAGCTCCCCCAGCTGCTCCTTACAGGACTTGTGTTCCAGACCCTTCACCAGCTTTGCTGCTCTTGTCTGGACATGCTCCAGCATCTCAATGTCCTTCTTGAAGTGAGGGTGCTGGGGTTTTAGGAGTTCTCCTTTTGTTTTTTTTCTTTCCTCTTAAAAAAATTTTCCCCATGCATGGGGACAAATTACTGAGAACTTAAGAGAGACAAAAAGACTTGGCCACAGGGAGTGGGGTCCAGCTGGCTACTCTCTCTCACCTGGGGTCTTCTTGCGTGGGTCAGAGATGCTGCGAGATCTGAACTGGGAAAAAGGGGTTGAGTACAGCCCCTAGGGCTCTTGCTCTCTTGGCGTTTGGAGGGGGAGAAAGGCTGCTGTGGTGGTGGAGAGAATTCGTCACCACTGTGGGTTTCAGCCCTTTGCTGCCTTCCTCCTACTCTGAGTGGAGCTTGCTTGCTGGAGCGGCTGTTGCACTGGGACCCTAACATCCCACCTTAGTAAAGAGGCCGCTCACCATCGGCTCAGATGCCTCAGGGAAAAGCCCAGGATCCCAAGCCTGCCTTTCCATGCCCTGCTGGGAGCCGGGCTGTGGCCATCCTGGCCCTGCCGTTCCTTTGCTGCAGCTCTGAGTTTCGCTACTCAGTAGCCCCGCACGCCTGCCTGCCTAGCCATCCCGGGGTTTCCGCTGCAGCTCCGAATACATCTCATCTATCTCCCGGGACTTTGTGTTTGTCCCTGCTGTTCCCAGAGGTCCTGCCTGGGGCACTGGGATCAGCTGCCCCAGGGGGTTTGCAAAGCAAGCTTTCGGTCCGCCATCACTGCGTGCTCCCCGAGCTCGCTCCGGAGCGCCCCCTGCAGCCGCGGGGGAACCATCGCACCTGCCCTGCTCACCGGGACCCGCCAGCGCCCCTGCCGGCTGTGACTGGAACTGCACCAGAGGGGAAAGGGCCTGACAGCCGAGAGAGGCTGCACTGGGTTTGTGGTTCTGTTTGTTGTCACCACTGTAGTCATTGTTGTTTGTTTGCCTGTTTATATATCTGTATTTTAGTAAACAACTGTTATTCCTATTCTTTATATCTTTGCCTGAAAGCCCCTTAATTTAAAAATTATAATAATTTGGCAGAAAGGGAGTTGCATTTTTCATTTCAAGGGAGGCTCCTGCCTTCCTTGGCAGACACCTGTCTTTCAAACCAAGACAGAGGGGCCCAAAACTGGACACAGGAATTGAAGTGTGGCATCACCAGTGCCAAGTAAAGGGTAGAAGCCAGAAGCACCCTAACTTCTTCTCACAAATTCTAATTCCTGAGCACCAATATTTGACAGCCAAGACAATCCCAGGGGAAGCATGGAGTATATAACTCCTGAGAAAGGGATCTCTCAATCCCACTGGTTTTGGTTTTTTTTTTTTTTTTTTACAGCCTGCATTTTATTTTCTAATAAGTGATTGACATCACATACCTTGTCATAAACCTAATACTATTGCTTAAAAAAGTATTATTGTGATGCCCAAAATGCTGCAAATGTCATACACTTGCCAAGGTCATTCCTTGATCTACTCACATTCAAAATAGTGATCACTCCCCAGAGCACCTCTTCTCTGTCAAATGTTCAGCCACCAGTGCACCCTGGGTCAGGAAGGTACTGAAAGTGAATTAACGTCTTCTGAGACCTCTAAAAGTTGCAGCAAGAAGGTCACCTTCTGACTCTGAATGAGTTTATCAGATTTATTCACTGAGCATCCAATATAAAGTAAGTCCATGTTCCATCAAATTAATTTTCAGAATTGCCATATTCTAAAATCATACCTTTTTATTTTCATGATCATGCCTGTATTTGTGCAAAAATCTGAGAATGAATGGGAACATTAAAGAAAGTACAATCACTCCTGTTCAAATCAGTACATGCAATTCAGAAGTATCTTTCTGGGACAAAAAGATATAATTTCTGAAATAATTCATCTTGTGTGCCTAAAAGGGAGGTGCATTAGGATTATCAAAGTAGCTGTGGTTATCAAAACCTATTTTATTGAGAGATTTGCATTTCAATGGATATTCACTTCTCTATCTGGATCTATCTTAACTATGTCTTTTTAGGTACGTGAAATAACTCATCGACCAGAATCTAATGATTAACCTTAGCTAGAAGCGCCATTGTGTAGCAGCTGTGAGTCACTCTGTATCTCCATGGAGCCCTGCTGCTGTCAACAGCGCTCTGCAAAGGGGCCCAGATGTGCCTGCACACAGCCCATTGGAGAACTCAGAGTGCAGACATTAAGTCTGATTCTCCCTTTCGAATAGCACATTTATTCTGGCTATTTGGAAAACTGAAAGTGCATATAAATCTCATAAATTTATCTGTAGTAAAGAATTTCTTTTCTAATATTTGCCAGTCTGAAGCTTCTCTTTGATCACTAAGCAGATATGAGAATTTGGGCCAAATGAAATTATTTAGATGCCTAGATGCTTCATCATTGACCAATAAATACCCTTTTAAAAATATGCATGAAAGATATTGAACATTTGATTTATTACCGGAATATGCTAGAAAAGAGGTGGAGACTGCTCTTTCCAACCTTATGAAATGCCTACTAATCACTGGTAGGGGACAACTCTTACTGTCAGTAAGTGTTTAGGGATTTGGCACCACATGAACCAGAAGAGAATGAGAGGAAATCATCAGAATCGTTAAACAGTCTGGTGGTTTGATCACTCCTTGCAAAGATAGAGAGGATGTAGGCTCAACCTAGCCTGTATTGCTCGTCACTCAAAATGTGAATGTAATAAAAAAAGTAGGATATGAGAAATCTAAACTCTAAACTTTCTAAAAGATGACAGATTTATACATATAGCCAATCTGTAGCTAATCCTAAAAGTCTTGTTCCAATTTCATATTTTGAGCTTGCCCTGGCAAGCTCTCAACAAGCCAGTCAGCATCAACAAAAGGGCATTTAAAGAATCATGTAGCAGTTCAGCAAATGGGTCTGTGGATCTAAGCAGAACTCAGTTATTGGATATATGTTCCTAAATCTGTTTATGGAATTGAAATTTTCATTAATTTCTTTAGAAAGATATCTCAATTTTTTTTTCTTTGGTTTTGGTGCATATACATGTACGCGAGCAAAAAGTCCTAATTGGGTAGAACAAGTATAGACTACAATCAGGACTCATTAAAGCATCTCAGCACAAGCTTAATTTAAGCACACATGTAAGTCCATAAAAATGGTAGAGCTAAAGAAAATGACATTCATGCTGAAGTTGAAGGTATTAATGAGACTATGTAATATCTTAAGAATCAATTGAGTGGAATTGGGAAAACTGAATATATATTATATAATTTCTGCCTTTTTAACCAAAAGCATCTTAATTTTAAAATCCTTGCCTGACGAAGTGTTTCTGTGTACATCCTTTATAGTCTTATTTAGTTTTTTGTTAAAAACTAAACAAATGAGAAAATCAGCTTTTGATCCTTTTCAAATGAAAAGTAAAACTAACATATTTGTTGGAAGCAGGAACAAATAGACACCAAAAACCAGACGCATATTTTCCCTTGGATGTCACTATTTGTGTTTGTGATATTGACCTGAATCTTACTGCATTTTCACCACAATCCATCATGTAATTGCATTTTTCTGAGAAAAGCCTGCTTTATTCCTGAAAAGACCCTGGACTTTGTTTAGCCTTAGGATCCCCCTTCCATCCCTAATCCAGGGTAATACATTTCAGCCTTACAACATAAAGCTGGTATTTACTAAAATGAGGCAGGAGATCTGGGCTCAATGACTCCCTGCGTTTAACACTATGTTACTTCTCAGAGAACAAGATGCCTAACACTGCTTAAGAGCATTTGCTATTATTCTGCAAAGGAAGAAAAGATGGGGTTGTCTTCTGACCCCACAGAAGATGTTTCCTAGGTAGCCAGATGGTTGTCTCTCCTTCATCAGCATTCCCTCTTTAACCCTGCAGACTAATTTAACCCAGATCTTACTGACTGCAGCAGAGAACACCATCGCCATGCTTGTGGCCCTCTGATTGCGTTATTAGTTGATAAGGCTTTGTAATTAGCCCTCAAACTCTCCTCAGTAAATCTCCAATTTCACCCCTCAGAGACTCTGAGTAGATGCTACTACACTACAGGGCCTCAGAAAGCTACTAATGAAGTGTGTAATGAGGCTTTTTAGAGTCAGAAGATTGAGGGAAAAAAAACCCAAAGAAATAAAAAGCATATAAAAGATGAGGGTTACTTTTCTAGTGATTTTCCTCATCTCTTCTATTAAAAATATTTCTCAGGAGTGGCTTCAAAACCATTCCTAATTTAAAAGGTAGAAGAGTTAATGGCAAATTGAAGTTTACCATAAAAATTAAAAAAGGTTTGCATCACTGGTGTACAGCAATGAATGATGTTGAAAGAGAACATTAATTTCTCTAGCAAGGAAGGTGTGCTTTAACTCTCAATCTGTGACATTTTTGCAGCACACTCACTCCCCCACATGTGCACAGTTACCCACTGCCTTTTCTGTGTGCATTTGCCAAGGGGTGTGTCTTAGGAGAAATAGCCCCAGATTCGTCCAGCACTAAACAATAATGGAGTCTGCGCTGTCATGGGCCAAGATGGATGAAAACCCACGGGGCTGCTCTCATGCATTGCTTCCAAACTTCCCTCTTTGCTTTCACTTTCTCAGCATGTTATGGTTAGCACAAATGGTTGCAAATGCAAACTTTCTTTTTTTTTTTTTTTAATGGAGGTTTCCTACATGTCTTAGAGGAGCCTGTCCTGTTCCATGATTCCAGCTGAACCAAGGGGTTGGTCAGATCTGTTTGTGGTTTAATCCCCTTGCTGTGTGCTTTGGCAAGATTTTTGTGGCCACAATAAATTCTGCAGAACAGAACATGTGGCATGCCTTGGATAACAGTCCAGATAAGCATTATGTGGCAATGGAGAGATGGAATCTCTCACTCTGAAAAGAGGGAGAGCAGTGAAAGGTCATTGTTTTGCTCTTTTTTACTATAAACCCAGAAAACGCCAACCATTGCAGGTTTTAGACATATTAGCTTAAAATACTGAATAAAATGTTCTGTACAGAGATACCAGACTGTGAATAAGAGTGGCTGAAATATGGACATGCATCATGCTCTTCAGGTGTGCTATGGGTGTAAACAACCTACAACACAAAGATGTTAAGCCTCTGAGAGAGGCACAGATGCTCTCTGTGTGAGTATGATTCATAATTTAAGATACTCATTCCATACAGTGGCAAAAATCTGGTAGAGGATTAAGTGAAAAACTTAATCTTGGGTTGTCAAGACAACTCTAATTATCACTAGTATTGTACTGTGTCAGTCTGCCAAATAATTTGTACTGTGGCAGATTTCCTTCCTCATTAAAACACTACATTTTTGTACTGCCTCTGTGCTCACACATCTTTCTGTCTGCCCGCCCATCAGCTTAAGGTGTCTGGACTACCAGAAACAGAAAGGTCTGCCATTAGAGGTTTACAAAATAGAAGTAGACATTGCTGTCACTGAATTCATTTTATTGTAGCTTAACCTATTTCATCTTCATAGTTTCCTGTGAGTCACTTCAGAGCATAATGGAAAACTTCAGCACAGCACGACTATTCATTTGTGTGAGTGATACCAGTATGATCTTCAAATAGAGAGTATTTACTTTGGGCTAAATGCTATTGTTATCCCTTTTGACTCAATGGTGAGATGGCTTTCAGAGTCTTTCACAACACTTCAAAAAGGAGATACTGAAAATGGAATTTGCTATTTCTACAGTGTTATTCTGTTCATTTACATAATCAGGACATTAAGTACTTTTTCCCTGAAAATGAAAAGCATCAAATAACTGTATTATCTTTAGTTTTTCAGAATTGCTTTCCTATTCCAGAGTACCAATTTCTTGTTTTGTTTTCATCTTTGCTTTCTGGATCCCAGTGTCTCTGATGCTTCCATCTCAGCTTTGCTTGGTTTTGTCATAAATACAGAAAAATGACATTTAGTAGGTTGGAAGGGTACCCTTAGAAATCATGTGGGTCAGTCTCTCTTCCAGGATTGCACAAAACTTATTGAGGACAGGGACAGACACTCCCTTTGTTTCAGCTATCCATTCCATAAACTGTTTGGCTGTTTTGACCTTTACTGTAAATGAAAGTGCCTAGCAGTATACAGCATACCTTCTACAAACTACTGCCTTCCAACACAGTTTAACTTCATCTTCAGTAGCATCACAGCACAGCAGAAAACAATGGACTGAATAGAAGGGCTTGCATTTCACTTCTAGTATACCAAAACTGACATCTGAACAGTTTTGTATAATCAATAGTGCAAAATAAAGAAAACAAAAATTAAAATTAACATTTTCTTCTTCTGGGACTACTGAGAGTCAATATAATTTTCACATTAAATAGGACTTCTGGCACCATTCCAAGAAAACAAAAAGTTGAAAGGAAGCAGATTCAGGTATGTGTCCTGTCTCCACAACAGCAAGTCTGATTGCATTATATTTTACTCAAATGCAATTTCCTAATAATACTAATAAATTACACTGGCTTGAACTTGATGTTATAAGACACAGCAGTGCAACCTACTATTCAGTTTTCTGAAACAGCATTCATAAAGAAAGAATTGAAATTAATTTTTCTTCAGTGAGTAATTTTGATATTTAGGGGCATTTCATTTTTGAAAAGACCGAAAAAACTGAGCCCCTTATGCTCAGTTGTATACAGGTATACACACAAATAAGCCAGGTCCATTACTGGACCCTTTGGCCAAGCTTTCTTATCCTACAGTGAGAGTGGCTACATCTAACAGACCTGGTGCCTGAACCATGTCTTGGCACTATCCAGAGGTGACAGGTGGCCCAGCCTGCAGGTGGGCTGGGGATGCTGCTGACTGTGCTGTCTCTTACAGAGGTGGTGATCAGATGGCTGTGGTTTGGTGTATGACCTGCTTCTGACAGCTGCATAAACCAGCAGTGGCAGACTATGCACTTCCTTTTATTTTTTTTCCAGCTTGGAGTAAAATATACTCCTTTCCAAAAGCAACTTAAAAAATATTACTCCAGAATTTTGATGTTTCTATTATATCATTTACATTTACCTATTTGTATTTATTTATTCAGATGCAAATATGTGTTTTTATGGTTTAGAAACTTTTAATGTCCAATTTGCTGAATCTTTGATCAATACAAACCAGTAAAATAGGGCTTACTTTTGTAAAAGCATAAACAGAATTTAAATGGGAAAAAATAACCTTGTAAAGATGCCTAATAGTACTCAGAGGAGAAACATGCACACATGTCAAACATCTGTTGAAGGTTAAGTGAAGGCTGTTCCAATTTTCATTTTATCATATTCAGGATAGTGATAGAAAACTAGGCTTTTTCTTATGAAATCCATCTACCTTTGTTTTACAGCCAATAAATGTTTTTATACTGCCAAAACTATCAATATTCAGCTTTTATTACAAGTCTACTAGTGCTCTGGCAGACCTCAGTTCTGAGCTACCCTGTCACCTAAGCAGAGGACTAAGAGAATTAAACCCCCATTTAATTTCTGTGCACTAGCTCCCTCCATCTGGGTAAACAAGCTAAAAAGCCAGCTAATGCAGCTGACATCTTGAATTATGTAATTTCTCATGACACATGCCAGAAATGCTATTCAGCTCTGCTATACATGCAGGAATGCTGTTCAAAGCCCTAGCTTCTGGTTCAGCAGCATGATCAGTGGTACAAATGGTGCTCGGCATGCAGTAGGGATTACTGAGCCATGCTGGAGGAGGCAGGAAGGCTCCATAACCATTATCCATTGCTATATCCTTCAAAGAAATCCTCTGGAAAGAAGAGGCAACCACAGTGACTGGGAGACAGATATACAGGGAGGAAGTAGCTTGTGGTGAAAACCCAAGTTTAGGATCAGCACCTTGTATTTCTGTGCAACAAGAAATTTTCTGTCTGCTTTAGGATTGCTGTAATCTGTAGATTTTTGAGAGAAAGACTTACAAGAACCAGATAGTTGTCGCATTTCTGCTTGAAGCTCTCTGGGAAAACCCACCTATGTTAGGCTGGCAGATTCAAGGTGTTGCCCTTCAGTTTAAGGAAAAATTGAGGACTTAAAAGATATCTGTCAGCAGCAGCCTGGCTACTCAGTTATGCCTAGTCCGGTGTTAGTGAGAAATTCTCAACAGAGCCCCTAATAATATCTTACAGTATTACAAAAAAGCGTCCTCCTTTTCTGACTGGTTATTGGTAACTATGCCATGAAATCCTCTGGGGCCATGAACAAGCACAGCTGTCAACCCCAGTACATGCATCAGCCGTGCACTCGTGCTTTAATCAATTAAATTTTGAGTGGTGTATTTGCAATACATGGCAAAATGACAGAAGATACATTTGGTATTGACCTACGAACAACCACCTTCCTCAGGATTTAAAAAATCAGGAATACTTTCTTTCTTGAAATATATTCCTTATTTGAATAGGTATGTTTAGTTGCTGTCTGAATCTGTTTATAAGCTGTAGTGGTCTAGGGTAGGCACCAAGACCTGCCACCCACTGGAAAATTTGTGCTGCTACCCAGATTCCCTTGTGGGAGGCCCAGTCTTAGCTGGAAACAAAGAACAACGTAGAATATATTTTATTTGGTGTAAGTGCTCAGAAAATTAGAACAATTAGAAAAGATTTTAGTTTGTGGTATGAATAAAATTAGACATACCCGCCAAAACTGGGATTACTGCAACCATACTGTCTCTGGGAATGATCCCTGGCCTACAACAGTGCCCAGAACACAGCCAGGCAGTGGCTGAGACAGTACGATATGAAACAGTAAAGCTGGAAACTCTTCTCTTTGATAATAGTAATTTGGTGGTTTTCTTGCAGATTGCAAGGTAAATAATGAAATTTAATTAAGCCAAAAGGATTTTTGCCTAGGGTTTTTGTTTTATTTTATGAAAAGGTGAGTCACTGTGGTAAACCATATGGTATTACCTAGAGAACACTAAACAACACTTGGTCAAAGGTTTCTCTCTTAATTACTTTAATTTATGTCCCAGGTGAAAAGATGAATTTGCTAAGCCATGAGAAACACCCAGTCACATGAACAGAATCTGCAGATTTTAAATCAGGCTATCACTTTGAAACTCTCCTCACAAGTATACTTACAGTTTACTTATAAAATGATATATTGAAAAGATAAAAAGGAGGGTAAATAAAGATCTATTGGAAAAGATATACAGCTACGTATTTCCCGACAGTTTTAAGATTTGCTTTAGATATTTAATAGGCCATATTGTAGGTAGTTTGAATGAAAAATAACCCAGCCAAACAAAATCCTCCACAATGTATTTAAATGAGTATGATAGAGTATAACAGACAACATACCGAAAGCATTATACTGATAAAAAAGGTGTAAAATGCCCAATATATGGTACGATTATATATTTACTATTATATCTAGTGTATAACAGAGTATATTTTCTATTTCAGAGAAAGCAATGAAATAACAAAAAACAATAATATAAACCAATCCTTCTAGAGAAAAATGTTAGAACTTTGAACTTTTGACAAAAAATTGCATGTATTTCCTTCCGTAAACATAACAAACTCATTCAGAAGTAGAAGGAATATTTATTGGATGGAAGAGGATGGCAGGTTTTCATCCACTAATGACAAGAAACTATACCTAATTTAAAACGAAGCCACAAAATTACCTTTTAAACCACAGATAATTTTTTTTCCTATGGATGCTGACCATTGCCCATAAGACACAAAGAAAAGTTATCCAAGTCACAACAACTTCCAGAAAGTTGTATAATATGGTGCAGTGAAGCTTACTTTTGATGATCTCCGAGTGGTCTTTGCCCAATGGATTTTAATAATGACTCTGGTCGAACTGTTAATTTTGGTGATGTCTTGGGGCTAGTATCAGAATCTCCACTTTCTTCATCTCCCATGGCCTTAATATAGCTCCCACTTCTCATTCTTCTGCACGGGATCTCTTCATCTTTCCCACCAGCTGGGTATCCTCCCCACTCATCCTGAGGTACCTAACGGAGACCATAAAACACACACACAGAATGTGCTTTATTCTTTTCATATATTTAAATACTTCCTTCCATTTTTCCTTTTACAAAGACAAAGAATGAATTATTTTTTCTTCAGAAATAGATTGTTTATGAAAAGGTTTCTAGGAGCCTTAAATGATTTGGCCATTTAAATTCAACTTCAGAGTTGGAAATTTTCATTTTATAAATGTTAGAACCCAAGGAATGATGAAGTCATGGATTGTGAGCTGAGCTGAGCTGCAATATCTATTTGTAGACATGCTCTAAATTGCAGAAAGCATCTTAAAATTTGCACATGGATTTTACTGATAACAGTAAGTTAATCAGGTATCTCAGACCTAAAACTCATTGAAAGCTGAGCACTTCAGAGTTTATTACCAATGATGTATGAATGACATATTTAAGATAAACGAAGCCATGATCATGGCATAAATGGATTGGATTATGATTTAGGGCAAGCTTCTGTGGGGAAAAAAGAAAAAGTCGTAATTTGTCTTTTTTCTATTTAGAAACTGCAAAATAGTTGATAGAGATTGTAATATATCAGGAATGAAACCATTTAAATAATATATGTGGTTGCAGGGTTGCAGCTGCTTTTATGTAGTTGAGGTGGTTTTCCAAATAGTAAGATCATTAATCAGATAATCAACAGCTGGTGGATGGACATCTCTCTCTCCACCACAAACTACCAAAGAACTGAACAGGAGTTCAATCAATCGAAGAGTTCTTCAATCCAAAGTGAAATCAGCCTTGTTTTAAGGCCTGTGATTAAAATCAGCAAGCCTGTTTCTGCCAGTATTGGTTTTTTTTGTTGTTGTTTTCTTTTTGTTTTGTTTTTTTTTTTTTTTTTTTTTCTTTTCTTTTATTTAATCTTACAAGGTGCTGAGTCCTCTGGCTCTAATCCAGTATCATACTTACGCATTTACTTAGTTTAAAGGATATAGGCAACTCTCTGAAATACATTATAAGGACTCATGGTTAAAAAGAAGGATGTGACAGAGTTAATCAGTGGGCCAAGGCTGATGCCCTTGGCACCATCAAAAACTTTATCAACATAATGATTACATCTACATTAAGCAGTTTAATGCCTTTATTTACCAATATACTATAAGTCTAAAATTTCAGTTAAACATGTATTAGTAGTTTCTGCAAAGCAGGACGTCTAATAAAGATTTTCAAGTCAAACATATTTGAGACCTTCTATAGACAGAGTTCACTATGGAGCTGAAGCTGATGCTCTCACTGGTTTCAGCAGTCTTGGAAATTGGATTTAAATAAATAACATGATCTGCTTGCCATCTTTACAGCCCTTTCAAGATAGAGGAATCAGCCACCATTAGGTGAACAGACCTGGTGCTTTGAGTCCTAAAAGAGGATTAAGGGAGAAATGAAGTTTTAAAAGGGGGTGAACAAGTAAAAATAGAGATATTAAACTAAAAACCCCAAGCTTAAGACAGAAAAAAAAAAAAAAAAAAAAAAGAAGTCAGATAAGAAGAGATAGATTGCACATATCAGAAACATGTTAGACATAACTATCAGAGAATTAGAAAGTCATATTCTTATAGAAAGTAATAGGACAGAGCATGAATCTGAGTGAAATATGGGTTAGATCAAGCAAACAAATAAACTTTTCCCATTATTCAGCTTTGGATGGTGATTGGAAAGGAAGCATTGAAAATCTTCCCAAATTTGAAGCCTGTAAATGTGATGCTTGTTTCTTTTCTAAGACTTAGTATATATAAGATTAATGTTGCAGGAATGTTTTTTATGATTTTATGTGACCTAAAATGTATTTACATGCAGCCATAATAGTCATAGCCAGTCTTCTAAAATACTCAAAATAAATATATTTAATTAAGCATTTTTTAATCTACAGCTGACAACACTAACAGCTGTAAAAATCTGAATTAGAGAGCTATTTTATTAGTTGATATCATACAAACATACTCTTGCTTTTAAATATTCTTTATTAAATGTATGTCAGCATGGCTAAAACCAAAATCCCAATGCCAAAAAAGAAGTTACTGGCATCTACATAGGCCCACGAAAAGAGATACTGTTCAATTCTCAGTACTAAAGCTGAATTATAATGTCTTAACATTATTTTCTTAAAATAAATCTCATAAATTTTTCACAGAATAATTATTTTGGCTTGAAACATCTTTCCTTCATTTTAGTTAAAAGATAATTGAATAGAAAGTTTAAAAAGACATTGACCAATGACCTTTTACTTACTCAAATGCAGAAAATTATTACTTTCTCAACTTTATTTTGTCTGAAATTCCATGTTCAAATAGCTAGATAAGGACACGATTTAAATGGATATGCACAGGCTTATTTGTTGATTGAGGTTGCAATCTTATTTCAAAAGATAGGAATGATTGATTTTGTAAATTAAAATATAAAAAATTAAGCTTCTTCACTGTGATCAGGACAAATCTTACAGTTATGTGCTTTACTGTTTCTATTGATTGCATTTCTTTTGGTTTCTGTATTCGTAAGTTATATGAATTCACATAACAGCTAAAGACCAAAGCTAAAACCCAAAGAAGTGCTGTTCCATTTGTGCTTGTGATGTGCTCATGGTACCCACCAAGGCTACAAGAATACCTTCCTAACCAGACCGACTCACTGGTTATCACAGAAGCATTTATGGTTGTTACAACATTTTTCACAATTAAAATATCAGGGTTTGGTTGGATTTTTTTTTTGCCCTTAAGCCATTCAAAGGAGCGCAATGCAATGAACACAGTGAAAATTCTTCTGGAACCTGGTGAGGAAGTTTGACCATGTGTTCTCTCACAAGGTTTCAGCCAGAGCTTTGGAGAAAAGATGGAGTCTTTTTGCCATCTTCAAAATTAAATAAAAGAGTGCCTTGGCATTGTTTGTCCTCATGGACTGAGAACAGAAGCAAAATTTGAGTCCCAGTTCAGCTTGGTTCTTCATTTACTTGAGCTGATAGGTTAAATACGTGGAAAAATATTTCCAAATCCAGGCCATCTGAGAACCCAACACAGCTTTAAAGAAGAGCAAAAGCATTATACAAGTGCAGGAAAGATTTTTATTTTGAGATATTACAAAAATATTGAACATCATATATAAGGGTCATTAAATGTACATCTTCCAAAATATGGAAAGGGCTTTACAACTTGCAGAAATTTTATCTTACAATAGCTTTCAGCCCCTGAAACTCCCATCTGCAGGGCTTGCAGCTGCTAATTTGTAATAATTATCCTAATTATCTACTTGCATATAGTGATGAGTGCTGATATTTATAATGTCTAAAAAGGCCTTCCTTCTGTTCTAGATGTTAACATGAATCTCTGTATGTGTAGTTTCTATCCACAGAGGAGTCAGACTGCATATTACCATGTGAATTTCCTTCTGCAAGAACAACTGACTGACAGGGTCTGGCTGCTGATATGGTTACAGCTATTACAGAGAATGATGAGTATCCTTCATAAGTATCATTCACTGTTTCTGTAAGGAGCACCAGGATCAGAAAATTTGACATCTCTCAATTGTCCAGCCACGGATTCATTTTGATATCTTACATTAATCACCTAGGGTCAATTATAATAAAACACTTGGTACCTAACACTTACCACATGTTATGAAGGTGAAGTGATAGTGAACTCCAGAACCTTAGGAGGGATGCTAAATTCCCCATAAAGGCATTTCAGAGTTAGTTCCTTCAAAGTAGCATCCAAAAAGTCCATCTAGTTAGCAATAAAATTGTAAAATGTGAAGAAACATCTCAAATAGTTCTCCTTTCTTGGACTTACTGTATCTGATTACAGGCAGCAGAAAGGCCTTCTCTTATCTTCCAGTCAGATCCTAAAATCATCTTTCTTTCTTTCTTTCTTTCTTTCTTTCTTTCTTTCTTTCTTTCTTTCTTTCTTTCTTTCTTTCTTTCTTTCTTTCTTTCTTTTTCTCTTCAAAGAACAGTAGCCTTATTCTTTCCTTCTGTTATGAAATAGCTGTGGAAGACCTTGCTCATCTTCTAATCCATAATCTTTGCAGAGCTCAGGAAGAAGAAGACCTAGGGCTCATAAATAACCTGTTTCTCCTCCTCTTTTTGTCACTTACAGCCTTTTCATGAAGCACTCACAGATTGCCTGGAAAGGGCTCATTAGGAGAGAAGGACTCCATGTACATAAAAAGGTGTTAGGCAGCTTTGTGATCACCTGAAAGGAGGGAGCTTACTTATAGCCCCTAGGCCAAGCACTCACAGGAATTTTATGTAAAAGAGTGTTTGGTTAAAACTTGTGGAGGCTTTTAACAAAGAAAGAAATACCTTTCATCCAAACTGATGTACACCCTGCTGCTCAGAATGCAATTCAGGGAACTTAAAAGATGAAGTTTGACCTTCTATAGGCTAAGGAAGAAACTGAACTGTCATCTGCACAGTGTATATTCTAGAAACTTTGTTAGTATAAAAATAAATCTCCTTGCTTTAGATTAAATGTCACTATTCTTGTTTTTTGTTAGAAGTTCATATCTTAAAGTACCCCTTACTACTAATTTTTTGTGTAAATACCTAGAGTGTCAAATGACCAGTTAATGGTCATGAAGGTGATTATTTCTGAATTTTAATCTAAATCTTATTTCTATCTCCCTTTTATAGAAACAGTATATATTTGTGAGACTATAGTTCTTAATTTTCTTCTTTTAATGTTTCATGCATTTTACACTGTGTTTCAATTTTATTAAAATGGGCCAGACTGCCCAGGTAAGTGGTTAAATCACCATCCCTGGAGGTATTTAAAAGATGTGGTGCTTAGAGACATGGCTTAGTGGTAGACTTGGCAGTGCTGGGTTAACAGTTGGACTCAAGGACCTTAATGGTAATTTCCAGTCCAAATGATTCTGTGTTTCAATTCTTCCTGTTGGTGTACTGACTGTGCTCAGACCAGACCTGACAGAAGAAGGATTTTGGATCCCTAACTGGACTTCAGCGTCTTTCCTCTGATTCTCAAAAAGAAAATTTGATTCATAGATTCTGTGTGTAAACAACAGCATGTTGTCAGGGGAAACAGGGATAGATTTAACAAAACTACAGAACAAACTAGAAATCATGGAATTCCTGAGGTTAGAAGGGACTCTGGAGGTGTCTAGTCCAGCCTTCTGCTCAAAGTGTGATCAGGTACAGCAGATTGCCCAGGACTGCTACAAAGATGGTGAAGGTCCTTGAGGGGAAGCCATGTGGCTGAGGTTACTTGGTCTGTTCAGCCTGGAGGAGACTGAGGGGAGACCTCACTGCAGTTACAAATTCCTTGTAATCTTGTATCTAAGCAATACTGACAACAAAACTGGAATAAACAATAAAATATTAATTATTTTGGACTTTGACCACTGTTAATTTTATTTTTTTAATTTCAGTTTAAGATTTAGCTAAAACAGTCAAAATGGCAACAGCCATCAACATTCCAAAACAGAACTGTTCCTGTTGTTCCATCCACTTCTATGGCATTTGCTCACAGGTCCCAGAATTTTAAAAGATGTTCCATGACTAAACTGCTGATCTGCTTAAAACCTGCATATCACTTTACTATCTAAAATGAAACTCTTCTAAATAAATGTCTTCAGCTGAGAGAGATGGCTATCACTTCTTCATATTTCTCATTCTCAAAGGTTAAAGGGAAGATTATCTACCTCACAGGAGTTCTGTGAAATTTAATTAGTATGCAGATATAAAATGCACTGAAATATTAATTTTGACCTAAATCTTATTTTAGTAATACAAATTTCACATTTTACTAGAAGCAGAAGCTGTCTGCGCATGGAACTAGACTATAGATGATGTGAAGAAGGATAAGACATGAAACACCGTGTTGGAGACACGTAATTTTTGTAATTTCATGCTTTCTCAGCCTGCTCAAGAAGATGCCACAATCCGAAATGCAGGTAAGAGGTTTTCTCTTAAATCATGTCTTCTTCAAGGAGCCTCAGAAATACAGCCTTTGTGCACAGCTGCAAGTAGATGAAAGTAAATGACAATCTTGGAACGGTGGCAGAGATGATTTTTTGCAATGGTAGAAAGTTTCCTTGATACTATGGTGGGAGATGGGAGCTGGACATCCTGTGTTTTCAAAAATTTCACTGAAGAAGGAACACCAAGCAATTACAATAATATTTTTCTGAAGTTAATGGCACTTAGAGATTCCCCTGCTTATTTGACCCTGTTGCTCAGGACTTTTGCAGGAGGAAAGAGTGCAGTATCTTGAAATAGAAGTTTGTTTCCTCAGTAGCTAATCTTGTGTCAACAACTCACCACAATTCTTGGTGCACATTTTTGACTAGTTTCTTCTGTGTGGCTTTTTTCTTTTTTAAATGTGCTGATTCATTGTGTAAAGAACATGAATTATGCAATGAAGTAATTGAAAAATCTCTACAAAACAAGCCAGAGACTCCTCCTCACCACTAACAATGTCATTCTTCATAATTAGCTTTAATTTTCACATGCCACCCTCTACTCCTTGAACTCCTTGACAGCTCAGAAGCACAGAGAGTTCTTGCAGCATTCCTGAAGGTGTGTTGTCATTGTCCGTCAAGGCAGGAGCTAATTTGAGAAAACAAGAGGCATCTTTACCTTGCCAGCCATTCTCTCCAGGCTTTGCTATGAACAGTCATAGTATTACAGAAAGAGGAAGGAAATCACAGAGATCCCAAACAATATGTACTTTATATTGGGTTGAAAACAACTTGACTTCAGGAATCTGGGATTCAGTAATAATCTGGACACCCATGCAGATCATAGAACACAAACCTACTACTCCAGCTGGGAGATGTTCAAATAGGCAAATCATTGCCATCATTATTTATTGCCTAATTTTGTTCTCTCACGTGGAGTTACAAGCAAACTGTACTAAGCAATCCTTGAGGGAAAGAAGACTTCTGTCCAATGTACTAAAATTGCTTAGTCAACACTTCTGTGTTTTCTAAAGAACTGTGCTCTTTTCATTTAAATAATGTTTTATAACTCATATCTCACAAGTAATGAATTAAAAACAAAAAAAAAAAAAAACAAAAACAAAAAAAAAAAAAAAAGAAAGAACCAGCACTATGTTCCCTAACTGGTTCTCCAGCAACAATGTGAATTATAATTCAAGAATGGATAAATACTGTAACTGGTTTTGTGAGGACTGTGGCTTTGTTTATGCTGTTTGGATGAAAGTGGGCAAATTCCTGCTCCATTACCATCTGTGCTCATATTGATGGCACAGAGCCTTGCAGTTCAGCCACCTGCAAACCCTCTGCTGCATTGTTGGGTCTCTCTGGGACCCCCAGGACTCTGTGCTGTTTTTACGTGGTGGAGCAAGGTGCAGTCAGACAGCAGTCATGGGCTTGTCCACACTGTAAGTGGTTTTAGTCTGCTAAGCCTGGCTCACTGCGATCTTGTGCCAGAGCTTTGAGACGAGGTGAGCTTGGGCTGAAGGGAGGGCTTGGCCTGTACATACACGAGAACCAGTTCATAGTTTCTCCATCTAAGACACAAAATCAGCAGAAAAAAAGACCACAAAACCAAGAAACCTGTGTTTCAGTTGGCTGCATATTTCCTTTGGTATGTGATCAAGGATACTGCTTTGTGGTCAGCTCAAGGCACTTTAAAATTATATTACCATTAACTTCAATGGGGCAGGTTTTCCTTAAGCAATATTCATATTTTCAAGCAATGCTAGTAATGGTCAAGTGACCTAGAGTGCTACCTGAAAAATTACCCTAACAACAGCAGTAAGGATAAGTAAAGGTAAGTGTTCAGCTGGGCTGGTGAGTTGCTCCAACTCACTGTGCTGCTGCACAACCATAAGAACTCAGGAGAGAGAAGGATGCAAATGGTATGGTGACTACCTTAGAGCTGGGCAAACACAGGTCAGTAAAGAGCCACTGTCTTGCCTGGAGGTCGCTGCCATGCAGCATTTCACCCCATGCTGTGGAGCAATCTTTACCTCTGAAACAGTGTGGCTACCAGGAACACTCCCTGGCCTGTGCTAAGTACTGAACCAACAGTGCACCAGAAGGAGTTTAGGAAAATATTGGCTAGCTTGGATGAAAACAATGCCTGAGACCAGCTGAGCCACATAACAGTATTGAGGATCATGATGCAGTGCCAGGGAAGTTATTCTGATACTATGCAGTTTGGTAGAATAGATGTAGCATAAGGCAGCAATTGTTTTACTAATGGAACTTTACAGAAACATCAAAGATCAAAACTTGGAACTCTGCATGCATGCCACAACAAGCAGCTTTTCTGCCAAGAAAGGAAGTTTGCACCCAGAGTTTCTTTTCTGAGGTCTTTGCCTTTTTGGGCCAGCTCATAGATGCATTTTCCTTTAAATCTTTCTCTATAAATGCAAATTCTGCTAAAACCAGGCATCAAAAGGCTAAAGATCTAACCAGGATTGCAGCCTGTCTCTTACTACAGGTGAAGCCAGGAATACAGCTGCCAGCTGGGCTGCCTGATTGACCGGCAGCAGACGAGGCCCAGGGGACCACAATATCTGCAACTGAAGCTGACTACAAGTTTTTCTGAGTTGGGCAAGACCCCATAGACCATTCAAGGTTACAGAAGTTTAAAGTAAGAGAAAAAGCCCACACAAGAAGAAAAGGAGAGGTGCTCCCAACATACTTACAATGCACAGCACCTCTGAAACCACAGAGAATAAGGAGCAAGGACTCCAGTGTTGAAGAGCTATTGTAAGGCTAGAGAGGGATGAACCTAAGAGGCAGCATATGCAGGGCTGACCCAGAAAGTGGCCTGTAGTAAACAGTGTCTTATTTAACTGAAGCAGGAAATGATAACACTTCTTTTTTTCTTTTTTTCAATTTGTTGTAGGTTTACTAATGAAAAAACAGTACATGTCTTTAAAACACAAATGATTTTAAAGGCTATTTAATAGATATATTTGCCTCTCATCAACTTTTTCTGATTTTAACTAATGATTGACATAATGTTTTGAACAGTTAAGTCCAGATGACTGCAATTAATTAGCTTCCAGAGCAAAATGAGTATTATTTTTCCTGTCTATCTAATATGTAATTCTTAACTATCTGCATACTTTTCAAAAAGTGTTTCCCTACCAAAGTACCAGTAAACTTGTCCATATGGACAATGAGCTATTTAAATACACTGGCAATTCCACTTTAAAAAACAACCTTTAAGCACAGCATTGTAAGATGGCCAATCCCAGAAAAACAAAAGCAGAAACAAAGCAACATTTGGGAATACTTCACTGTTTTTACCGTCACCCCTTTGGAGAAAAAATGGCATGGACTGCTCAAGAGAGGAGCTGAGTCTGCCCTAGGCAGCAAGCCTGTGGCCTAGACGACTGTGCAGGCACTACAGCCCCACATGCGTGATCCTGGCAGTCTCCTTCAACAGGAGGCCTGAGAGTATATAATGGCAAGTTACTCCTGTTTGAAAACTTCTTCAGAACCAGTGACACCTTAGAGTAACAACTGCAAAGGTCAGCCTTCGGCTTCAGTGAAGTGAACACTGAAAAACAATTTGGAAACACACTTCTAACATTATAAAGAAGGACAATTCCTCTTGATTAAAAGGCAGTGGGACCATGGCCTCCCTTTTAAACTCATAGCTTTGACATTTCCACAGTAATAGGGACATGTTCTGGCAGCTTTAAGAAAATGTTAACTCTGAAATCTTTCTACTCTTATTTAGAAACAAGTTTCAGCAATTATTTTCATCCAATATGAGGATCCTTGTACATCGGCATGGAAGCAGTGCACTGTATCACTGATTAACACAATAAATTAAGATACTAGTGATTTGAGACAGCTGTTTGGTCAGAGCTTTACCGTATCATTGATTGAATGTATTTCTTTAATTTTCCTTTTTTTTTTTTTTTTTTTTTTTTTTTGTTTTATTTTGTTTTGGTTGGTTGGTTTGGTTTTCTTTTTTTTTTTCCCTTAGAAGGGGGATTTAAGTATTCTGGGATTTGTGATACACAAAACCATCAGCATTCTGTATTTACAGGGAAGAGGAAGCTTTATTACTCCTTTTTATGTAATGCTCCACAAGATGTTGCAGGCTGACATTAATACTGTGAATGGACTGTGGGGCAAAACTGTCCCATCATTTCCCTGATTGTGTAGGCACTACCTGTGTTCTGTACATCTCCACTGCTGACTGGGAGGGCATAGGGGTAGCTGAGACATCCTTGTGGGACTATAATGGGCTGTAGAAAACCAAATGGTACAGCATTTGTCCATGCTGATTTAGGATGCAGACTGCCCTGCTACCCTGCTGTCTATACCAGCTTTTCCTGCTGTGGAAACAACCCAGTTAATTCTTGAGTGGTGGCTGGTCATAAATCATTGTGAAGGCAGTATGGGTGATAGTGATTTCGATGTGAGTATCAAAACTCTGCCAGCTATGGCTAGCTCTGGCTAGCTCCACAGTGTGTACTCATTGGGAGAGGATTGGATGTAGTTTCTGTAGGTCATGAAGGGGTTTTATGTCTAGCAAACAGACACAATCTAGTTTCCCAAAGATGAAGTGCTGAGAAAAGTGTATTGAGTTCAAAGTCATCCATCCTTGCAAACCAGAGGGAGAGTGCAAAGCAGTTGTGTGCCTCACACAGGCAGTGGTTTCATTTGTGGGAATCTGTCCTATCCCCGGTAGAGTTCCTGGGAAAATGTAACTGAAGGTTTAAGGCCTGCTTATCCATCAGCTTGTCCTCAAAGATTTTCTCCAGGAAGGCTTAACTTAAACCAGCAAAGAGCCTTGTTGGAACTGCTGCTTTTTTCTTTTTCTCTTTTAAGGAGACGAACTCTGAGCTCTTCTTTCATTCTGCAGAGTACAGAGCTAACAATATTACCCACATGCTTTGCAGTGCCTCTGCTGTAACTGATGACGCTCGTACTTAAATGCACCAGGAAGACAGGAGTGGGTTGAAGCCATTTTTAGAACAACATGCTATTTCCTTTTTTAGTGCTGACTCATTCACTGTACCTTGTGGTATGTTTACCCCAATTGCTTGCTGCTTTGGAGGCTGTTGAATGGGTGAGGAAGGAATATTAATCAGTGACACATCGCACTGCGCTCCGGAACTACAGTCATGGTGAGTGTGATGCTCTTGCCTATCTTTTGGCTTTATTGTAGGAATAATTTTTTTTTTTTAACTATCATTAACAGTTATTTCAGTTCTGGAAACTGTGAGAAACTCTTTTGTGCACATCCTTTCAGCACAGTTATCTAGTTCATATCCCTTTTTTCCTGTTAAAAATCTTTGCTCCTTGCTAGTACTAATATCAGAGTGGAATTAATCAAAGTCATTGCACTGTACACATGTGAAACCTAATTAGCCAAAACAGCTGATGAAGACAGAGGAGATCTCACCGCTCATTTATCTTTTTCTTCACATATTTTATCTTAAAATGAAAATTACTTGGAAAACAGGTGCAGCCACTATGGCTAAAACTATACAAAAGTGTGCATTATTGTATGTGTGATCTACCTCGACTGTTTGGCCTGCTGATTGAGGTGGCAAAGTGTTCGGTGCCCAGAAATGTACTGAAATGCTCAATTTGTCTGCATTCAAAATAAAAATTAAAGGCCCATACATAATAACTGCAGCCAATCATTCACAATATATGGTCTCTAGATGTTCCCATCACCTCCAATGTTGAAGGAATGACGCAAATCTAATCTGGGTTTTAAATGAGAAGAATAATCACTATTTCATACAGCATTATTTCAACTAATTTAGTTCTCTTAAATCATCCACTTTAGGACTAGATGACCATCCATGCTTGAAAAAGGCTTATAGCACCACACTCCCAGTCCAAGGAGATGCCCCAGCTACAAGGACTCTGTGTGAAACCCTAAAAGAGGAACCAGAGATTAAGCTTGGAGATTTACCAGGCTGAAGAAATACTTGCTTACAACACTAGGACATGACGGAAGAATATAATGAGCAGACACCCTCAAAATCTTGTCTCATCTCCTGTTTCCAGGAATTTGTTTATTTGCTAGCAGCTTCCTTCTTAGAAAGAAAAATCCTGTATTCACTCTTCAGAGTTTCAGTCTGAAGGAAAAGAAGCTCATTAATTATGATGGAAGACAAAGTGGAAACCCAGAAACATAATACAGAAAACAAAGTCTCAAGCACAGGCCTAAGACATTGCCATGGTCTTTCAGTTTGAGATTCTGCATATCTAAAGTCTCAGTGGAAAACAGAACTATTTCATGCAGATACTGAAAAAAACAATAGGATGAAAGCCAGTAAATAGAAAAGTGAGTTGGCTACTGAGAATCCTCATCTAACTAGGTAGTAGAACAAAAGCCATATATACAAATTGATAATATTAATATATAAACAGAAAATTAATTTTTATTATTCTGAGGTATGCTTATGTATTCATGTATTCATTGAAGGACTATAATTTCACAGCTTTATTTTAAAAAGAATTACAAATATATGCCTGACATCAATCAGAACAAATGTATTTAATATCACTTTACATACAGAGACCCTGTGAAGGGCCTTGGGATTTTATACTAATGTGTTTACTTGCGCACCTCAGGGAAATCTGCTGCTGCACATCAACGCCATAATCCCTTGAATTCTCATTGCCATCTACTTTTGAGCAAGGCAGTAAACTCTTCTGGGTAGGGATTCTCACATGCTTCTCTACCTTTTTCAGTTTCTGAACCTAATGATTATTTTTATCCAAACATTAGTCCGTGATGCTGCTTACACGGCCATAAGAAAAGTTAAATATCCCTCCTCAGTTTTGCAGATAGAGCAGTTGAAGTGTGCAGTGATTAATAAATTACATTTCCCGGGTCAGAGAGAAAGTTCCTGGAAGAGCTAATGATGAGACATATCTGTGATCTTTATGATTACATCATGACAGCCCAACATCCCTCAAAGTAAAAGTTTCAAATCCAAGCATTTAATTCTGACATTGACAGAATAGAGTCACTTCAATTCGTTTGCTGACCCTGGGCTAGTGAATAAGCCAGCCACTCAGTCTGAAGGATATCTATGCTCTGAATGGCATGTTCTGATATATAAAACATATGTTTTATTTTAGTATTTTATAATGAGAATTTTTAATTTTAGTAATTTATAATGAGAATATTTCTGTTATAGAATTCCTTGTATTATTGCTTTGGACACAAGTATAGATTCCTTGTAACTGAGCACTTGAGTCTTAACAGATTTCCATTATAGGATCTCTGTGAATAGGGAATAGGTACCATCCCATTTTTAAAGAGTCTTAAAAACAAAGATCACAAAGTCTCTGTGCAGCAAAAATTTGAATTCACACCTCCTAGATTTTAAGCTGGATAAACCTACTAGTGGATGAACCTTCCTAATCACTGAATGAAAATTCCTTTCTGTAGAAATTTCCTTTCCCAATTCACAAAAAAGTGTAAAAACATGACTGTAAAGGAGTGTGCTTTTCTGACCCCTAGAGTTGTCACCGGGCTTGATCTAAAGCTTAGCGATAGCCAAGTTTGTGAACTCAGTCTTTCACATTCACTTGAAGATGCTGATATAAATTGTGAGTAAGGAGAAGGCCAGTGAGAAGTAAAAATTGATGGTTTCTGCAAAGACAAATGAGATGTAGCAGTGGGGGGATGGTGAAGAAGAAACAATGAAACATGATTGAGAAGGAAAGCACTAAACCCAAAAGAGGTGTAGCGGAACTGGAGTTGTCAGGGTAGAAGTATGTAACAGGAAGGAAAAAACTAGTAATATCTAAACTCTATAACATCACAGCTGTATGCATGGTTTTAGAACACAGACACATGTTCCATAGAGTTCCATAGAGTGGAAGTCTCTGCACATGATGCACTTCCAGTTCTGGCTCATTGAGTTAGATCAAAAACTTCCAGGGAAGTGCAGTCTATTTTACATACATGAGAATGTACTTGGATAGGATAAAATACCACAGTTGTCACTCTAGATTGGAATCAATTTGCATGGTAATGCTATGAGGGCTGCAATTTATTTTCCTTTCTCCGAAATGAGAAACTTCCCCTGTTTCAGTAGGGAAGATTGATCCTGGATGTCTGCATATGCATTTGAAAAGATCTGGCTCTTCAAGTGTGCCTCATTGCTATTGGACACCTATAGCTCTGAGGGGAGACAGCTCTGCGCCAAAGTGCAGTCATGTTGCTAGTCTGTGTTTGCCAGTTTCTGCAGGGCCCAGAGAAACTGAAAATCTCCAAATACATAAATCTGGACCAGAGATTTCCCCATGTTAATGTGAGAATCAGTTAAGTGCTGGAGAAAGAGGAATTCCTTAAAAAGAAATAGAAAAGAAGATAGAACAATGTGGGCTTTGCAGGCTATACTTAGTATAAATTGCTAGAGGAATATTGGTATTTGACATTTTTTCCAGTGACAAAGCTAGCTGATGAAGTTATTCTCCAAGGTACTCCCTCTTTTATGCTCTGCACCCACTACAGTTCTCTGTATAATCTGATGTGCTAATGTCATTTGTGATGGGACGGTACTGTACGTAGGCCAGGCAAGTGATGTAAATGTCTAAAAACAGTATTTTGGAGAGTATTTTTTAAACTCATGTCACTTTACAATCCAGACCATTGTGCAGCACGATAAATAGTTACATTAGCGTGACTTTGGGGTGGCAAATAGCATCAAGCAGAAGGTATAAAAATTTAAATGTAGGAAAAAGTGGGAGCTTCTTTGTTACTGAAAGAGAAAACGTGCAGAACACTATCAAAACCAGTCTGAAGGCCAGGCCTGAAATCTCTCTCTCTCTGAGGTACCCATGTATCTTTTAATAAAGATGTTGTTATAGTATGGTCTCAAGGGAGGCTCAGTTCAATATGATCCTGAGTGATCCAACCATTAAAAAGAAATATATGGGCGATCATCACCACAACAAAGCAATTTGGTATCCCAGGAAATCCATTCTTCTGTTACTTACAAAAACATGGAGAAAAGGAATAAAAGAACACAAAAATAGGATTCCCCACAGCCTGTTTTTAAAATCACTCATTCATAGATGTATTTGAAACAGTTTTTTTAGCCCCCAATTTGCTGAAAGAAGTGCTCCTTTTTTAGTGTGATATATGTATTTCATCAAGGTGTTCAGTGTGAATTCCAAAGATGAAAACACATCCACTGACCTGAAACTAATTTATATATATTATATACTTGCTTTATAGTTTTCAATCTGTGGTCTATAAACAAAGACAAAAGCTAGAAATTTCTCACTTTAATGGAATATCTGCACTAGGAGAGCCTTACAGAAATTCTTTGAGAGATACCTTTGTACATTTTTTATGATGACTATGGCATATACTGTGCTGCTCTTTTCATTAAAAATCTCAAGAAAATCTTCCTCTTACCTGAAGGTAATGGCACGGCCTCAAGGAAGGTTTGATTTCCTGATGAACCAGAGGCTTATCTAAGTTCAGTGATGATTTGCGATAAGCTTCTTTAGCCTGACTTACTGTAAGCGTGGACCAAGAACTCCTTTTCATATATTTACTATCAGGGGTCATTGGTAGCCCTTCACAAGCCGAACACTTCACATCATTGTTACTTTTGGAAGTCTTCAATGAGAGATCCCCAAAATGCCCCTGGAGTGCCTCAGGGTAGCAATGGGATATATGATCTGCATGGTGCCTATTTACCACACTAGGGGTTCGGTAAGTGCTATCGCTGTCCAAATTATCATCAGAGCTCCACCAGCTACTCATTCCAGATTTATGCTTGCCTTCTGGTTTTCGCTCCTTACTTTTACTCCTTTTGCTATGCTTGGAATGGTGCCCATGATGATGATCGTCCCCTCGACTGTCTCCCTTGGTTCCATTAACATTGCCCTTGGATGATCCTTCCAGAGAATGAGATTTAGTAAAAAGTTTCTGGACAGAATGAACGAGATGGCGTATCCTTCCCGGGCTCTCACTGCGTTGTTCCGCAGCTGTTGAGGTCCTCTGGTACTGTAAAGTATGAAACCCATCCCGGTGAAGAGGAAGCTGTTTCTCAAATTGGTCCAAAAGGTTTGCAGGAATACGGTTAATCTTAGGGTTACCGTGAGACATGGCGCAGTCGTCTCTTGAGTCGTAATGTGAGCTGTAGTGCATTCTGGGGAAAGTGCTACTTGACATGTGATCGCCCATTACCATGGGCATCATCATGCACTCAGAATGAATGGAGCTGCGTGGGGAGCAACGATGGTGGTCCAGCGGGCAACTCTCCGTGGGGCTGAGAAGATATGACTGCCTTGGCTCCTGCCCATGGTGGATATGGTCGTGGGTATGTTCACAATCTTCAGGGGATGCTAAGCCACAAGTATGAGCTGAACATAACTGTGGTTGATTGCGACTACCAGATAATCCTTTCATATTCCTCGGAGCAGGAGAGTATCTTTCTTCATTGAAGTGCTGAGAAGGCGACCATGAGTACTGCTGGTCTGTCATGAGAACACATAAAACTGGTGTTATGTGTCTGATTAAAAGATTAACTTGAAAATTCCAAGTATATTGAAAAACTAAACATTTTTTCTCTATAAGTTTGGTGGAAAGTCTCACCATTCATGAAATTTCCTCCACCATTTTAAAATTGATTAAAATTGTTCACTATAAGTAAATTATGAGGTGAATATAGCCTCCTTTCTGTTTGTAAAATTGTCTGCTAGCAGTTCTAGATGTTAAGAAGCTATTAATTGTGTAAATTTACTCAAATTTAATGGATACATTCAAGTATTCATTTAATTATTTAATATTTATAGCTCATATGTCAAGCTTTGTGGCTAGTCATTTAAGTTACATAGGTCTAGTTTCTATTTTGGTGGTATCACAGTTGGATATATTAAATGTATCCTTTCTCCATGGAGCCATTTTTGTACCATAAATTGAACTTCATTCTCTTCAATGAATCTCAGCTTCACGATCCTAAGTTCACTCTTCAGAAGTGTAAATAATAAACAGCAAAGAGAAAAAAAATATGAACATGCCGAAATGAAGCTCAATTTTTATATTGCTAGACAGTTTATGAATAAGCTTTTCATACTATTTGAACATCTGTTATCCTTAGTCCAGAAGTGTTATTGCTATTACCATACATGTAGAGTATTCTCTGTTAGGCAGTTTTACTCTTTTTATGACCAAACTACAAAATATTTACTTCATGACTCTAGGTTATTCCTGAAAAAAACAAATGCATTTAGGTACATACTATGGGGTTTTATATACTTGATTATTTGTTCCTATGAATCATATGCTCCAAGTTGTGGTTATTATGCAAGCATGATTGCTAAATAAGAGTAGCTCATAAGCAAAGATTTTGATACTTAAGCCTTTGATTTTTTCTCTCATGTAATTTCTTGCAGCTGTCAAATGATACAAACAGAAAATTAAAAACAACCCCAGAAATACTTTTATTTGATTTTCTCATTCACTGTCCCTCTTCAATTTCAGCTTCTTTAAGACACATTTCAAAAGCAGACAAAAAGATAGGATGCAAGATAATCCTTTAGAGGATAAAACAGATGTGTAAGTGTTTATACAACCCACTTAGCACAGCCTTTCTGCAAATTTGCTTTAAGAATCTGAATAATCTCACACAGGTGCTTGATACAAGGAAGTTGCACGGCTCAACCAGAATGGAAGCCAGAGAATATCTATTAACTGGACACTGGAAATCAGGCTGTAGAGATAACAGAGTAATTGACAGCACTTTGAAGTGTTTCTAACCAAATGACAAAGCTCTCTTAAATCATATTTCCACTGCTGGTGAAAACTCAATGCCTGGATGTGGTCATGAAACAGATCAATACTCATATCTCTCTAGTTTTATTCAACTAATATGTGTTACATCATGATACCTTCAGTACAGAAGGCAACTGGTTGCAAGTCTTCGACATCAGCTATCTCATAACCTAAATGCTCAGTATTTCCTATTGTGGGAGATGCTTTGCAATAATTTTATTACACCCTAATTTCAACAGAGTTCTACACAATGTTTTAAAATGAATGCAATATTAAACTAATAAACAGTGAAGCGTTCTTCAGCCTAGACACGATCCTGTCACACTGAAGTCAAAGATGGATTTAAGGGACCAAATGTCACCTCCATACTTTATCACAGCATGAAACTGATGGGTATGTGCAAATATCCTTTTCTGCTTCTATTTTGTTTTTCTGTCTGTTTCTTTTACTTAATTCTTGGCTATTATCACATCCGAATAAAATCTTATTACTCCTGATTACTCAGTCTGTTGTCCTATTTAGGTTATAATACCTCACATAAATGTAGTTACAGAAAGGAAATATAACTGTTTCTCTGAAATGACATAATTTTGATTATATGCAGACATGGCAGTAAATTATAACAGTGCTCTGGAAGTCAGCCACATAAGTAGTCCTGTAATTAGTGGTACTTTACCCAGGATATTACCAAACATTATGAGGGGAATAATAATGGACCATGTGCTGGATTTACTTCCTCTGTACTTCCCACAAAGGGTTCCCAAAGCACCAGACAGAGATTACTGCAGTAGTTCTTACAAACCCATGAGATTAGATGGAGGGAAGAAGTTTTTTTTAAAATGAGGGTGGTAAAACACTGGAAGAGGTTGATCTAGTTGAAGATGCCCCTGCCTATTACAGGGAGGTTGGATTAGATGGCCTTTAAAGGTCCCTTCCAATCCAAACTATTCTATGATTCTATGTGGAAGGTAATGTTCTCCTTTTACAGAAATAAGAAGCTGCAATACAGGAAACATTTTCCAAAGCACTTATGGATTTTCTGATTTTAATTTTCACAGAGGTGAGAGCCAGAGGGAGGTGGAAGGAAGCTCTTCTGTCACTCTGACAGTACAATGAGAGTCAACCCCAAGCCTTTTCATCACAATCTTGCACAACTACAAATGAATATAATAGCACTATGCCTCACCAGTGCATTTAAACAAATAAAAGTAAGGGCATGACAGAGATCCAGAATGAAAAAAAGAGAATAACAAACTAATTTAAAATTAGCTCCTGAGCACAGAATTGCTAGTCCCTGGTGATTTCCTTAGGCCTCTTGCAACATCAAACATAGCCCAGAAGGCTTCTAATATTTTCATCCTGTTACATCCCTAGGAATATGAGATGTGATGATTTGACTGCACTGCAACGGATAATCTAACAAGAGCTTTTCTGTCTGCCATGGCTCTCTCTGATTCGAGCTCATTGCAACTATAGAAAAATACAATTTTCTGTATGTTGCTTTCCCATAGCCTGCTTTCATATAGCATTTTATGTACTACATGGAACATCTGAATTATTTTTGTTTGAAACACAGTAGCTAGAAACTGCTATAGGCATTTATTAAGATTAATCAAAACAATTAAAACATGAATTAAGATGTTTTCCAGAAGTAATTGCCCCCTCTTAATTCTGTCATAGAGAGTAACTAAAGCTAGATAAACCCCCAAATTACTTACATGTGCATCATTTGAATTTATCACTCCAATTAGGTTTGTCTATCTAGGACATCAAACCTGTTCTTCATCCCAGACACAACTACTTCATACAAATCTTTTGAAAGATCTTCAGTATTTTGAAACACAATATATAAATTTATCAAGTCATTTGTGCTTTGTACTATTCAGTCAACTTTGTTCAGGAGGCTGAAGTGCTCGAAGAAACAGTTGAGCTGTGGCTGAATGAATTACTGTGTGGTACCAGAGCAGTGTAATTGCCCATGTGCTAGCTCTTAGCCTGCCAAGAAAAATGTGCTAGCTTAAAATTCAATTAAGCTAACATGCTTTTCTAGCATTTGCAAGGGGCTAAAAGTGTGTCTGTGGTCAATGACCACAGCTCAACTGATTCATAAAAATTCATAAAGCTACAGCAATTTTTTTTTCTCAATTCTTTCAAAAGAAATTTAATATTTTGGTATAATAAAATAGTTTCAGATCTGATAGATCCAATAATGACAGATTAGACTGAAGTTTTAGTCTATATCTTGAAGTCTGCTTTTTTTTACAGCAGGTCCTATGTTTGCTCTGGGCAATCACTCTAAAAACATAAAATGCCACCATCAGAACTAAAGAGCTAAAAGGAAACAGAAATAAAAATAAGCATAACCCAAAGCAGACAAAGAGATAAAGGAATAGGAACAGAGAAAAATATATTACATGACAGCATAGGAATAGCTTTTTTTAGATTTCATCAGAGCAAAATGTAATCTTCCAATTAACTTCAATGGATAGTCAGATAATACTTAAAGACTGCAGTTGGGGGTGGACCTAGAACAAGACATAGGCTGTTATGTCAAAGAATCCAGTAATTCCAAAACCCTGAAAATCCCTTAAAGCTCTTCTTTTTCAGAGACTACTGTACAGATATGTCAACCTTTAACCTCGGCAGATGGAAGGATTTCTCATCTCTTTCAACTCTTTCCATGTTATGCCATGTCTTGTCCTGCATTTTTTTTTTTTTTTTCCCTCCTGTTTTCAGTTCTGGACTTTCTGAGAGTTGTTCTCTTGATCCAAGTAGAAGTTGGTTTGCCTGTGTTTGGGGTCTGGCCACAATTTTTAGAGCATCCAAGCTTTTTCCTTCTGCTAGCCAATATCAAGGAAAGACAGATAGGCCCAAGGACCAAGAATAATGTTTGAAATAATGAATTAGAATTGCTGTGTTATGGAATTGCTAATATTCTAGGTCAGAAGGCCAAAACCCTCTAAGTAATGAAGCATAAGAGCTGTGCATTTCTAGAGTTTCTGGAACACTGCTCTTGGCTAAAAGGTGTCAATATAAGGACACTGAAACTTCTCTGACATTCAAAAGAAGAGCATGTTTCCACAAATCTTTTCGTTTGTTGCATATTAGAAGCAAGCTTTCAGAGCATGATAATACTCTCTGGAACTACTAAATGATGCCTGATATTTTTCTTTTCTTTCTATTGAGAAATTAATTTTAATTGCTTTAACCTTATAAGCCCCTCAGTAAACTGATTTCACATCTGAAACATCTGTGCTATTTTCATGGGAGAAGGAACTGTTCTTCTGCCTAGTGTAACCAGGAAAATGCACTGCTGAAAAGAGATACCAAATCTAGCTTTCAAAAAGAGGTGGTAGACAAAACCAGACTGCTGCATGTTGCTGTTTAACAAAGTTGAATCAGTATTTCAATGCATGATGAAAAATATATACTCAGAGCTTAACCTATAGCTGATAAAAAACTGAAATATTGGAAAAATGGGCATATTAATAAATAAGTAGACATTAAAGATGAAAATGGATAATTAAAATGTTTTAGCTGGAAAAATGTCTGTCCAAGGTCTTCACTAAGTAGTATTGGATGAGCACTGTTTCCTCATTAACTTGTTACAGTATTTTTCTTCTATTCTAGCCTTGAAAACGAATATTTGCAGGGATTGAGAAGAGTGACTGATTGGCCAAATGCATGGAAGAAGTTCTGGAAATGCAAATGTCATGCTTCTGCTAGGGTCTCATGAGATTTCCAACCTATTTGTGTAGCACAACACCTGGTATAAAACTGACATAAAATCATAGAGATTGAGTCACCACCAGTTTTAGAAGATGACTTGTATTTTCTGTGATGTGTGTGCACTTCATGCAGTGCATTGTCCTTTCCATGAATTCCTATGTACCTGCTCAGGCTGCTTACTTGAAATATTGAACATTGAGTAGCATCTCCTCAAAGACATGTTATATTGGTTATCATAGGACTGCTGCAACAAGGTACTTTATGTACCCAGTCTCCCTGCACAGTTAAAGGGGAGGTTCTGAAGAGCTAAAGCCAAACACCAAAATGCCCAAAGCTGTCAAACAGCATATGGGCTGCACGTGGATTCTTTGTTTTGACACATAAACCTGAAAAACTTCTCTGTTCAGAATCCTGGGCACTGTGTGGCAGGCTTGGATGGCTCTGCTCCCACCAGCAGTGTAAAGAGAGCTAGAGGATGCGTCCAGCCCATACAGTTGAACATCATATGCCATCATAATTTCATACATTATAAAAGGACTCTTCCAACTGATACATAATTATGATTCCAAGAACAACCATATTGTTACAAATATGCAGTCTGGATGTGGTTTTATTTTTGACTGAGAAACTTGCATGCCTCTTCTGAAGCCTGAACTACATGGCAAAAAACCACCGGATGACTACTGTCCTTCATGTACATATTTGCCTCTGCTGACTATGGCAAAAACTGTGGCTAACAAGCTCCAATGCAGAAATCTACACCATAAGTGCATAAATTTAGGTGATCTGAGGCACATGGATACTTCTAAACCATGGAAAATGTTTTGACAACCCAAGCTATTTCAGTGGAACAACATGACAAACAATGATCAGGGGTAAGGTGGTTTTTATAATTCTCATGTTAGATAAAAACGGACATTCAAATTCTATTAAAATAGCACCAAAGTCCAGAACATACCAAACTGGAGCAGTCATAAAACCCAAAGCGAGAAGTAAGGAGCATGTGGAATGCTCTAATTTATTCAGGGCAGTCAGTTTTGAGCACTGCTATATGCAGGTGTCTGCATGTGGAACAAATATTTGATAGCACTGAATCCTATTATCCAGTCCAACAGTTCTCCACGTCTATCCTATTTCAAATAAAGATTTTAAAGATTTGACAGTCCAGCATCTCAAGGGATTTATTTCTGAGATTAATAAGCATGATAAGATAAAAGGATATATAATAAAAGGAGTGCAGAATAACTGTTGATGAGCAAGAACAGAATCTTGGAGGTGGTGGGGAGGCTGGTGGGGGACACAAAGTACAATATACTGGGAGGAAGAAAAGTACAGAGTTATGATAACCGGGGAAACCTGTGACCAGGGACAAGCTAAAACCATGTTACAACACTGACTGCCTGTCATGGAGAACAGGGCATGCTATATGTGAAAACAGAAATGTGGAAACATGTTTGAGGAATGAACAAATCTCACACCTTCTGGGTGGAAAAACTGGCCCTTGGACTGAAGGGAGAGTATGAGAGTCAAAGTAACATGCACATGCCATGACAAAGAACAGGACAGAAATCCGTGAGAGGCAATATGGGATTTGTATAAAACTCCAGGATACGGAGTGGAGCAGTGCAGGAAGTCCTGAGGATGGTGCCAAATTAATTTCCATTGGTTTGAAGTGTGCGATATCTTGGTATCAACTAGTTTGCAGCACACAGACCTTCACAGTACTTTTCAAGTTTGAAATACATTGCCATTATTCATCTTTCAACAGTGCTATGACACATGTAAGTCCACAAAATGATTTATGACTAATTTTTTCATAGAATCTGTATGATCAGCAAGGTTTTGAAAAAAAAATATTATGTATCAGGACTAGACTGACCTAAAATAACTTACACATAAGCTTATTTTCTGGGAAATACAGCTGTATGGAGTCAACTGGGGCTTCACTATGTGAATATCATTGAACAATTGGTTATAATGCTTCCAAATACAGAGCAGAAATGCTAGCCCAACACCATTAAACTTCTTTTGTACCTTATTGTGCCTGGCTTTATGGACTTCCTTTTCTAAAGGATAAAATTTTGCTACTTGCAGTTATTAGGTCATGAGACAACCCATTTCCCTCAGGGTCATAAAACTGCCACTATTTTCTCAGCAATTAAAGAAATTCAGAGCAATTGCATGGTACAGCTCAAAGGTATAGACAGAAATCTATGCACAACTCTGGAAGTACAGGAGAAATCCTTGTCACACTGATAGCAGTAACAAATCTCCCATTAACTTCATGGGGCTGGGATTAGTTGTAAACGTTTGCTGAGAAAATTTCTTGGTCATTTTGCCTATGACACTTGTGTTACTTGAGGTAGATTGTCTCTATTAGGTCTGTATTTTGCAGAATGCAATTTGAGCTGGACTGGAATAAACATTAGAAACCTGCAAGGGTTCCCAGCCAGAAAGATGACGGCATGGAAGGGTGAAACTGAAATACTGCCTGTGACAGCATAATTGCCAAAATTTAATCCCAAGGATCCAAACCACTCGGACCAAGTATTCAACTGAATGGAACCACCAAATCTCCAGAGTTTCTATTCTACTTAGAAACACTTATCATTGATTCTTATATAAAAATCAAACAAAAGAAATAATGTTGATATTTATGATCTTCTTCCCTGATTTTTTTTCTTAGTGTTTCTGGAATTCTGAATTAGTCCATTTTTTGTGGTGATATATCACAGAGGAAGTTTTCCACCCCATCCATTACTAAGGGGACTGCAAGAATAAATGCTCAGGCATCCAAGCAAAAATATTTATCATATATTCCCTCTAAATTGCCTTTTATTATTTCTTTAAAACATGGATATATTTTAAAGATTTCACTTATTTTACAGAGTGCTTTTCTGGGAAAGAAATAATGTAATAATTAATTATCAAAAGCATTGATTATTGCTACAGAACAATGACCTCTCAATTTAAAATACCAATCTATTTCAAAATTATCTTTATATTTTTTTTTAAACATTAATTCAGCATTTTAATTATAAGAACTGAAGAAAATAATTTGATTTTCTCTTTGTTTCAGCATCAGTTCTTTGCAGACTTTTGATTCACCAAAAATTTTAGTTTTAGTCATGGTCTGACCCAAAAGAACTATTTCACATTTTGGAATTCATCATTATCTGCTCAGGTGTACACCTTGGCGCTGTCTCTTGCTGCTTTGCCATTGTATGGTGAACTTTTCTGTTCAGTTCAACCCACTGAGATGTAGGAGGACTCATCCTGATTTTCCTATGGGGTACAGGAAGAAATAGCAGCCTGGTGACAAGATCCCTTTTAAACCTGTTGCCATAGTAACAGGCAGACAATCTTCCTCTTTACATAACCTCCAGATTGGGAATTTTTCAAATCAGGGTGCTGTCTCTTGTCTGCCTGGCTGAGCTCTGTTTTGGATCTGTGACAAACACTGCAAACATTAATTGCCTTTCTCCACCACCACTGGCACGCAGATTTTCCATGTGGCAGTGAAGGACCAAACTGTGACTACTGTTCCTGGGATGAGGTGTGGTTTAAGTACCCCCACTGCAGGCAAGTTTGAGACAAAGCATCTTACTATGCTGCTGTCTGTTCTCTTATGGAGAGAAATGACATTATAAAAAGATGGAAAAAACAAGTGAAGTTGCACAATGAAAGGTGACAACTGAACTCAGCAGTGAAAGCTGGGACTGTATTAGCAATCTTTGCTGGTGTTTATCCTGCTGTACTCCTGCCAGTGCTAATTCTCCTGGGGAGACAGTGACCTGTGTGCCCGCACTGCAACAGAAGATTGCAGTCATCTACCTCCACACTGGAAGCATCTCCAACACCTTGGTTGTGCCTAAATTTGTCCCACTCCTGACAGAACCTAAGCAGGCAATGACAAATGTGGAGGCAGAGCATGGTAACTTTTTTTTCTGAGGAAATGGAGAGCAAATAATTTAAGCTGCTCATCATAGGAATATATTTTAAAGGCTGCACATTTTATCCTTTTGAAAAGGGACAATCTAGTGAAGACACTCACTGAGGAAGGCACGTGTGGCTAAGCAGTCAGTCTCACATCTCATCATCATCTCATCTCATCTCATCTCATCATCTCATCTCTGTTGCAGCCATCACACTATGGGAAGGTAAATGTTGCATGTCAGGTATGCACCCAGGTGTTACAGAGGTCAGAAGGGCATGAGGGAGAGAAAAATGTCCCTTCTTTGCTAACATCCCACATGTGAAATAACTGTTTATAAATGCATAACGCCCTTTGTATTCTGTAGTAGAAATGGATGAATAATTCATTACAAATATCCTATTTGATTAATCTTACATCCTTACAAATGTCTCCTCCTGTTTGTGAATTGACCTTGGGCCTAATGGGATTTTGCAGAGTTATTTGACATTATGAGGTATTTAATTCTTAGAAATAGCTTCTGATCTGCAGATTGTTAATAAGCATTTGTTGCCAACAACCAATAATTAAAATGCTGGACAGTTAGCATGTTTTTATATGATGCTCAGGACATATAATATGATATTCTTCTATGACTGAAAGTAATTTACAGAGTAAGTTCTCAAGCATAACTAAAAGGAATTTAAAGTTCAAAATTTATTTTCTGAAAATAATTTTATTTCATTAATGTTTTCTGCAGTCTTGATCATCACATCAATAAGCTTCTGCACTACAGTTTCTGGGTACAGAAAAATGAAGTCTATGAAGTGGAATTATTTCAAGATATGATGGAATAAGACTAATAAGAAAGGCTATTTTCTGCAGTATCTGTTCATCTAGTCACAATAAGCAAGTAATAGGGTCACACTGAATCATATCAGGGTACATCATATTTAAAATCTCTTGTAAATTTAAAAGACTTGTGTATTGTCATACCAAACCACCTGGCTACATATTTTTATTATATGGCAGAAAGATAGCCCTGTGGTTAGAGGATTAACTTGGAAAATCTGCAGTCAAGTTTTCTGTCAGACATGAATTATTTGTATGTTTCAGGACAAGACCATGGACAGGGGTGTCAGTTGCCACGGAGAGGCTTGACCTTACCTCATTGGGTTGCAGTGAACCTTTGTGCATATCTCATGTAGAATCCCTACTTCTATTCCCCACAGGACTAGAATAAAACTTCTGTACCTCTGAGTGTAAGTGTCAGAAACCAGGGAAACATCCAGTCTGTGGCCCATCTAAGAATTTAAACCAGTGTGTAACTGTGCCTGCTGATTACTGGGATGAGTGTCACAATAGTGGTTACTCTGTGTGGACAAACCACAGGTCTGACTGAAGTCCCTTCAGCTCCAGTCAGTCTACAGATGTTCAACTATCCCTGGATGCCCCGGGGGAAAGTGCATCAAGGCATGGATGTGGCACAGAGGAGAGTCAAGAGCTCACTGACAACCCCATCTCTGTCCTTGAGAAAATCTCCTGTCATGCCTGGTACAGGAAGCTAAAACCCTTGAAAAGTACGACATGTTCAGACACTGACTGTGTTTAGTAAGGAGGGATAATACAGTAGAAGGACAGACAGACTGAAAAGTCAGGACATTTTTCATGTTTTCATTTCAAGAACAGCCATGTCCTTTCTTCCTTCCTACACATAAGGTCATAAAAGCATGATCATGCAATCAACAGTGATTGAATAACCATGAGTTACTGTCTGACACTTGAACTTCACCAATTAATCAAAAGCACAAATGCATCAACTGTGAAATAAAAATACATTTTCGTAACCTGCCCTTAAACTCCCTTACAGTTTACTTTGTAATTGGGGCATGTTAAGGGCCTTATTAGTAACTGCAACCTGTTTTACAGGTTTCAACCTTTTCCTTAACATCAACTCAATATCCATTCCTGAAGAGAAAACAGCAATTTAGTTTAGCAAAAAAGCCTTTAGTGCAAGTTCTCTTTCCTTGCTTGACATTAGGTGCTGCTAACTATAAAACTTGTGTAAAGTAAATGTTTTCCTTACCTAAAAAAAGGGGTTAAAATGATTTTTCCATAACTTATTTTTCCCTCTTCACTCTGTGCATACACTATTAAAAGATATATTTAAAGAGAAGTTCATCCCATCTTCCCTGTTCATATTTCTTTAACTATTTGAATGCCTTTCAAACATGGCATTTTTCTATGTCTCTTGTTATTATTGCACTATTTGCTTTTGACACCTGAAGCAAAATGTTGCCTTACCCTTTGCATGCAAGAGCATGTAAACAAGACTGAGAAGTTTTCAGATAGCATAGAAAAGAGTATTTTCATTAAATGTTTATTTTCTAATACATTAACATTGTTTAGATAATATAAACACCAGCTAGAAGAAAGCTTGGAATTGAAAGAACTTCAGTTTCCATGAGACTTACAGTGAGCTGCATGAGATAACACGTCAGATCTCCTGCTCGCATCACCGTGCCCTGCTACCCTTATTTGCCTATTTGGTTAAACAGGTTTCTTATTTGAGATATTCCTAGTGAAAAGAATAGGAATTTTCAGTGTGAGTGTGAATCTTGTAACAATAATACCTATCACCCTGAACTCTGGTAACAAATAAATGTTAGTGGAAAAGCTATGAAGTATTGTTCTCACAAACTGAGTATTAATGCTTGGATAAGCTTTTTTTGAAGGAATCCACTGCATTTCTGCCTGTTTTAACTAATGAGGTCTTTTATAGAATCAACAGTGGGAAAGAGTTGAGATCAGTCCTATCCCTTGATACTTTTTTCCAATTAAGGCAGTGGATCATTTTATTAAAAATATTATTTAATGACTATTCGGCATTTTCACTCTGGTAAGATACTGTGCAAACATTAATTAATACCCACCAAAACCCCAAACCTCAGTAGGAAATACTAAACCCATTTTACAAACAAGGGCCTGGAGCCAGAGATCTTCCAGTACCACAGAGATCATAACTTGAAGCTCCTCAGGACAATGGGAGTCTACAATAATGAATGGTCCTGCAGTTAGAGCTTCCTCAAAGAACATCATCCTGACTCTGTCTTGACTTGAGGCAATTATTTTACTTCTCAAGGAAAGCCCTTTCAGTGTTTTCTTCAGGGATGAAGGTCTCTAGCAGTCTGTCAGATCAAGGCTGTTTATGCAAAACAATGACATTGGGTTATGTATATACAGAAAAGAAGTGAGCCCATTTCCATAGTCCAGTAATTAGAGTATCCACCCAGAATCATATTTCTCTCCAATGAATATTTACCTTTACACATGTGCAACAGCAAGAAAAAGTGAAGACTGAGAAAGATCAAACTATTTGCAGCTTTTTCACTTATGTTATATATATATATATATATATATTTATATATATATATATATATATAT
>JACBWW010000001.1:16522619-16624765 GCA_020086605.1 Lanius collurio | reverse complement strand
TTGTCTACACAGAACTTAACTAACTATCCCACTGAAGTCTTCCCAACTTCAGTGATTCTCTCTAGGGGAGAAGTGGACATCATATGCTTTTACATTAGTCATGGTGCCCTTCTGGTTTTTATATGTAGCTTTGTACACTGCTTAATTTCTGTGGTAAGCTTGCCTCTGTATGCCTTGGAATATCTCAAGCCATCTACAGGAAGCTTAAATATTCCTCGGCTGTGCAGCTTCACTTCAGCCAGTGCCAGCTGTTTGCTACTCACCAGAAGCAAAGAGATGAAATATAGCTCAGACCCTGGCTATATTCTTAGAGTAATATATTCCCCATCCTGAGAGATGTGGGGCATCTGATCAAGAGGGCAGCCAGGAAAAGAGGCAGAGCCGCTGTGTGAGGTTACTTTTGTCCCTGGGGGGTGGAAAGGGGATACCAGGGGTGGAGCTGGGATAAACAACCAACCAGATCAAAGTCCATGCTATTTGAACTTTAAACAAAGAAATATCTCCGGGTCACATGGCCAGGACCTGGGAGGGGGGAACCCAGGGAGTACACTGCAACAGCACCCAGTCCACTTATTTTGATGACCTCCCATGTGGTAGTTAGATCCTTCTGAAAATATTAAAGCCATCCACCTCTTCCCATGTATTATCTAGCAACCTTTGGTAGTTACTTTCAGAGGACTCTAGTAAGGGTTTAGCAGTAAGGACAGATTTTTCCTTGCTTTTGGCCTATCTTTTTTTCAGTCATTTGGCCATAAATAGTTGCAATTTTTGAAAGCAGCTTAATTCCTTTGCAGTCTAGTTGTGTGTGATTTGTTGTTACTGCTGTCTTTTTACTTTTCTGTTTCTTGTTTCTGACTAATCTCCCATCTTCTTCCTAGTCAGAGTTCTGGATGATTGGTCAGTTAGAATATATCATTGTGTTAATCTCTGATTACCTATTTCATAAGAGGGTCCTTGCTTCTAAAGATACCTGACATTTAATATTATTGACTTATATACCATTTATTGTGGCTTCAGAAATCCTGAAGTTCTTAAATAAATGGGAAGGAGAACAATTTTGACATACTTCTAAAGCATGACTTATCTCACTCTTCATTTAAGCTTCTAAAGTAGACCAAACCTGCTATGTCCTAGAAAAGTCTATCACTCGTCACTGACTCTAAAAGAAGTCCAGAGATCTTCAGTTTAGACATCTACATCTGAAATACTTTCCAACTCTCAGATGAGATGAATTCTAACCCAGGGCATCTGAACTCCTTCCTGTGTGCTGTGAAATGGGACAGCAGTACGAAAAAACTCCAAATGTCCAAGAAGTCTGAGATATTTGCTCATTTCGTGGCTCCTCCATAGGATCCACTTGTGAATTTCCTAGGAAGCCTCATATTTAACCATATCTTCCCTTGAACACCACTTTGATCAAGGCAGAAACTGCCTGAGGCTTCTTCAGTCTCTTCCTTAACATATTCTTCTGCCCAATCTTTGGAAGGTATCTTGTAGGTTTTTTTTCACTTCTTTTGGAATATTATGTGAATAAACAAGTCCAGTTCAGATATTTTAACATTGAACATTTATGAAACTCCCTTACTTGAGTGCAACTGAGTGAAAACATTACTTGTTTTAGAAAATTCTCTTCTAAGAGATTGTCTAAACATAAGGACACAACCTGTCTGAATTCATACTCCTTGTTCAGACAGATTGGGTAGTTTTCCTTAAAATAGCAACTGTGATTTATCTTCCTAGCAATGTGCAATAATACAGTCAGGGCAAGAGTTTATAATATTCTTGCCAATTACAATAATATCCTAAAATTAAAAAATAAACTGTTGCAACATATTAACATGAGCATATGCACAAAAAGAGAAAAATTACTTTACCCTGACTTCTGAAATGTAAGTAAGCTCATGTGGAATAAAGGCAGCTTTAAGTAGCAAACATAGAAACCACTTCCCATATTGCTTTTCTAAAAATAACCACATGAAGTAATTGCATGTAAATCAAAATTTTGATGGATTTCACATAAACCAGTGACAATCTGAGTATGAAATTCCAGGAAAAGAAACTCAAATTTTCACAATCTAAATGTATAAAACTGAAGCCATTTTAATTCTAGCTGGGACATTTTAGTTCTAGCTTTGTAAAACAGAAGTATCAAGATTTCACTCATGGGCTTTAAAAGTTTCTGATTTCTTCTTGTTTCTGTTATTTTTTCAAATTGAAAAGGTAATATGGAAAACTCTGTCTGCATTTAGGATATTCTTTAAGATGTAAGACAAAGAGAAAAAGACAAAATAAGGAAGGTTGGCAATTTCCTTGGACACCTTATTTTGAATTCTCAGTTGCCTGAGTGTTACTCAAATCCAATGTTTTTTACTTTGGATTCTCTAACTTTATAGAGCAGGTGAAAAATGCCCCGAAGGATTTGAGTGAGAGTTTTTTGGCCCCTGTCAGTGACACCCCGCGGTGCCGTGCCTGCTGCGGGCTCCGAGGCAGGGGGAGGCCGTGCCCCAGCGCCGCGGCTGTGCCCAGCCTCGGGGGGCACGGCAGTACCAGGTATCTGAGAGATGGGATCTGTACCTAGCTCCTCCTCTGGCGTCCCTGGAAAACTGAAGCTCGACTTGAGCAGATCGCCACCCTCTTCTTCTGAAAAGACAGAAACAAAGTAGCTATTTAATAACGCTGATATTTTTCTATATCCAGACATAACTATCCACTAGTTTTGAAAACCACTCAGTGATACCTATTACCATTCAGGACCTCTGTTAATGTGAAGCTGCTGAGCTGCTATTATCTGTAGTATCTATCTCTTTGCCAGTTTTTCAAGTGTTCTTCTATTAGTAACAGTATTAATTGTTATTATTATTTTAATTTTGCTAGACATTTTCAAATCACTAATGTTGTAATATTTATAAATGCCATTTTTGTAATATCTTTTACATTGTTCTTTCCAACTTTGCTTAGAGATGTTGAATTGTATTGCCTTTTAGCCTTCATGTAATTATTCCAGAAGAATCCTTATTGTTGTTCCTCTAGATGCACCTCTAGCACTTCCCACACATAATGCTTAGGCCACTTTTATTACCTTTTATACACAAACATTTCTATTCTGCCATTATGAACTATGATAATGCTGTGATGATGACTCTTTCTTGTCAATAACATTTACTTTTGTGCCAGAGATAACTTGTGTAATTATGAAAAAGTATTTAAACTTGCATGATATGCATATGCTGTATGAATGCAGAAACCACCTGAATGGCTTGAGTGCAGCTCTGAGCTATCCTGCTTACATCCCTTTCACAGTTGCAGTTTGCTACCTCTACATTGCCCTCTCGTCATTCTGGCATATAAACTAATTTTGGCCCAGGCAGGTAGTCTAGATATTTCTGTAATGGAGCTGCAAATGGAAAACTGGGTCAGTAACAATTCCATCAGATGCAAGATTGGCTTCAGAATACATGGATTAGGATACAAAATATCTCATTAATATGTTTCATGCATTTACTCGATGCTACCTTTTTAATGTTTTTTATGTTTATCCCCCATCCTCCATATATGCTGGTGTCTCAGGTGGGTGGAAATTATCAAGTATACACAGCCTTCCACTGTCCTCTTTCTTATCATCTGTGTATGCTACGAGCACAGACACCCCAGAACAGGGGAAAAGTGGAGTACTCCATATCCTCTCACTGTATGTTCAACCAGCAGCTCTCAAAAGAAAGATAAAATCACATATTGCAGACCATGTTTTTCTGATGCACTACCGAGGACTGATGACTTCCAAATAACTCACATCAGTTCATGCTATTATACCCTCAGGCAGACATTTCTGTAAGGTTGAACCAACTCAGACTTTTCTTAAAAGAAGAGTACCTCAGTGAGACCAGATGGTTTTTGTGGTGCAGCTTACAATAGACACACAGTTTTGCCTGTTTCAATGCTCCATTTAACAAACACATGAATTTTGCATATTTCTTGGTCTTGGTTACACTTCAATTTGTATTCCGATTTTTTCCCAATTATCTCACAGCAAGCAAAATGAGTGAATATTCTCATGTGGATCTCTCAAGCAACTGTTCCGAGGTTTTGACAATTTCTGAGGTTAAGAATATCTAATTGATAACAACAAGTTGTATAGCACAGATATTGCATAGAAAATTAGTTCTAAGGATGTTAAAAATGTTGGATAAGCCAAGCTGTCAAATAAACATCTTGTTTATAAACTCAATTGTTAAATAAACTCAGTCTGCTAAAATACAGCCTACAAAAGATTTCAGTAAGTGACGGATGAAAAGTCATACACAATTTAAAAAATGACTGGCATATGAATTTAAATTAAACTTCATTTGGGGAGGTAATGGACAACTCTAATTAAATAAAAGCACAAATTAGGCAGTTTCCATGGAGACTTTGCTCACATGATCTGCCTATATTGTATAACTCATACGCTTGTCCTCTAATGTGGCTGCACAGGAGTAAAGAATCAAATGAAAGTTATAACAAAAATATTCAGAAGGATCATTTAGATTCTTGTAAGTAACTAGGAAATCTCACTGCTAACTTCAAAATAAAGAAGATAGTTTTATATTTTTGAAAAAGCTATTAATTTATTCCAAAGGTCTATCATGCACATTTATTCAGAAACACTTATGGAATGAATGCATAACATTATTTTCCCTTGCAAGAAATTAGCATCATAAAAGAAGTCTGCCCAAAACTAGACTAAGATGTTAGGAGTAGGCTAATCAAGACTACACATTTGTGGGTCTGAAGTGTTTGAGAAAAAGAAAAGAAAAGAAATTTATTTTTCAAAATTGAACGGAAAGGTCGTGCAATGAGATCCATAAGTCAGATTCTGACCTGGCTGTAGGCATTCCTGTGCAAATTTGGACAATCCACTTAATCTCTTTCTGTCTCAATTTCCCATTAGAATTAAGATTAGAATTAATTTCTTTCGTGTAGCTATAGTGCATTTGTTAGTGTCAGTGAGCCTTTTGTCTAGAAGAGCCTATAGAGAGCACAAAAAGATAAAATGTCCTTCCTGCAGAAATACTCTATTCTGTTATGAATAGGGTTAACTGCAGATATTTCAAAGGAACTTAGAATTTCTTTGTCATTCCTTTAGATTTATGAATCTGTATGAGGGGTATGAGTAGGTCTTTTAGTTTACTAGATTAGTTTACTTTCTAATTATGAGGACTTCTTATTTCTTTATATTTTATCACTATACCTATTTACATCACTATTTCACTCTTTATGTTGTCTTTTCAAAAGGCTTTTGTCATTTCAGCCCTTGAAGAAATTCAATTTTTGTGTTCTGTACTTATGAAGCATAAATTAATCTAGAGTCTTGATGTCTTTTTCAGGATTACACAGATAATCTTTGCATGAGGTTGAACTGTACTCTGAACTCATTTTATTCCTTCAACAACAGACATACATATCCTTTGTTTCTTCAGTTTAATTTTTTCCTAGAAATTACCTTTTTTATTATTGACCATAGAAATGAAAAGCATGGCCTTCATTCATGAACACACAGCATTCGTGAACACTTCATATCTCATAGTAATGGAGCTGGGCAGATGATCACAGCATTTTCACTCATGCTGAAGTGCAAGTGTCAGAGGATGAGTGCATTCATTTTACGTCATTCACCTTCTCTAATCTCAGTTTGCCCGTTGCTTCCCACTGGTAGAACATTCTACACCAGTGGACATAGAAGAAAGTGGTGTTCTTAGCAAGGAGCGCTTCAACGGGCAATGAATTACAAACAAAGACATTATGAAAATAGGATGATTTACAGTATATGTTTTTAAACAATGTGTGGAACACAGCTCTCACACAAGGGACACTTACCAATATACAACTACTGCACCACAGACAGGTCTAAATAGAAAGTAAGACTCTGGCTCTGAAACTGTAACTAAAATATATCAGGAAAAGTCCACTTTCAACAGGGCTCAAAATATTGACAAAAAATGACAAGTTCTAAAAGTGCAGAGACATTTGCTTCTGTGAAAGCTCAATGTATAGCAAAATGATGCTGTGATCTGCATAATTAGGAGAGTACAAACTATCATTTACATACAGTATCTCATTTTACTTTTTAGATATCCAATGTATCTGTCATTCATTCCAGCGCAACATTGCACAGATGACACTCAAAACTGTGATAGGAACCTTTCACAGCTGAAGCTCTCCAGAATTAAGCTTGGAAACGTCAGGAGATATTGCTGAGTTTGAATCAGCTTGACAGATCCAGACGGCTCATTCAACCCTGACGCTACTACATGTACAGTGGGAAATGACACAGACCAGTGCCCAAGATGAAGCTGGAACGGCACAACTTTTGTCCTCAGAACAGGCTGGATGTCTGTCAGGAGTGTACCCTGGCTCGTTCTATTCCATACCCTGCTAAGGATACCTTCTCTAGGAAGCACTGGTTGGCATGGGCCAAATCTGGTCAAGGGTATGTGCTGTGACAGGGATGAATAACCACTCTGCCCATCCTTCAGATTTTTTCATCTCAGCTTTAACCTCTCAGTACACTCTTTGAATCTGATCTATCAGTTTCAATTCTCTTTCTTCACCTGAGAAGTCTTGCCTCTCTGTTCGCCCTCATTTTTTATGCAGTCAATTTACCCTTAATAACCAGGCATGCTGTTTCTATCTCCTAATTGTACTTCTTTTATAACCTATTCATCCACTAAATAGGCCCCAGTGTCAGTGGACTTGTTGCTCACATACTCTAAAAGGTCCACATCAGCAAGACTTATAATCAATTAACTGCTTTTTCCATCAGAATACAAGAGTAAGACTAAACTAGAACTGATATTGAACTTCTTAGTTCACAGGATTTTGATTTATTTATTATTGGCCTCCTCTGGACCTCACACCAATGTTTTTCACTGTGTGCTTTCCTTTCAGCCTGCAAGCTCCCTACAGCAGCTGTTGTATTTTAGTTTTTATATAGTGCCTGGTATTATAAGTGTGACAACAAATGAGAGAAAACACAGGCCTAAAAATGTCCGAATTAAACTGCAGTTGGAATTTCATTTAATCACATAATGATAGATGATAGAATGTGTCCAGATGATGAATATGGGGCATTCATCACATCACTCCATAGTCTGAGAAAACAAAATCACCTCTCCCAGACTAGGAAAACTTAGAGATCTAGAAGAGAAATCTCCTGTACCTCAAGTCCTGCTATGCAATCAAAGCACTTCTTGCAGGGGGCCTTTGACCCTGGCCAAAGACATCCCCAAACTGCTCAGTGTATGTCATGAGAACAGAGAACTGGGAACCAGTCCTGACCTCGATGAAACAACCAAATGTCTGCATGCCTGGGAGATGTTATGGACTCCTCACCCCTCCTGGGAGACAGCTAATTGGATTAGTTTGGACCTTGCCCAAGAGGCTAAAAACATTTCTGCCAAACTTATTCCTTTCCCCACCCAACCTCAAGAGGTTACATCCAATCTTTATTACATCTGTGTAATAAAGTAGGCATGACAAATGCCTTCAGCCACAAGGCCAACTGGCATGCTCTAGCCATATCTTCAAAAACAGGTTGGATCCATCCAAATTGTGATGGGGAATGGTCCCTTGCCCATGCCAATTCCCTAGTAAAGCCTGAGAATTATTTGGGACAGAGAAAATTAGTTGGCCAAGTTTAAAACTAAGACAGGGACCTGTCTGAGAAGCATTACAATCAAATTCGTATTTATTGGGCATTGTCCTGGCACTGTTTAATTTACTACAGATGTAGCCCAGGTGGCAGTATTGTCAAATACAATATTCTCATGCATTGTTCTCATAGCATGCTGATAAGGAACAAATACACAGAAGGACAGCAGAGCTGGGAAAACTCTGACTGAAACAAAAATTACAGCTGATAGTAGCAGATTTAGGGTTATTGAGGTTTCCTTTGCAAGAGGCCTATGTGAAAAGTATTAACAGTAAGAGGAAGTCATTGTTTAATTAAGTTGTTTTTGCTTTTCTCATCAAAGCCTCCTTTTTCCTTGCTCTAAATTTCTCACAAACACACACACACCCCCACACAGAGGCGTGTTCCTGATGAATTCAGCAAAGATCTTTTCATCACAGTATGATGGCTTGCACACTGGCCCAAAAGGATATTGCTAGAAACAGGGAAAATACATAGATTGCCTAAAATACCTTTCCAACCTCCTGCAACCAGCACTTAAGGAACTTCCTGAGACAGAAGTTTAATCTACACCATCATTTTTAATAGCCACCAGTGGATCTATCCTCTATGGATTTATCTAATCTTCTCTGAGCCCATTTATACTGATAGCCTCTACTGCATCCTGTGCCAATGCACCTCACAATTTAATTATGCTTTATTTGAAAAAGAATTTCCTTTTTGTTTGTTTATCAGGATGCCTGATAATTAAATTAGGTGCCTCTAGTTCTTTGGTTGTGAAAAATAATGGATCATTGAGCCCTACTCACTATGTCTATACCATTTATAATTGTCTAGACCATATCCCTCCCTTTGTCCTTCCTTTTCCAAACCAAGGAATCAAACTGTTTAGTATTTTATTATGGCAAAGCTATTCTAAAACTTTCATTATCCTTTTCACTCTTCTCTGTACATTTTTTTTGCTCTGCTATGTCATTTTCAGACACAGCAGCCAGAAATTAAAATGGCTATAGAATATGGGTTTTTTTTTTATTGTGGTATGGTGTAGTTCTCTGCTTATTTTCTTCTATTTTATTTTTTAATATCTTCATCTGCCCTTTTCATAACTTAGAGAATTCATTAGTCATATTAAGTTGTGCCCAAGAGAGACAATTTGTTTGGCTTTCCAAACACAAACATACTTCTCCTATATATTACACTAACAAATATTGAAGAATTCCAGCCTTTTACTTAGCTCTGGTTACACTTCAAAAACTCTTCAAACAAACCACCCTTAAAACAAATCACCCCCTGAAAATCAGGACTGAGGAATTACTGTTCTCCTGCTTTCATTCACCCTTTCCACTTTTATACAGCATAGTTCCAGACAGCAGGACTATGAAATCAGGCATCAGTTTTCAGAGAGAGTAGCCAGGCACACAGCCTAATAAATCAGGGAGAGGAAGCTGGCTGTGTCCCTCAGGTCCTATCTTGGAAAAAGAATAAAATAAAATATATTGCAGGGGACCACAGAAGCTGTCAGAGATCATCTTGGTCTTGGCACACTAACTCCTACCTCCCAGCTTTTGGCAGATGAAAATCATCCACAAAACACAGGTTGCCTTAGCAATACTGAGGTGATCACACTGAAAGGTTTTGGTTCCCCACAGCAGCCTCTCTTGAGCCAGCTAGGGTCATTTTGTTCCTTGCAAGTCTTTCTGAGCTGCCTTATCTCTTTTCCCCCAGAGATCTGCAAGTTCCTCTTCCCTCACCCACTTAAAGCAGTAAATGCAAAAATGTGTTGGATGATGCTATGAAGTCTTAAAGCAGAGTCACTTCTCAGTCATTCTAAAACTTAAATGAATAATTCAGTTAAATAACTCTATCTTTTCATATCAAAATTAACAAGTGACTGTGAGCAAAAAAAGATTAAGTCAGTGATAAGACAATGTGTTCAGACTCAGCTCTGTGTGACGTGCTTCAGTCTATGAAATTCCTAAAAGTTCTTTCTTTCTGGATTTTTCATGGCTGAATGACTATGTCAAGCCCCTGAACAAGCAATTTACTCTTTATTGTTTTTCAGGATCTGTGAGAGGAATTCCAAATATTCTATGATAAAAAGTGGGAATATTAAAAAGTATATTATCTTATTACTGTGATTTATAACCCATATCCTGTGAACCCAGCAGTTCTGGCTACCTCAGGAAAATCTTTACTTCTCCCTACAGCTCTTCAAAAGCCATTATATTCTTTACGCGTGAAAACTGCAACATTGCCTTTGGTACACTTTCATCTTCCACCTCCTGTGCCAGCTCTTGGAAGGACTCACAGCTACCTCACAGTGGACAGCTGAGGAGGTCCAGGAAGTTTATCTTGGACCTTAACAGAGAGGAAATAGAAAACAGAAGCATTTTGCACAGTTGTGAAGGCTCAACTGTCCTGTCAGAGAAGTAAAATGCTCACCAAGTCTATTAAAATACCTGCAGAAATTATATGAAAACACATTTAAGAGAGTCCAAAGTGAGGAACAATGCCAGGGCACAGTGTAGCATAAAGTCCAGTAGTGAGAGAGGAGTGTACAAGTCAGACAATTTGACTTACACCTCTCCTGAAAACACATAAAAATTGTCCCTGAATTGCACTGGTTTGTGAAGAGGAAACAGGTTATTTCTCTTACTGGATGAGTACAGTTATTTAGTGATCTTTCTGTCTTTGGCATACGCATGGAAATGAAAAGGTATTTAGAAAAATAAACTGTAGATGAAATTAGCCTTTTTAATACATTTCAAAATCACTTTGAGAACAAGCATTTCTTTAAGACTTTCTTTAAAAATGACTGAGATCTTTAATATCAAGTTATGTTTGACAGAACATGGGTTTTTTAACCTTTCCACTGTCATGTTAAAACTAGATATGCTCACTATATTTTGCTTTACTCTTTGGTAAAAACCACAACTAGATATACAACAATTATTACTAGCAGGTCATAGTATTCTGATTTTAAAGATTCATTTTATGGTGGGGCAAAAGGTTTGAGCAATGTCCCTGTCTTTCAAATGTTCAATAAATAAGACATTTTAACATTAGAGAGCAACTGCATTTGTTACACTGATCTACCGTGGTAGGAGACATTTAGCATGGAAAACCTTTGACCCCGATGGAACGTGAGAGTAAAGTCATCAGTTCCACTGAAAACTGAAATTAGCTATTAGTATCTGCAGTTGTGAAACCCCTCAATGAGGCCTTTGACATCAGATGATGAAGCTCTATAAAACTGGAGACAGGATGCACATGTGCTTGTCTCAATGTGCAAGGTGAAAAGAGAGTGGAGGGAGGGCTCAAATATATTCATTCCTACACAAGACAATTTTGGTGAGGATTTCTGTGAACACTTAAATGCTGGGTGGTAAGACTGACAGCTGGTGGGGTTTTTTATTTAGCAAATATGATTGCATAATATATAACATGCAGCTTCCTTTTGGCAATTTAAGCAGATATGAAATGCAGTACCTATAAATGAGTCCTTTTTCTCTCTCGGAATTAGCAATAACCAGGACAAGTTTTCTCCCCAGAAAGAATTACAGGTCTGGAGCAGCTGTAGCAGGCAATGACTGATGGATCAGGATGCCTCATTTCTTTGCCCTATGTTTTCATCATCCAGTGGATGCTGCTGAAGTTATGCTCAGCAGCTCAGATTTAATGCATTTTCCAGAAATTGGTTATTAGTTCCTCCCCTGCCACCTCTATGCAATTGCAATGTGAGACTTGCTCTTTCTTCCTTCCATGTCTCTTATTTTTCCCTTGTCTCATATCCCTCTCTTTTCCATCTCCTTCATAGATCTGCTTTATTTTTTCCCCCTTTTTCTTTTAATTCTCCTCCATTAGTCTTTTCTTTCTTTTTTTTTTTTAATCCTCTTCTTCCATCCTCAGGCCTAATAATATTGAAGTACAAGTAATATGACACAGGTTGAGGGTCACCTGAAGATTTTGTGCATTCATGTGTAGTCCCAACTATGAGCTTTACTGAGCTATTTGTACCACCAGGTCTTTAATGAAGCACTGCAAATATTTAAAAAAAACCCAAAAACTTTTCCCCCTTCCCACAGCAATTTTCTGCCACAAATTATAAAATCACAGCTTAGAAATAACTTAAAATTATTGAAATTGTTAAGTGATAATCTAAAATGAATGAAAAATCTATGATTTCATATTAATTTTATACAGTTTTATCTTTTCTCGTAAGTTAAAAGAGATCCCAGGCAGCACATGTTCAAGGTAGAAAAATGAAACTTCTAAAAATGTCAAAATAGGGTGCTTCAACAATTAAAAATCTCTTTTTTGCCTCTGAATTTTTATGTTAAGAAGGAATTTTTTTTGAACTGATTAAGAAACAAGTTCAGTTTCAGGAAGGTTGTGCTTTACAAAGAAGAGGCATTTGCCAACTACCTCACCACAGAGAGCTTTCTCACTAATGCAGTTTAACACTCTGCACAGTGGGTGCAACCCTCCTTGGATCCTCTCTAGTTGCTCAAGAAACTGTGTAATATATAACAGATATTTCTGTGATTGCTTAGGATACATAGACACACGGACTCATTAAGTTTTAAAACTAATTACAATGGAGCTGAGGTGAACCTTTCTGTTTGTTGGTAGTGACATTCAATTACAACCTGAGTAGCTGCTGGGTTATTTGGATTTTCCCTATGACACAAACAGAAATTAAGTTGAAGGAGAATCAATTCTCTGTGTGACCAGTGAAAACAGAAAACGAAGTAATAACCTGTGTATTGCCAGGTAGGCAGAATCAATATTTAGGATGTTGCAAAAAGCATACAGGTGCTTGGCAAGTTCGTAATCTTAAAAGTTCACTGTACTGATCTTATCAAAACAGCTGAATTTTTCATTTAATTTCTCAAGGATAGGCTTCTCATTGAAGCACCTGTGGAGCCTGGGCACTCTTACCTTCCTCCCCTTAGTGGGGAGGACTGGGCAGCTCTGGACTGATCCCGGTCCAGCCCACTTCTCCAGGGACTAAAGAAAGTGCTGGGTTGCCAGGCTCATCACCTCCAGTCCTCAAATGAGGGCCTAAAGCAAAATGACTTAAGTCAGACTTGTCATGATTACTTAAAAAGGAACTGAGAAACTGAACACAAATATTTTCTCTCTCAGCAAAGGTGATATTTGTTCAGGTTACCTCTCTAGCAGCAGTTATGTTTGTAGCTGCTACGCTGGCAGAAGTAGAACCTAAATTTCTTCCACGTTTAAATGCTGCTAATCCTACCTGAGCCACAAAGTAAAATAGTTTCCAGACCTTATTCACTACAAGAATTTCTCTTTGAGGTCTGTGTGTGGGCAAATACTCAAGCAGAGCCAAGGTCACTGACATAATGCACATGGACTCTTTCTACTCCTGTTCCTGCAAAACACTAAAGGTACTTTGGACAGATGTTCACTCAGCCTTTTCCTGCCCTGGCAACAATACATGGTCAGGAATACATCCAATTTGTTCTTTGGAAGAACCTGCACCACTGAAAAATTTAACTTAAAAAAAGGTTTAATAATATCTACTTATACAATTGATCAGATTTGGTTTGTTTAATGTGCTTAAGAATACTAGCTCTCCTGGAGTAACCATCCATCTGCCTGTAAGGTAAGTCAAATCAGTTAAACCATAGCCAGGAATGCCTGGAATTAGAGCATATCTGCCAATAGTACAGTGTAAAGAAGTTCAGTTACCAAGGGTCAGCAGATACATGATGACTTAATAAATTACTGCAACACACTGGTGGGGAAAGGGCCCTCACTTTGATATGTCCATCACAGACACAAAATATATAGGAAACTAACACATCATTCAATTTATAGCTACATTTAGGCAGTTTCAGTACCATGAACACAGTATCTTTCAATTGCAATCCACTTTTACCACAATCTTATTTTAATAACTGTTCAGCATTTCCATAAACATTTGCTGGGATGTTACACAGAGTCATGAAGTATTTCAGCCATGGCTGCCTCTTCAAGGGAAGGAGGAGGAAGGCTTGTATAAGGGTCCTCTAGCTCACATTGCAAACAGAAACCAAATTACTCTTAGGCTTATTCTGCTTCTCCACATCTTTGTTTATTCAAGGCCATAAATAGGGGCACCAGGAAGGCCAGAAGCTGCAAATGGAATATTGAAATTTTAATTTCTGATGCAATGTTCAAATCAAGCCCAGGCTGGTAGTGACAAACTCCTTGGCTGAAACTGAATTAGCGAATTCTGCGAATTCCCACAAGACAGGCATGCTATCATGACAAAACTTCCATCTCTTCTTTGTTGTCTGAGAATGAAAGGGCAAGGGGATTAAAATAACCTGTCAGCTTCTTACCCCATCAGAATCAAGTCACACCAGCAAGACAGTACTAGGAATCTTGCCTCCATGTTCCCCCTATTCACCCACACAACCACAACTGGATGTGGTTCCTACGCTGTCATTCTGGCAGCTCTTAAGGACACTTGTGAGAGCTTAAGAATGCAAAGATGGTTTTGTTCTATGGAAATCCATGAGTAAGGCCTCCACAATTTTAGTAATTTGGTCTCTCAGTAATGGGATTTAAAATGAGTTTAAATCAGTGCTTAATTTCTGCTCTTTCAGGACAATGGCAGTGATTAGTAGTAATGTTTGACTTCCACTTCCATTTTTTTAATGCAGCTGTAATGCCGTCTGCATTTGGCTGCTGCTTTAATGATTACTAATGACTTTATTTTGAAAGTAATATTACTTTTTGTATTCATTCTCCGGCCTCTGAGCAAAAAGCTAATTTGAGTCAAATTATGTAGTCTCTTCATACAAGACTTCCCGTTGGTTAAACTTTATTTGGAAACAGTCTAAAGGAAAATGGCAAAGGTACTGAAAGCACACCACGTATTTACAGGTGGCAGAAAGACTATGATTGTGTGAAAGTGGCAGCTAAAAATAAATTAGCAAAAAGATGTCATCCTAACAAGAAACACATATCAATGACTTTTTAGCCATCAGTTCCCGCACTGAAAACATTTAATGGGTTAAATTTCACTGTTGCACCCTCAGTTCTTATAGTAGAATCATCTCCCATCACATCTGTACAGACCTATGGCAGCACTGATGGCTGTGGTCTGTGTAGTATTTTATTTAGAATATAACTCTGAGCATGCCTTATTTATGCATTCCTTCCTTTTGGATTTCCTGAGGAATTTTTTCTTGACTTACTCCTTGATGGAGAAGTAAATTTATGGGGAGAGGGTTGTTGGGAGCTTTGTTGTTTTCCTCTTTTTTTTTTTTTTTTTTTTTTTTTCTTCACTTATAATTGCTGTTCTTAGAAAATATCAACTCCTTGAGACATACATTTGTTTCCAGGAAGGTATAAATTTTGATGAAGGATTCCTCTTCTGGTCAAAGGGAGAAGGAAATATGCCTTAGAAGAACTTGCTAATTTTGACATTGATTCAGCATAGAAGAAGCAGCTGTCAGCTGTTACTTTAGGTAACCAAACTTCGGGTTTGGTGTTAGAAAACACATCCCTCACTTTGATCAAGCACTCAACTAGACTTGATATTTTCTAGGTTTTTTTCATTGGACCTATTTAAATTAATTTAAATGGTTAAATGTTTGTTAAGACAAAGGGAGGATCATCCATCACGTCAAAAGTCAAGTAATGTCAAGTTCAAAAGAAAAAGCAGAAAAACATGTTTGGGTTTCTCCTATTGCCACTAGTGGTCATACACCTCTTCAGCCACCCATAAAAAAAAAAAAAAAAAAGAAAGGAAAAAGCAAACATAAAGGTTTCAGTTTCTGCTGGGTCTCTCTGGGATGAAGCTTGCTTTCTTCATGTCAGCCCAAATGCAGGAGGAAGAGGATGGATGTTTGTGGTTATGGCATTTGTCTTCCAAGTCATCACTATGGATGCAGAGTCCCTTGTTTCCAGGGAATGCCTGCACATTTACCTGCTGATGGGAAATAGTGAATGAATTCCTCTGTTTGGTTCCATGTGCAGCTCTTAATTCTTTATTAACTGTCATTATCTCGGTCCATGAGACTTTTCACCTTCTTTCTGTTTTCTCCCCATCCTGTGGAAGAGGGAATGTAGAAGCAGTTGTGTGGGCATTTGGCTGAGGTCAACACACCAGTGAGCTTTGCTGCAGTTCTGAAAATTTGCAATCCTGATAAGTTCTGTGATAGTGAAAAACTATTTTCTGTTCAAATGTTTAATTCTCCACATAAGACCAGTACCTGTTTGAATATCCTCCACACTTAATTTGAATTTCCTATCATTTGCACCACCCAAATGGTCAACTTAGTGGACAGTTGGACTCAATGATCTTAGAAGCCTTTTCCAACCTTAATGATTGTATTTTGCCCCTCATTCCATAAAAGGGAGGGAAAAGGTTTTTTTTTCCCACAGAACTTCATCTAAAGTTTTTGGATTTATGGATAAAAGGGAAATGATCAGTGACTAAATCTTACCACCTTTGAAAGGTACAGAACATGACATTTTGTTGAAGTGCTTTCACTGATACAAAACCCCATGATGTTATGCTCAAATACCCTCTCCTCCACCCTGAATTTACTGCATCATTGAGGCAGTGAGAGCAGGGCCTCCTGTGCTATCCTGTGCTCATTCCAGTAGTTTTCCTTCTCACACCCATAAACACACTTGCTCAAGATCATATGCCTTCTTATTAAGAACAATTACAGCACACTAAACTTTAATCTGGCTAGAAATCACCACTTGCTAAGCAATAGCAACTCAGGCCTTTGCCACCAAGAATACACACTGGGTCCCGGTAAAGGCTTCACTGAAGCCCGCGCAACGGCGGCTTCCTTGCCATCGGTACTGGAGCTAAATACATCTGTGAATCTGCTGAACCAGTAACAGAAATCACACCTGATTGCAGGATAAATGTGTCTTTGGATAATGTTGTCCAGGACAGCATGACAGGGCTTCCTTCACAATTCATTAAGTTATACTCTTGGTGTTCTGGACACCCAGGGGCCCCTAAAATATCCGCAGCTGTTCTCTTTTGCTTGGTTTCTCAGTTGGCAACAGCTTTCTTCTTCTCAAAACTCCAATCAAACGTTGTAAATAACAAGAAAAGCTCCATTAAAAGAACTCCCAGACAGACAACTAGCATAATATCTGTAAATCGTTGCTCAATCTGTGTTGTAGTAATTTCTCCTCTTACTTTTTCATCTTAAAATTGAAGATTATAAATACTATTCTCTTAAATTTACAAAATCTCATTGCTGCATTGCTCCGCTCATGGATTCCTAATGCTACAATGCTAGATTTAACATATATGTAATGAAATAAGTAATTGATACTAGATTATTATGGTTGTTCTTAGTAGTATGATAGTATTAGTATTTCTAATACTTATTAGAAGAATAGTTTTACTGAAAACAGTTCATGAAGAAAAACCACAATCTGGGACAGCAAGGCCCTCAAATGGATGTTAAGACACCTGGAAACTATGCAGCCATAGAATTTTTCATCCTGGTGTTTTATTCTTTTTTTAAGAACATTAATGACTTCAAAGATGAAAAATGGCATTAGAAAAGTTAATAAAAGCAACACAGAAACAAATATTTGGGTGCCTTAAGTAAGAAGATACAGACGTCTCTTGCATACGTCATGTTTAATATAAGTGGCAAATAAATATTGTGACAATATACACATAAGACGTGCAGAAACAGACTCTCTAATCTACCACTAATAGTAAACAAATGGAAATGCAAATGGAGTGGAAACTTAGGACTGTATATACAGACTGAAGTGTCTGTATATATCGAATTAAAAAGCCATCATTAATTGGCATAGACATCTATTTCCATTTACAGGAATCAGATTTCCCCTGGAGATGCATCTAAGACCATACAGAACATATGAAAGTACGAGTAAAAATAGTTCTAATGTTTCAGTCTCTAGTTTATAAAAATTCTGTGGTTTTTTTTATTCTGCTCTTTCAATTATTTCATATGTTATAAACTCTGTAAAAAAGTAGACACTGGTTCTTCCTTTAGTTGTTTCCACTCTTGTCTTTTTTTCTGTCCATTTGAACATAACTAGGAGGAATATGATACGTCTGTAGAAAGGAAAATATCAGGCTGAAAAACAGAATTCCCTTATATTCATCAGATAATCAGACATAAATTTTATAGGTATGGTGGTAGAAACCTACTGCCGGCTTGCCAAGTGCAAACAGGAAAAATCTTAACCCAGCATACTAAGAAGGAGTTTATAAGGGATTACTAGAATCCTTCCCATCTGAAATGCTTAAGACATCAATCACACTGTAGGATAGAGATGACTCCTTGATCCTAAGAGCCTTTCTCACAACTAACAACATTTCTTCCGTTTTTCCCACTACTAGTCCAAACATTTTTAGCCAACAATATATTTCTTCTATTGTTTGTAAATCATATTAATAAATTCTATATTTTGTTCAATCTTCTCCATTTTCCACAGGCACAAAGTCAAAAAGCAGAGGTAGAAGGTAGTTGTAGAAATCCTTCAGGATCCTAACTATATGTCCAGCCTGCTTTTATTGCTAAGATTTCACTTCATATACAATCTTCTTTATTTCCTTCCTTAATAATTTTTTTAACATCAATTTTTTTTCTTATGGCTCCAGATTACTCTTGGTGCTCTCTTTATGAAGTTGATTTTTTTTCAATATGTGTCCAATACTCACCTCTACATGAAATAATAGGCCCTATAATATCCTTGTATTTCTCAAGTTTGGCTTTTATTAGTATTTCAAAGCTGTCAATTATCTACTGAGAAAAGCAACAGGTGCTCTTACTTTGTACTTGTGCTGTTCCTTAATTAATTTTCTTATTAAATTGCAAGTAATTAACATTCTCTGGCATTTAAACTGCATTTTTTATATAAGAGATTATTTATCTAAACATGTTCAAGATTTCCTCATTAGCTATCAATGCTACTTTTTTTTTTCCACCATTAATTTTGCAGCTATTTATTTCTTGGAGTCTCCTAGAACATGATGTATATCTGCTAAAATTCACTATGTTTATTACAGCAGGTGTCTATGCATATACCGCTGGTGAGAAAAATGTTAACACTTCTGATTTGCTGAGGTGAGTGAAGGTCAACATTTGTTTGAAAAGTTGTTAAAAAATATAGCATATGAGGTAAAAGACAGTTAATGAGCAGATGAAAAAGAAAGACTTCATACCAATCAAGCACTTTCAAAAAGCCAAGCCTTCATGGGAAAACTGAAAGAAATTTTGTTAACCTAAGTTTTGCTCAGAAAATATCCAGCGTTTTCTGCCTCCTGTTCCCTGGGGTCAAGACATTTTATGAAGATATTTTGATCACAAAAAACCTTCACCACAGCTCAGCAAGGGAAATAAATTCATTTTCCCTTGTATCCCTTCCTCTGTTCTCTAGGAGGGTGGCTGCAGCCCAGAGACTCAGCTAAGCAGCGTTTTCAGCTCTGAGACAGGCTTGTCATAGGAAGTATCCAATCTGGTAGGATTTTTGCAGCTGAAGAATTTAAATTTAAGACAGTTTTATACTGAACTAGAATTAAAAAGAATTAGAATATCCTTCATGAAGTGAACTTTTATTCCTAGGCGCAGTTACAGCTTTTACATGTCCAAAAAATGTATTCTGTTGGAAAACAAAAAGGGAAGAAAAAGCACCTCCTGAGAAAAAATGAAAACAATCAGATTTTGTCTGAAAGGAAACAGAAAGATATATTAGTAGAAAAAGAAATTAGAGAATAATGCTGAATACAAGTAAGGATGTCTTTTCAAAGGAGCCAATATAAATCTAGCTAATTCCCAGGCTCTTAATCCACAGACTCCGAGGACTGGTAACTCAATGCTTGCATGAGACATCAGTTTATCTCTTTACTCTAAATAATTTTTTCTCCATCATTTTTAAGTTTCAAATATCTTTTAGTATCACTGTTGTACCTGGTATATAAAACCCTGCTTTTCATCAAAATGAAACTGTCATTTTTATAATTTGCAACAGCTTCTGCTTGTTGAATTAATGTGAATTTTGGTGGTGTGTGTGGGTTCCAAGGTGCTAACACTCACTTTTTGTTTTTCTGCTTTTAATCATTAGCAATAAAAATAGAATTTAGTTTAAGACATAGCTGGAGTCCTGAGGCTTCTGTCTTCAGATATGCCAAATGTCTTGCTTTGTCTAGGCAAAGGCAACTTTGTGAGAAAAACAAAACAAAATAAAGCCTTGAAGACAGCTTTTCAGAATTCAAAAATTTGCTTAAATTGTTTTCCCAGTAACTAAGTCCATGGAAATATATCTTTCAGAGATAATATTCTGCCTTAGAAATGGCTCACCAGACAAACAATAGACTTTACTTTTGTTGCTTTCTTAGATTTCAGAGTATTTTTCAGAGTATCCCTTAATCGGAGTCGCTACTTTCTTGGAACCTGTTTCTTCTACAATAAAATGTTTATATCCAACTTTTTGTCACTGTGCATCAAAATTTAAATCTAAATGATATTAAATATGCTCAGTTTGCAAACCTTTTTTATTAATTTCCCTTTTTTTCTTTCTCCTACTAGTCTGGCATTTCTACTGATAACTTCCTGATTCATACAGACTGCACTGTACTAAAAAACCCAGAACCTGTATTTTGCTTTCTGACCCTCTTTTGACCATTTCTGCTTTTTGACCATGGTATGTTTACAGCACATACCCTCTCTGTTCTGTGCAAAAAGGACCAGATGCCATAACTGGAATGTTAGCTCTCTATGGAAAACAGCATCATGAGCAAGTCAAACTACAAAGTAAGGAAAAATAATAATAATAAAAAAAACTTCATGATAACAAAGTCTTCATTCATGATGAATAGTTCCTTCATTCCTAAAAACAAATATGAGTTGATGACAATGACCAAAACGCATGGGAAGGATGGACAGGAGTCAAACACAGGAAAGACTGAGTCTGAAATGCTTAGAAAACATGAATGCTCAAGTTATGCATGGCTGAGCAATCAGAAAGCTGCAAAAGATATTTTTCAGATTTTTTCCCAGCCCAGAGGCTGCAAATTGGGCACATGAAAGTTGCAGAAAAAGTTTTAACTTTTACCAAGTAGAAATAAGGAGGAGATTCACATATTTTTAAATGGAAATCACCTGTTTACAATTAATCAGAGAGCAGAAGAAGCTACACAATTCCCTTTTCAAAGATTTTACTTTCACAGATCTGCTTTTGAGCATGCAGAAAGAGCACAACCAAAGTGTAGAATTAATGAAAGGAAAAAACAATACATAGAAATTGTGCAGCATTGCTCTTGTAGGTGAATGTCAAGGGGATAAGGTGTTGAGTATCAACAGGATGCAGTTTGCTGAATTAAATGAAGAGTCTGCATGTCAAAGTTAAGAATAAAGTGATATTTTTACCTTAGCTTTTCTCTGAAGATCTGTGCTGTCCTTTCTGCTGCTAGAACATAATGGAAAATTTGACCTTTCAAATCCTTTTCCCTAACTTTCTTGTGATAAATATTTCATTTAATACACAAAATGGAGTTCGATATCCTACTTTCAATTTTCAAGAGACAAGTTAGTACTGTTTGCTATGCTTTCCAGTGCATGTTGAGAGACTCAACATGCCCTGGCCTTTCAAAGATGAATTAAAATTCACAATTACAGCTAACTTTCTGAAAAACAAAGAAAAAAAGATAAAAGGATGGTGAAGTGTCAGAATCTGGGCAAATGGGAGAAAGCTGTGAATAAGGAACTTGTGAGTCTTAATTATTGGTTTTGCTTCTGGTTTGATTTGGAACTTTGGACAAGTGGCAATCTTTCTGCCTCAGCTATTCAATCTCCATAATGTGAAATACAGCTGTACTCATCCAAGACAGCTCATGAGCTTCTATTTCTGAGTTTATTCATGTCTTCCTTGCCAAAGTGGCTGCAGTGGGCCCCCTGAAAGCAGTGCTGAGATGGAGTAGAATGGGCAGTGATCGTGGAAGGGCTGTGTGTGTGTCCACCTGTTTGCTACAGCTGCTTGTTGCCTATGTGGGACCATGGCACCAGCTGCTCCCACAAACAGACACATTTCATGCCTTTACACCTCCCCATGTCTCTGTTTGCCCCTCTCCAGCTTGCAGCCTCATAAATATAATGATTAAAAATATGATGGTTATAAAATATAATACCAAGCAACTACTAGTTCCAAACTGGCTTCATTTTCGTGTCCCAGCTCCTATAGCACACATTCTAGGGATCCCAGCACACTGTGACAACTCATTCAAAACAAGTAGGAACAGAAACATAAATCCTGTTAAATTACTTCTGATACAGAATTTTATTTCACCAGTATGTTGCTATTTATAGATCAGAATAGCTGGATGGATAATTTCAAGCAAGTAGAAAGAGATAATACACGTTGCACAATATGAAGACTAGATTCAGCACATAGATGACAAAATCTGGTGGTAGGTACAACACTTCAGCAATACTTGAAGGAAAAGGTAATGTGCAGGGCAAAAAAAGAATTAGATAAGGGAAACAATCTTATTTTCATCTAAATTGAAATAATTTCAAGCGAATGTTTAAGACAAGTACTAAAGAAAAATGTTTCTATTTACCTAATCCATGTTTTACTACAAAAGCTAGAGGTTTTCCTTGGACTAGGCTATGTGCATAAGACCATTTGAGTTTTATTTTGTCCTTATATTCACTGTCATAATTTAAGTTTGCACTGAAGTCAATGATGAGAAAGATTTCCAACACGCTTAGAGCTAACTGTATTATTTCTACAGTAAAAAAATGAACAGAAATGTGACTTGAGAATGCATTGAAATACAGCACAAAAATACATCTGTTACCTCTGAAAGTCAGTAGGCATGGCACTATAGAATAAGAGCTGCATATTTCACTGTCCTATGAGATAGATTTTTTGGAGGGGGGTGGAAAACAGTCAAACATAAATGCATTGAGTTATCTTCTATTTCCATGTAAGATTCACTCACATTTAGACCATATTTAACATAATTATTATATACCCTTTTGTTAGTTCTACACTACCATCCTGCTCAAGGCAGTATCCAAATTCTGTTTCCATGGCACCATTTACCTTCCTGTGCCACTTTTTCTGTGTGCATTACTAGAAAATCCCAAGAAATTTTGCACTGCTGTACCAATAACTGAGTTATCATAAGGTGTGGAGAGAAGCTGGAAACAAAGCAATATGTACCTTTCTTCTTGATTTCTTGGATTAGTGTTTGTGGAATTTTTCTTCATCAGTAACCAAACTGCTATATTTTATTCACAGCACGGTAACACTCTTCCAGTCCAGCTGGATCATGCTGGGTTCAAAGGAAAAGCCTACAATTTATATAAATGAGAAGTACTACTTACAAGCTACAAGTACACTTTTAAACAATGCCCAGCAATGTCCCCAGGCTCTGGAGTGCAGTCAGATGTGGATATATTGTCAGATTGGTCTGCTGCATGTTTTTTGCTGGTGCCACCTAGTATAAAACCCCATGTCCTGAAGGGGTTTCAGCAGTGGTGTGAGATCAGAATGTTGCTGGGAGATGAAGAGGTCTCTGCCATTTCCAACAGACACTTTTCATGCTCACATCCATGTGCACAGGCATGTTTTGGAGGCTGACAGATTTAGTAACAAAAGGTAGTTCAGATCATGCCACATTGTTTCCTTCCTAGCACTATTCCAGGATGTGTTTCTACACAGATGCAGACAAAATACCTACCCCATGCGGGAATGTTAGTGACAGGAACAGCTTTTACAGCCATCTCACCAAAAATTCTAAATGTCTGGCTATAATTTGTTATGTTTTTATTAAGATATTATAGGTAAGATTTAATTCACCTATAATAGCTACACATTAATGAAGGTGTCTGCATATTTGCTAAACATCTGAGCTTCCACATACTCAAAGATCTATTCAATATAGTCAATGGACTCTATACGGTGAGCTGAGGCCTCACTGATGAGATCTTCATTGACTGTCATGGGAACTTAGATATATAGACATATTTGTAGATACATATATTTGACATATCTGTATATAGATACATATATTTAATTCTGAACTGAGTTCTGTCTGACACATTTGTGCTTGCCAGCATTACTTAAGATCATTCTAAACATATAGACATGAGAAAAACAGAGTAATTTTCTTGATTTCAAAATTGTAAGTGAAGCTAAAGAATCAAATGATAAATCAAGAAAGTATGGTTTTAATTTGGACACGAAATCCTATTCCTTCTTTGTTCTATCACCTTGACTGACTTTAAGGCCTGGCAGCTTGGGGTGCAAAGGTCAGCTGAGCTGTGTCTCTCATTTAACACTGGGACTGGAGCAGAGTCCAGCTCCTACTGATGTCCAGGGAAAAGAGCTTGGGGAATGCAGGTCCTTCTAGCATGCAGACAGATGATGCATCCACAGAGAGCTGGGAAGCACTCAAAATACCCAGTGGATACATTCTATGTTTCACATTCTCTTCTCTCCTTTTTGTTGAGGATGGGAACCGTGGTTTCTCTTTTTCATCCTTTTCATCTCAAATTCCTTCCTGGTCACTAGGAGGTAACTTGAGTAATACAGAACTCATTCACTGGCAGTGGCCAAGAAGAACTTGGAGTTCTTTGGTTTCCTCTTCTCTGTTTCCACTTCCCTCCTTTCCATCCTATCTACATCTCAAGACTCCCATTCAGGAAAATTTTATTTCTGATGCATCGTTTTATCTAACACATGAAAATTGCATCACAGTTTTTGTAAACAACTCTAAAATGGGGAAAACTTAGACAGGTTACTAAGTTTTAACTCTTACAGTTACGAACTATTCCTGTTGAAGATACCAAAACTGGAGTTATTAATAGCATACAAGTGTTTTTTAAAATATCAAAATGTAATTATTTTCATAATAAATAATATTTTTTTAATTCAGTGTGTGAAAACTAGCTACTTGTACTATTAAGCTGCTAAAATAACCTTACTCAGTATTTCTTTGATGAGTATCACCAGAAACATTCAAAAGATTTATATATGAGAAGCATGTATTTCCTCAATAAAACCAGCTGACTTCATATTTTTAACAAAGGCCCAACGTAAATGCACTGATTTTCATTTCCCTTGAATTTCTAGTTAATTTATTGCTCAAATAATTTTGTAATTTCTAAAATTATATTATTACAAGCGTCTGACTGCAACTGGGCAAATAGTGTCATCCTGACCTATTTAAAATGCTTTTTAAATATATTGTACTGTGTAATTTCTATAGGCTATGTAGCAATAAAAATGACAAAAAGAATAAAACATCCTCAGTGAGCACTCTTCCAGTTACTACCAGTAAATGGTCTAGAGGGTTAGCATATTCATAAATATATATATTTTACTCAATTTAGTGACAGGAGTGCACAATTATCATATTGACAGTTTCCCTCATAATATATTTGCCTTCAGCAATTTATGCTTTCTATAATGAGAAATCTGGCCATTTTATTACATTTGGCACAAAGTACTTAGATAATAGTCAGAGCCTGGAGAACAACACAAGATAAATTACCATTAATGGTGTAGTTTTTCCTCACTACAGTTATAAGAACTCAGCTGTGCTACAGCTGTTGCCAACTATTGCTAAAGAAATGAAACACTTTTCTCTCTCTCCTCCCAACCTTCACTTATGAGATTTTTTTTTTTTTTTTTACTTTTCAGCAAAAAAATGTGTTGACTTGTTAAAACCATTAACATGGAGGTAAGGCAATCTGTGCTACATCATATACTGTTCAAAAATGCATCCTCCAATTCTTTCCTTTGGTTTTCCTTCTTGTCTTTACTTCTCTCATAGAAATATAAGATTGAAACCTCCTACGACGAAAAGGGTCTCAGAAAATTTCTGTGTGATAGTCTCCTTTTCTGTAGCCATTAACTGCTATCTGCTACATCTCTGTGCACAACTGTACACTTGAAGGACTCTCGTGAAGTTCACATTTGCTCATAATTTAATACGTTCTGAAAAGAAATAGGGTTCAAATCCTTGTTCCGCCACTAGTACGGATGTGACATATGTGACATACCAGAATTTAAGCAATCCTTTTGACAAAGAATTCCTATTTCAAACTTACAGAGCTCACTATCAGCGCCAGATTTACAAAGGGATTGAGATTCTCAAATCTGCTCTGACTACACACATATATAATATAAATGCCACCCATCTATCTAAGCCAGGATCCAACTATATATCTACCTAAGTAAGAGTCCAAAGGTTTAGATCTCAGATCTGCACTATGTTACTAACTCTAATTTCCCCTCAGAATCTAACATTTTTCACTACTTTTGTTCCTCTGAAACATCCCATATTAGGTAGGTAGTAGAAAGCACTTAAACTCCTACAGGAGATGCAAGGTAAGCATTTCTTCACATATTTAATCTATTCCCTCAAATTCTATTTTTAATTTTTTACACTGAGCATCTCTCTCAAGAGATCTATAAAATTTCCTGTATTAATACTTAAATGCATTAAATATTAACCACCAATTATTGTTCAATTAACCAAGAAGTAAACAATTATTATAATAATGCCTCTCTCTAATATGTATTTCTCCTCATCAGTATGTCTCAGGTTTTTTTGATAGAACAGTTGTTATCTGATGTCACTATTAATAATTTATGAATTGGGAAACAATGAAGCAAGGTTTTGTTGCTAGAAGTGATGTCACAGGCTACCTTAATAAGTAGATCTCCTGAATCCCTGGTTAATGCACTATTCAGATAAAGAACACAAAAGAACCATTAAAGACAGAAGCAATGAGTCAGTTGGTCTTCATGGACTAATAAACAGTCTCTAACTATTCCTCTGCTTCAACAAACAAATCACACAAAAGGATTTACTCTTGCTCTTTTACGCCAAGTGGAAACCTGAGATTTGGGATGCTTTCCATTATGATGAAAAAGAACCAGAGGAAAACTCAGCTAATGTAATTTGGTATTCCTTTTGCATCCCATCTGAGACACAGTGTTCAGGCTTTTATAGGAAAACCAGAGTAAACAGTTGGGCTCAAGGACTGTCTGTGTCTCACTTTTATTTCCACCAGACAATTTGGCTTATTCAAAGTCTGAATAGTTATTTATAAGCAGACATGTGTTCACTTGTCCATTCTGCATAGCTTATGTCTGTAAGAGATGAAAAGCAATTAACATGATGATGAGTCTGAGCCAGTAAGTTCTGGAGAGGGAGGATGAGAGAGCTTAGGGTCAGCACCTGGTAGCCACATCCAAGTAGCTTTCAGTTGCAGGAGCAGGACAGAGCAATCTCGTGTCTATCTAGGAAACAGTGGTTTAGACCCAGAACCAACAGGTGACTCCCTCAGCTTCACACAAAGTTTCTCATGATATTGCAGTCAGCAACAGCTCTTCCAAGTTGGTGTTTTCAGATGTTTTGCTGCTGCTGCAAAACACTGAGCACAGGGTACAAATAAACAAGTGTACTGAGTAAACCCCACAAAGATGTAGTCTACAATGCCTGGTCTGTAACCAGTTCTTACAAAACTACTTTAAAGGTGCCTTAGGATGTGTATGTGATTTGCAGAGATATTAGATTGGTACAGACATACAAAAGAAGTCTCATTCTGAACATTTATTATCTGGATACAGCATCCAAATGGCTACTTCACCATGTCCTTTCAAATTTTGGTAAGGTGACCCTTCTTGGCTGACTACTTCAAAGAGTAACTGTGCTTTGAAGTGATTTTGAGCTTTTGCACACATCTCTGTAAAACATCCATTACAGACATTTCCAGGAACCATATGAGGACAACACACATAAACTATGTCTTGAAGGCTCAGATCTACCTTTGGGCATGAGAATACAGCATTTTCTGAAGTCACTGAGCTATCATCCTCAAACTAATAAAAGGAAAATTTTCCATACCTTGAGCCTGCTATTACATGCATCTCAAAAGCTCCACCCTATGTGTTATCTAATTTCTGTCCTCTCCCCAAGAAACTGTTAGAAAACCTTTCACAAATTATGTTACAGCACAGAGTTGTCACAGCCAGTCTGTAAAATGTACAGCCTAAATAAGTCTGAAATGGCACAGCCTTCTAAAATGTCTGCATTAGGGATGTACTCGATTACATGTACAAAAGCACCACACAGCTATGACCTGAAACAAGGAAGACACATGTTTGAATAGCTCTCAGTGGTAATGGGAAGACAAATGCTGCCTTCAGCTGTTTCCTCTGCTTTTCCAAGCAGGCTGCCACTTTCAATGAGTCTGCAGGAGTCTAACAAAGGAAGAAGAGACCTTGACTGACCCAAAATGCAGCAGATCATCCAGCAGAGAGCATCTCCCACACAAGGCATGGTAGAAGAGCAATGCTGTTCAGTTTTTGCCAATAGAAAATGGCAATAGAGAATTTGCAGCTGTGAGAATCTTCCTTTAAATTGGAAAAAGAAAAATTCCAAAGCAGCTGCTGGACAATGGCATCAGTAAAGTGATATTTCTCACTGCTCTCCTCATGACAGCTTTTTTTTCCTCTTTTCCTCTTTTGACCTCCCATTGTCTCAATGATAGGTACACATATTTACATTGTAATTCAATTGACTAAATCCACCAAATTTTGCATATTTGGTAGGAAACCCCCACCCCCCACCCCCACTAAAATTGCTTCTGAAAATTAATCAGGATGTCTAGCTAGCCAGCCTCTTTTTCTTCATATATCATATCTTTTAAATGAGGCTTGGGTCTTAATCTTCACTGGGGCAAAATTCAAATTAAAAAATTGTCATGAGGAAGTTGACATAGAAACACTACTATTAGAGATGTAAACACTGCTACTGAAGAGCAGCCAAAAGACAAATGGTCAGCTGTCCTGTATGGTGCCTACACACTGCCTGCCTGATGCAGGAACTACATCTCTCAATGACAGCTAAGTACCCCAACCACTAATGTTTCGATTTTTTTTTTCCCCCCAGTTGGAGCTGCTCCATCTTGTTTAAATAACTAAGCATTCAATGACCCCTGAAGAGTTTGTTTCTCTAAAACAGTGACTAGGACATTTTCTTGGCCAATTGACCTGTTGATCTAAGAAAGTATTCTGCAAAGACATTTATAGTCAATTTATTCCCATCTAAAAGGGAGAGATTTGGGGTTTTTACTCATCCCTACATTAATTCTCTCAATAGTCACCTATCTCTTGATTCAGCACTGGTTGTCATTTTTTACAGTGCTGGTAAGTGAGCCATTGTCAATGCAGCACATTTGCAAAGTGTAACAAAATGTATGTATAATATGAAATGGGCTTAACATATATAATAAAAAATGGATTTAAAGCAATTACTTCTGAAAATGTTGCTGTTATTAAGTTTGGAAAAGGGCTAAAGAAGAGTGAATATATAGATAGATGGAGAATGCACATGTGATACACTTATGTATACTTGCTTGGTGTACACTTATAAAGTTAGAATATGGACTTTATATCTCTCGTATGGTACCAAGTAGCAAAAAAATAATATTGAGGACTATGTAGACAGCTGTAGCAGAGAAATCCATTAGATACAGAGTGCTTCCATATAGTAGGGGGTGGTGAACTTTGTTCTTTGATCCTGCATTAGGCACAACTGTATTTAATTCCATTATGAACTTTATTAAGCAGCAAGAATATCAGAGACACTGTAAGAATCCCATCTCTGCAGTGACACAAGAAGTTTGCTAGAGGACTGCCAAGCTCTTCTGAGCCAAATCAATGTTTTGAATGTAAAGCAAGTCTGGCCCTTCCAGCTGCTCACTCTGCCAGCTCTGCTTGAAGGTCTCTGCTCAAAGCGCAGAACTGTAAAAAACCCCATAGTCCATTTATGCCATCCTGACGTCTATATGTTTCCAACATTTTTATCTGGAAATTCATAAAGCGTATTGGGGCAGGCATGTAAATCCTGCTGCAATTTCCTCCACAGGATTTGACAGGTAGCATAAGTGTTGGGATGGGCTGAAGCCTTCCCACATGGGCTCCCTCCAGGCAAGCACATGGCCATGTATAGGGCTTCTTCTCCTGGACGTTTTGAAAGAGAGAAGACTGCTCCGAGAGACAACAGTGTAGCCATTGACTGGGATCCCTTTTAGGTACTAAAGTGGATTCAGTGAAAGAGGCTAAGTAGGTAAAACTGACACTGTTGCAGGGCTGGATACAGTTCAGAGCCTAGTGTTACTTGTTGCCACAACCCGCTTTACCGCCCGGCTGTCGCGCCTGGGTTTCAAGTGCAGCTCCGCACCTGTTTGGGAAGAACCACTGCAGCGACCCGATGCTGGTGGCTCTGCCCAGGGCCAGCCTGCCCTTCCTCCTGTCCTGCCTCCTGCCCACCAGACCTGCTGAGGGGCAAAGCTGTTGCACGAGGCCCATGCTGGGAAGAGGAGCTTGTATCATCCCCGCTTTAGTTCTCCCATCAAGCACCCATCTTCTGCCCCCCGTGCCAGAGTGATGATAAACCAGAACCTACCACAGAACCTACCACAGAACACACTGAAACAAAGTTAAAAAGGCAGCCCTAAACAGCCTATACGAAGACTGTGCCTGACACCCTGGGCAGATTTTGTGTACCTGTCCCTATTATTTTTCCCCGTGCTGGCTGCTGGCTTATTTTCCTATGCGCAGTTGTTCAGGAAGTGGCATGAGGCTCAAATGATGCAGCGGTTGCCATGGAGAGAAGCTTGAGTTTGCACTTAATTTATTTTATTTATTTCTGAATGGCAGCATGCTGCAGTATGTAAAATCTGCATGGCTTGCCAGCGCACAGGATACCACAAACCAGGAGCTGTGTTCAAATACAACCTGTCTTTGGAAAAGCACACTAAAAAGCTGAGCCTCATTTGCAGCTGGTTTTATTTCTTATTTGGGATTGGATTTCCCTGGAGACTCATGTCTGAATTGTCCACTGAAGCAGAATTAACACCTACCTGAATTAAATGACTTTGTTTTTTTTTTTTCCTGATACAAAGACACTTGATGCCAGTGCTGTAAAATATGCAATTTCAGTAAGACATTCAAGAGGGAGTGTAACATGGTCTTTTATTGCTTTTTATTTATTTATATAGCAGCTAGAATCATGCAGAATCCTTCCTGCTTCCATAAAAAGGACTTAATTTGCAGAGTAATATTTACAATTAATTAGCCACTGAAATTTATCCTTCAGCATTAGAGTAAATCTTGCCATGCTAAAGTGACACAGAAGAAATGTCACATTCTTTTTAGATTCACTATATCTAGTGATGCCAAAGCAGTGTGCAATAGTTAGGTGCAAATCATGCCCTGAATAAAGAATCTTTTTGCCTTTCATTCACTCCTTCCCTTCAAGTTTTGAAGGTTTTACAATAGTGATTGCTTGGAACTAGAAATTACAGGAAGATCCAGTCTCTATTTGCGGTACTGTCATTAAACAAGAAGTGTAGAAAGATAAAGTAATTTTTAAAAAATTCTATTGATTTTGAGTGAGCTGAGGACATGGACGTGGGAGGCAAGACTTGTTCTGCCTGGATAGTATAATTTTTATCTATATATGGTAAAAACATATTTCTATATGTTATATAGAAAACAAACATAGTTTATCAATATCTATTCCCTCATAAAAATAAGCGATATTATTTATAGAAATGTAGTGTACTGGGTGCAATTAGAGATCTTAAAATTCTGCTTCTGTCATTTGACAGACTCAAGGGCTGTACCTTATCCAGTGTTCTGTGCATTCCCTGCTGCCTGGGGAAACAGACATGCCAACCAGCCATAGTGGCTCTGCAGGATGAGCACTATGTCTTTCTTCTTACTCACCTCCCATTAAATACTGCCAGTTGCTTCGACAGTATTAGCTATCTTTTAATTGGTTTGGTAGGTATTATATAGTTAGTCATATGCATGGATGATTAATTAAGCCAGTTCATATCCATTTTTAAATTCAAATCTAAGGAGCAATATTAAATATTGTTCTTCTCCACAAGATGAAATAGAGGGATAATCAAAGGATAAAATAAGGATAAATAGATAAAAATAACATTAAAACAAGGATGAAAAGATCCATAGTTATAAAGGGATAGAAATTAATAGAAATAGAAATTAATAGACTCTGCACTATGAGAGTTATTTAATGGTCCACACATTTGAACTGTATTACAGAACTAATTTCAAAGTAATATCTTTCATTAGCACAATGTATGGACTTTCATTATGTTAAAGAAGTAATATCAAGCCTTCATTCTCACCCAGGAAGGTCATATGGCCTGTTGTCCTTGCATAAGAAAGCAGGCCAACAATTCAGCACTAAAAAAATTAACACTGAACTTTCTAAAACTTTGCATTGGAGTCTTACAGGACTGAAGTAAGCATATATCAGAGAAAAGACCCTGAAAGAGTCAACAAAATGTCAGTTGTAATGATATTTGAGACGGCAAAGGGAAAGAAACCCACTTAATGCATATAAATGATTTGTCATACTGTGTGTCACTTGGTGTGACCTAGATTTTAGAAATCAGATATGGCATTCAGGCATCCTTAAATATGGACATTGGTAAAATGAGCTGCTAAGAGAGGTGTAGGATGCCGCATCTTCTACTTTTCGTTGGTAGCTTCTCTGTTGGTCAGAAAATTCCCCTTATGGTAACATGGCAAGGTTTTGAAATATTACCACTGCTAAATTAGGCTTCTGAATCCTTCCTGAGCTCTACCACCATCTAAAAATCATAGGCCAGGCAGCTGATTTCTATTTGAATTTCCACAAGGGCTTGATCTTTCAGTGACACTCATGATAACACACACTGACAGCATGGGGTGCAGTGGAAAGACCTTCCATGCCAATGGGCAGAATCCTATCTCTCAGCAGCTGGGAGCTGCATCACAGGCTCTTCCCATTCCCACTCAGAATCCCCAATACATGCCTTCAGCTCCAGAGGCAGGCACAGAGAATGGGAAGGCTCCACCAAGCGTGGAGCAGACTTGTGGATCTCCTGCCAGGGACTGGCATTGGAGAGCCTGTCCCTACACTTAGTGGCATGCAGGATATTGATGGCAAAAACCACCACCCCATGAAACAGCCCTGGCTTCAGTTTTCATTATTTACTTTAACCTTTCAGGAGCAGATCTTAACATTTGATTTCTCTCTGCTATGCCTACAGAGCCTTGAAGTGTGTGTGACCACCTGAAAATGCAGTTAACTGGCTGAAATTGCAAGAAGGAAATTTCAAGGCTTCCTCTGTACAAGTTGACATAGTAGGTGACATATCAGCTTAAAAAAATCTTCATACACTTGAACAGATTTTATCCATGATACCAGAGTAGCATCCTCCTGGACCTTCAGAAATAGTCTTGCTGAAATCTGTGCTGTTACAGACCAGCTACTTGAAAGGGTTAAATACATCAGCCATTCTATTGAGGAAGTGAACAGGAGTGAAAAACGCAACTCCTTAGAGATCAGCCTATCCTCTGGGCAAAACACTCCCATCAGTCACTAAGGCAAACAGGGTCTGCTTCTTAGAGCATGACAGAAGGGAAAAAATCCCAGACTCCAACTAATATATATTTGCCAAACAAACTCGAGTGAGTTCTTTGAAAGGGTGACCATGGAAATAGATGACAGAAAGGCGATGAAAGCAATCTGTCTGTATCTCACCCAGGCATTTGATAAACTGTCAGATCAAAAATTGGTGAGGAAATGATAAGACAGGAACAAGTACTACACTGACATCAATTAAAAGCTGTCTGTCATCCCCAACCAGAAAATGTTAAGTTGTTAAGTAACTATCTAAAAGGTGGAGAGGCAGAGGTCATGACACTGCCATGTCCCAACATCTGCATTCATCCTGAGATTCTTTTACTATATTTTATGTATGATTCCTTAGGATTTATTTCAAATGAACAAAATAAAATAGAGGAAGGTGGAGGAGGACTTATTCCTCTTATGACTGCTACTGCAATTCAGAAAATATCTAGATTCCACACGTGTATTTATTTCTCTATGGATTTTAATTTAATAGCATTATACTTCTTTACAAAATGAATAGAAAAAGTCAGCAAAAAAATAAAAAGCAGGTTATTGAAAATTATTTTATGACTTGAGATCAGGGCCTTGCTGTATATGCTGCGCAAAACACTCAGAAGGCCAAACAATAAACTCTCTTTCACAGAAGTCAATTGAAAACTCACACATTGATCTTAATAAAATACACAGATCTTATTCTAGGTCCCTACTCAAAGGGATGCCAAACTAAAGCCTAGCTAGTGGGGAACCTCTGGAATTTCTGGAGAAAGAGCTGAAATTCAAAGTGCAACACAAAAGAAAATAACAAAAATTGAGGAAAAACTTGGGATTTGCTCCAGCTTGAAACAGAAAGAAATTAAATAAAGAAGAATGAGACCCTGTTGAGATTCTAACTAAATGAGATGATTCTGCAAAATTTCTTTCACTTCTCAGTCTCTGTACATGATTCTCCATTTAACTCTGTGCAAATGCAACTTCTCAGTTTTAAGAGACGTTCATAATTCAGGATTGGATCTTGTATGACCTGTCAGTTTTTTAATAACATATCTTCAATTTATGTTCAGACTTCAAGAAAATGGGAAATTTAAAAAGATTAAAGCATTTGTGATAGTCTAAAGCAAAGAACTGCACTGCCTAAAACAAATACTCATTTTTCCCTATCTTATTATCAATAATACATGTATAAAGCATATTAGAAACTACAAAACACAAATATGTCACACTTTTATCTACTGCAGTATTCAAAGTCACTGATAGCTCATGAATAACAACTTCAAAAGCTTGTGAGAATACACTTCCAACTACCTCAGCAATACAAAGAGCTTTAATCTCAAGATTATAGGTTTACAGAGGTATTACTTAAACATAAAAGTTTAATCAATACCCTAAAAGACCCATGTATAATGTAATTTTTTAATATATCTCTGTATGACAGAAACGACATTGGACATGAAAGTTATATATTTCAGGTTCATGGTACAGAAATTTTCAAATTGGGCCTAGTTCAATATACAAAAGCCATTAGACTAAGAAAAATGTGGATTTTTTTCCCCCTCCCTTACTTTTTCACCCATGGAATATGGAATGGTTCTCTGCCAGTGTCATGTGGAGCTACTGCAATCTAAACATATTATCAGCAGCAACAGAAATGCTTTTTCCATTAAAGAACAAAAGGAATAGCGGCAACAACTGCCCCATAGTAAAACTGGCAGCTTTTGGTAGGTAATGGTACCAATTCTATTCCTTGGGTGTTTTGAACTACTGTGGTTCAGCATGCTTTTTGTCACTGGCAACTGGAGAAAGGAGAGAGGCAGCTCCTTCTCATGGCCACAGAGCGCCCTCGTCATCAGCTCATGACAGCACTCACTGTTAGACCCTGCTGCATGCACATGGTCCTAAATTCCCTCAACATTAATCAGCACAGTTAAGACATTACCTTTTGACTTTCCAACTGGGTGTTTCACCTTCCTGTACAAAGAGTACTAGGGGTCTCATTGTTAATGGAAAGCTTTACGAGACACAATGAAAAGTAAAAAAGTAAGAAAAATAGCCCAAGAAAATATTAGACCTGATTAAAACTTCCAGATGCTTTTATTTAAATAATGTGCATCTGTTTTACAAAAAGTTGGCTAAATCATTTTAGTACCAGGACTTTTAAAATATTTCAAATATGTGACTCAAAACTTCCAGAACCATCTCTAATCTGGTATTACTTGAAAAGCTTCAAATTTCTAGGTGAATGCATTCAAGAACACATTTTTTTACAATGCAGGTAACAAGATTTTTAAAGATTCTTTATGAGACACCATCATAGAAAACTGAAACTTGCTGTGAACAAGTTTCCAGTTTGATGGGAAAAGGAAAAATTGTTTCCCAAAACAGTTAAATTAATCCGAAAATTGTTGTTGAATATTTTTCACCACACCCCATTGTCGTGTGCATGCATTTATATTTCTTTGGTGTTTTGCACTATAATATCTTAATACTAATAAAACACCTACTCAGTCTGCACTAAGAGAGTGCATGTTTCAGAATAAGGACCTAATTCTACTGTTATACGTTTTATAATGAATTACATGTGCTTCCAGAATTCTCTTGAGGATCTTGCTTGGAATCCTGGCCTAAAACTTTACTGCCTCACTCCCATCTGAATTCTCTATGTGACAAGTAGTATCATAAACATTTGTAGTGATCTCTTGTAAATTTAATAAAATGTTACAGGTTAAGGTTTAAACTAAAGTTATTCATACTTAAATGCTTAACACTCTTTACTCATGTTCTTACCAGTGCCTCCACAATGCAAGTGCCTTTGTTTAACATCAACTCGGGAGTTCACTGAGTCTAATATTAAACATAAAAACATTGATAGGACTGTTTTCATTCGTTTAAGCTTTCTTGGGATCAGACCTGTAGGAATATAGCCATATAATAATGCTGCTTCTAGAAAGAATCAACAGAACTCAAATGCAGAATAAGATAGTATCTGTATTGGAAATATTCAATTCCAAAGACTCTTTGAACTGAAGTGGAAACAGCTGCATCCTGAAACATCCTAATGTACTGACTAAATACTAAACATGTACTGGAAGCATACTGTTTGCAGCAAGAGTAACACGAATGCAATGCATTAATATTCATGATTATCATATGTATTATTGGTATCATTAATGTCCATTCATAAATCCATGGGCATAGGTTTTGATAGGTGGACTACCCGTTCTTATGGGGAACACAAAATCAGCTGGACAGCCGAGTTTGCAGTGTTGTCACCACTGATAAGAAGTTTGGCCAGTGGCTGGATACCAGTAGCATCTTCACACTTTAAAACTAAGGTCAGTTATTTAACATCTTCAATACTTTCTGGAGGAGGTGACAGTCCCCTGTCAGCAGCATCAGTTTAGAGGGAAGGTCAGTACAATGCCTATTATTACTGCTATTCACAAGAACCTGGCAGACAAACAGGCTGACAGTAAACTTGTGGTGTGCAAAGATAAATGCCAAGTCCTACATCTGGCATGTAAAAGCCTCTTGCCTCAGCTGAGGCTGGTGGTCAACTGAAGGCAGCTTTGCAGAAAAGGACTTGGAATTCCTGGTGGATAGAGTTGAATATGACACAATGGGGCACCCTTGAAGGCTTTCAAATATTGGACCAGGCTCTCTAGAAAGGCTGCAGATATCTCCATCCTTGGAGATCTTCAAGCTTGACTCCACAAGGCCATGAGAAACTCCAGGCTGGCATTGCTTTGAGTGCAACCTGGACCAAATGTTACACAGAGCTCCCTTACAATTTGTATTATTTTGTGATTCTAGATTTTAACAACCTGCTCATAAAAATATGTAATACTATGCATTTACACTATTGGAAAAATATTAGCTCTGTTGCATACTACATCAACCTGTCTCCATCTTTTATGAGTGAATAGAATCATACTCATTCTTGTGTAGCATCATATCCTGTTCAATTTTCACTTCATAAAATCAAGACAGCATATTTGTCATCCTTAAAGCAAGAAATAATTTTGCAAGTCTGACACTGCAACAATGAAAGTACAGCATACTCATAAGGCAGATATTTTCTAGCTAAAAAGAAAGAATGCTAGCATCTGTTTTATATGATTTAGTGACTACCTTCTGCATAGACATAGCACACCATTCGTAGCATATGCTCTTTACTCAGTATGTTTAATAAATAGATTGCCTTCTGTTAATTTGATAACATCAATTTAAAAATGACTTTGTATGCCCTATGGAAATATAACCTCATGGAATTGGGCTTAGCCTATAAAATGGCATTTTTTGACATTACCCTGCAATTAAGGAGCACATCCCTGAGTACACACAGCTACTTGGAACACTAAAGTTTACCACACTCCTTTCCACTGCTAGTTGACCTCTTTTCCAGTGTACCTGTCCATGACAGTCTTCTTACCATGTTTTTCTTAAAGCCTCTTTTTATTATCCCATGGATTTTTATTACTTCCAGACTAAATGTGTTGCTATGCTTTAGTTAACCTGAAGCCTTTGAAGAGAAATTAAAGACTCTACTGTGTTGTTTCTCGGAAGCAGTAAAGTTCTTTTCTATGAAGATGTAACGTGCTTGTGTTTGTATCACAGCAGCTGTATAAATATCAAGCTTGTTCTCTGCTGAATGTTGAAATTTTCTGTCTCTGCATGGGTTTCCTCCTGTCTGTCACTATGTTCTGGGTATCATCTTTTCTGCACTTCCTGTGGTTTCCCTTTACTTTGCCTCCTTTTGTCTTTCTGACTTACAACAGAAAAGAACAAATGAATGTCAGCTATTATATGACACAAAGAATGTGGCTTCATCTTGTCTTTGGTTTTGTTGATATTGCTGTAGTTTTACCATAACTCATTCTAATTGTCATTCATGAAATAAAATTATATTTATTTTAAAAGAGAGGGAGTGTCAGTACCTCCTAGGAAGTGATGACCTTTAAAATAGCAGTATGTACTGATTCAATACAGTAACACCACCCAGCAATTGAATTTCAGGCATTACTTGTATCTAGATAAAACCAGTAAAAATAAACACCATCTCTTCTAAGTCACAGGATTGAAAAGAGTCACTCTGAAGTACTACTGAGCTGAAGCTCTTCATTCTCCCAACTCTCCTACTTTGGATGACGTTTTTTCTTTAGTAAAAATCTATATTAAAAAGTCAAATAACGTGAACTTTAATTCAGCTGCAGTGGTGCTTTTCCTTGTTTCTGAGAAAATAGTGTCTCTTCTGAGAAACAAAATATCAACTGAGATTAAATTTCCCACAGTTGTATTGATAACCATCCTTCAATGGACTTCATTAATTAGATTTCAAAGGCACAACAGCAAGAAAGTGATGGTTCTGGACATTCTAAATAGGATATATTTCACTGTACAGATTTTGCAAGTTGATGGAACATTAGGGTTAGTTTATTTGCAATACAGAGTTCTGAATTTTTCTATTTGAAGAAATTACTTTTGCCACACCAGTTATTCAAATGCATCTCATTCGTCTGCTGATAGACCATAAGACAACACAATTTTATTGAGATCACAGCTTTTCCCTCTGAGCACATGTCCAAATTCTGAGGCACATAAATACTCCAAAGACAAAAATAACTTAACACATTTGAACATTTAGTTTCTATGGAGACAAATAAAAGTAAAATGTCTATGAGTTTATATTCAGCCTGATGCCTTGGAAGTTAGAAGCACTTCATTAAGCCTTAGTGACACATATTATTCCATAAATAAATACATAAAATAATAAAAGAGAACCACCCAAAATCCCAAATCCTGTGCTTTTAATATGCACTTGTGTATTCTAGTTGTGTAAGAATTGCTGCTGGCAGACAGTTCCTGTTTTCATATTTCCATCCTATATTACAGCCTTATGGATAGACTCAAGATACAGTTTGTGTCATTTTCAATAGAAAAATCTTTTTGTTGAGACATGAGAAAATGCAAAAGTCAGGACTTTGAGGCTCCTAGCCTTCACTCCAAGTGTTTGGAGAATAATAGCTACAGAGTTAACTGCTACAGATGCCTGATGCTGCTAGGTCAAAGTAATGAATGTTACATGTCTGACCTTTTAAGCCAGGATCAGCAAAAAAAGGCCTGAAAAGCACAGCATCATGATTAGAGCTGTAGAAGCACTTGTGAGACTTCTTTCAGGCAGTAGGATATAGAGCCCACTTTTAAAAGTGCATTTTAAGTGGCACTCTAGTCAGTCTTAAAAATCGTATTTGAAGAGGTGTTGTTCACAATTATCATCTGCTTTAATGGTGTTTTCTGAATCATGTGCTTCTGCAAGCCTTATTAGTTAGCCTAATGTCTCATTCAGCTCTTCCTTCTCACAAGCTGCAGGTAAAATACAACATGAGATTATCAGCACTGAGGGTTTCTGTAAAGATTTTTGCCAGGCTTTGATGATTATGCCTGAGCCAACTTCCACATGATAACCATGTGAGTTGTCATTAGCACAGCACTGGGCTTCAGCTCAGCTCCCAGCAGGGCTTTTTTAGCTCTGAACTGTATCACATTAAATATGGCTGCAAGGTTTTTTGGCTTGAATCTTGCTCACAAATGACTAGCTCAGAGCCTGAGCAAAATGACTATAAATACAGACATCTAGAAGAACCATGAATTAAAGTGTGAGAGCCACACTTGGCCACCTTAAGTTGATCTAACTTACTTGATTTTCATCCTATTAAGCCTATTTATCCACCTGAGGATCCACCAAACGTTTTGTGTTAAAAAAGGACCAGCTAAAATTTATTGTGTGCAAAGACATAAAAAGCAAAGAACAGCAGCATAAAGCTGGCTCAGTGGACAGAAGTTCCGCTGCCTGCAGAATTGTGGATCCCAGTGCAGAGACAGGCAGGAGCAGCACCGACAGTGCTCCCAAGTGCAGGCAGGCAGTGGCGAGGTCCCTGCCCCGGGCAGGTCTGTGTCAGCCCCGCTCCTGCTCACCCGGCAGCTTGGGGCCAGCACAGCTGCTCCCCCCGAGCCCCCTTTCAGATGTGTCTCCCACGCCTGCTGTCAACACCGCGTTCAATTCAGCCTCCTTTACCGGCAGTGAGTGCCCATGACAACACTTCAAACACTGGATTCTCACTTACTAAATCCCGCATTTTTCCACCTGAAGGTTTGTTATGCTGAAGACCCACCCAAGGAAGTTCTGTACAGAGTGACCCCTTTCTTTAGTTGCCTACCCATGGCACTGTGTTACAAAGATTCATCCCTCTAACAAATATTAATTTGCAGATGACTCATCTCCATTTCTCACAGCATCATTAATATTAGTTGTCTGCAACTGCCATTTCACTACATATTCTTTCTTACATATGTCTTTTTTGTACTTTTGGCACAGAATTTTAAGAAGATCTGACTTGTGCAATCAGGTTGTCCATTGGTTTGGCAGTTTGCAACTAACTCTGAACTCAAGGCTCAATTTAAAAGGGAATAAGAATTACTAGAGATAATTTGAGAAAATCAGAAAATGAGTAGGGAAATGCACAATAGGGACTCCATTTAGGCAGAAGCCAGCCATGACACTGGAGCTGGCAGAAGCCAAGTGCCCAGATGGCACACAGGTATTAGCTGAGCAATGCTCACACAGTTGCAGGGTAGCAACAATATTGCCACTATATGGGCTGTTATGTGGGATGAAAAGTCAGACAATGAACACACTTCATGGGGAATTGGATTCTGTATTTCCATTTGCCTTAGTAGGAACTTATTTTGTGCATGTTGTCATGTCCATCAGTTATCCTGACTAATTAAGTCTTGCCTGTGTACTTGATACCTTATCTATTCTTATGAAGAGTAGCTTGAAAAAACATTTTACTTATTATTCGCTAAAACCCCAAAAGGAGATTTATATTACTCAGCTAGAATTCTACCAACACTTCCAAGTACTTCAGAACCCTGAACATATCTTGCATGTTTATTTGGCTCAACAGGAGCAAAACTCAACTGCCTACATGAATCTTGGTAAACACTGTTGAGTCCATATACAGTCAATGTGGAGATAAAGTGCTATTGGGTGAATAGGCTGCTATTCATCTAATCTTAAAACAGACATCTTAAATAGGTGATGAATAGATGAATCTTATCCTAAAAGTACTTGCTTCTCTCCATTTACTGTAGAGTCTGAGGTAACTAGCTTTAACAGAGATACCTAAAGTGTAAATGCTTGGAGTCAGGTGGAATGAATGTCACCTCTGAAATTCAAATGTAGAGTCAGATACTTAATGTACAAATAAATCATGTCAAGGATTCCACAGTGAATTTCCTTAAAAGGAAAAACAAAATGAACCAGGCAAGTCTCATTAAACCCCGGCTGATTTTTTCCCTCTTGAGTAAAGCCCAAAGAATAAATCTTTTTCATTTCAAAAGTTCTTGTTCTGTATCCCCAATACAGAAAAACAGTTGGCCTGAACAGTTAGGCTAACATGAGACAGACACACTAGTCACTACTTGGAAGCAGAGGTCTTTCCTGCTGTCTCCTCTTCCAAACAAGCTTTTCTGTGAGGCCCAGATTTGGTAGCTGATGGCACAACCTCCCACACTGGTCTGTGGCATACTGCAAAGAAATCCCCATAGTCCCTGCCATCCCCAGTTCTTTGCCCTTCCTGCAATAGAATCTTGTCAGTTTTAACTGTTTATTTTGCTCCAACTGAAGGAGATGAATAGCTGTCTAGGACAATTTAGCAAGACTTAAAAATATCTTTTAGGAAAAAAAGCAGTGAAACTGCAAAGCAAAACAAATAAGACAACCAAATTCTAGAAGGTAGTTACTAACAGACTATTTCTTACCCCAAACCCCTCCAGAAGATGATTCATACACGTAGGGACACTAACACACGGGGAAGCCTTACACCACAATGCCCAACGAGTCTGTGAACCCAGCATTGATTGACCATCTGACACACGCCCCTGCATACCCCTGAGACCTGGCCCACAGCTCGCCCAGAGCAGAAGGTGCTCAGTGTGGGCTGAGCTGCCCGAATTGCTGAGTAACTGGAAGCGTGGAGGGCAGGGCACAAAAGGCGAAGGCCACTGCCCTCCCCTTTCCCACACCCACGTGGGTGCAGATTGTGGAGAGTCCAGAACTGCCAACTCAGAAGTGAGAGCTTCCAGCACCCACTGTCCTGCTGAAGGCTGCACTTCTCTGCTGCCTAACTTATGGAAATCAGCTTCCAGAGCTGACCTACTTGCTCTGAGGGAGGCCCTGGGAAGTCAGGGCCCCAGCTATGGTCCTACTTACTTCCATGCCCAAGTCTGATAATGAAAACTCAGGCAAATTAGCGAGCAGCACAATTTTTAGGGATCTTGAACTTAGTATCAGGGTATGAGAACAGTATGAGTTGCATTAACAATCCAGAAAAAAGGTGTAGTAAAGCAGGTCCAGAGTGTTTATAGATTTATAATATTTTAATTCTGTAATACTTTTTAGAAATATTAAGACCATAAAGGCTACTTTGAAAACAGTTTAAGACAGTGATTCTTTATACTTTTGCATTAACATGGCTGAAACCTTATCTAGCATTTTCTGCATATCTAACACTGACAGGAAAATAGGTTAGACTTCAGCTGTGTAAGTATGAAAAATATTTCAAACACTAAAAACACCTCTATTTGAAGAAAAAATAATTTTCTATATTGTGCAAATTGACTAAGATTTTGGTATCCAGTTGAGAAAGATCTGGTTCACAAAATGTGCTTTTTTCTAAATAAATAAAGAGATGCCTGCAAAGACATAAAAAGCTTGAAACATTCATATCATCATATCCCTAATTTTTATTGCAGACATGTCTCCTATTGCATAACGAATGTGTTGGAGAGGTTTGTTAAAGGTCATGCAAATTGTAAGCAATATTTTAAAGACAGCACTAAAATAGAGAGAAAGAGGCCAAGAAAACAGAAAGCTATGATCTTAAATAGCAAGATAAGAACACACTACATAACTTTTTTGAGTTTATGAGGAGTGAATAGTGTAACATTTATTCAGACCATGAAGTTCACTAATATCATTAAAATGTGTGACCATCAACAAACAGCTATAATCCACCTTGACAGAAGTCAGTGCATCAAGCAAATCCTGACATGGGAGTCCTGTCACTTTCTTAATTGGAACAGTAACTGGGTTTGTTTGAAGTGTGAAATGTATTCCTCATCTTAAATTATACCAACAGGTAACAGAAAAATCAGACAGAGCAGAAAGATTGCAGAAATGACTGGAAAATAAATGCAGTTGAAGACAAGTTACTGGTGACAAAATTTATTTAACTGAAAGGAATAGATCATGCAAAGAAAGTTGTTTGTGAGACTAGGCAGGAAGGGCTGTAAAGCTTTTATTTAAAAAATATGTCAGAATATTTTGAGCTAGGATTTTAACATCTCTAGAAGGCTCCACAGATTAGAGAGTGGGGGTGAATAGGGTCACCTCCAAGGTGCACAGGGGTGGGAAATGGCAGAGCAATGTACCCCTTTCTCACTCAATGTAAAGTGTTGTGGCTCAATTATCTTCAAAGGCATTACAATAATGCATACCAGAGGAGGAACTGCCCCACAGTTCTGTGCCGGCTCTAACGGGGAAAACTTGGCTATCTGATGGCTACAGAAGAAACAAGTGCAATAGTCAGACTGAGGTAATACCTTTGTACTAGTGCAGACTCTTGCTCAGGATTATATCTGTATGGGCTCTATTTACATGTTGTGATGGTTTTGGCAGAGGTAGAGTTAATTTTTTTCACAGCAGCTGGTATGGGGCTGTTTTGGATTTGTGCTGTAAACAGAGCTGATAATACAGGGGTGTTTTCGTTATGACTGAGCAATGCTCACACAGCCAAGGCCTTTTGTGCTCCTCACCTCACCCCATCCCACCCCACCAACAAAGAGGGCATGGGTCCACAAGAGGTCTGGAGGGGACACAGCTGGGACAGCTCATCTCAAATGACCCAAGGGATATCCCACACCATATGGTGTCATGCTCAGCACAAAAAGCTGGGGGAAGAGATAGGAAGGTGGGATCATTCACAGTGATGTCTTTACAGGTCACCACTACATGGGATGGAGACCTACAGTCTTGGGGATAGCTGAAATGAAGTGGTGAATGAATTCTTTGCTTTGCTTGCATGTGCAGCTTTTGCTTGACCTATTAACCTGTCTTTATCTCAACTCATGAGTTTTCTCACTTTTACCCTTTTGATTCTCTCCCCTTGGAGGGGAGTGAGTGAGTAGCTGTGCTAGCAGTTAAACTATGACATTGTATAAATGAAATGGGCCTGAGCCATCACACAGGCCTGGAGGCTAGCTGACACTACATAGCTCTCATTTAAAACACTGAAATCCTTCCTCCCCTCTTCCACTTCCACAAATAAGATGCCTGCATCCAAACTGTTTTTTGGAAAAGATGCATTGCCAGCCTAAGTCCTTGAAACACACGCAGGCATACACACAAGGAGTGCACTGACACTTGGCTATGCAGATGGCCACGTGCCAGTGAGGGAACTTGGCCTGCAGCCCACATCCGTTCTCTGCAGCAGTCACAGGCACTGGCAGTGTGGTTCACTGAACTGGTACAGCTGGGACTCAGACCAGATGTAAATAAAAGGGGATGACCTGATCCCACAATAGATGAGGCTGGATAATTACAGACATGGAGGAAAGGGAGGTTTGATCAAAGAAAAGCAAGAGGAAAAACAGTTTTTATTACTACCTATATTTCCCTTTGCTTCTGTGACAAAGATCCCAGCAATGACCCACTAGATGCCTGAAGGCACATTGTACCAATTTTGTGTTAGTTGGTCCCTCACTTGCCCAAGGAATATACTTGCTCTGAAGATGCTACAACATCTCCATATTCCTAAAGAATTGCTTTCATAATATTCAACTACCTTACCAGGATCCCATGCTTAACATAAATATAGTGGTCCAGGGAAAATATCTTTTGTTTGGCTTGTTCCTGGCCTCTTGCAAATAGAAAGTTCTCTGTTTATTTAGCAATTATACAATTTGATAAAATAATGAGGAAAATATGAGTTTCAAATGCCAGTCTGTGATTACAAGACAAATATAACATTTTTCTATTAAATAAGAAATAAACAGTGATAGTGGGTGCATCTTAGATGATGTGGAAAACGTTATGAGAATGCAAGTAATTCTCTGCAAGAAAAAAAAAATGTGGCTAGATTCAGTGAGAATGTTTTGTAAGATGTAACAGGAAATGAGGTTTTGGATAAAGCTCATGAGGGCTTGGGCTTCATTTATGAAGCCTATCTTAATATTGATTTTTTTGCTACATTTCAACTTGGAACAAAAACTGATATAAAGATGATACTGAAATAATACAGGCAGAGTCTTAATTGCAACATGTAGAATAAACATTGTTTGCCTTGAATGATTTGCATTTTCCTGTAACTATATGTATTTAAAGCATTGGCAATAGATATATAAATCAGATTTAAAGGCTGATAACCTCCTGATTATGTTGCATTTCACAAACTGCCCAGTTAATTATGATGAAAGTTATTTCTATGGAATGATATGTTATTTCAGCATTTGCTCTTGGGGATTACTGCCCACTATTGTCATTAAAGAAGAATCCTGATGGTGGATGAAGTATAAACATTGCTTTTTAGAGTAAGATGCCATAAGTATTGTAGCTCAAGCACTTACATAAAAATTTGTGAGCTACCATTTCCATAGCAACAGGCAACATAATTTAGCTAAGATAGCTGCTTTCCATTCTAGCGACTTCACTGTCATTGCAGTTTACAAAATACAAAAGTATGTCTTCTAAGACTCTAATACAGTGAACAGAAAAAATGCTGGAAATGCTAAGGAAGGCATAGGTTTTATTACAGATGCAGGAAAATAAAATGCCTCTTCCTCTTCTCACCAGTATTTCATGGGATTCTCTACTATCTTTGACTCACCACATACTAATCTAGTTCTCCTCGTGGTGCAGGGGATCCTGTGAAAGGCACCTAAAGCTGGCCTGTCTCTTATGTTAGTCTGATTATTTCCGAAATGTGCAGAAGCAGTTTCTTCACTGTCCAATTCCTTCTTTCTCTCCTTCCTCCTCTCAGCTACCAAAATAAAATTCACTTCAATGCAGAGAGTCAGCACAACATATCTGGGGCACCTGTTAAACCTCATATTGAGCCTACACACAGTTGCTAATTTAACACACTGCTGACACACTCCCATAGTCGTAAGTCTTTTGCCTCCCCAGTGGTTCAGTGAATCTTGTTATTAATCTGAACCACTTCAAAGTGCTTTTTAAAAATATCTGGCTCCAAATTTTTAAATAAAAAAAAAAAAAAAAAAAGAAAAATCTGTGAAAAAAATTTAAAATGGAAACTTAAAAAGACATCAGAACTACTATTCTCACTAAAGGTAGACTGAAATTTCACACTTGAGTAGCTGTGGTCTAAATGGAAAGATCAGGGGGAGCACCATCAATTTCTATCTACTGGAAATAGAGGATTGCAGCCTGGCAAAGAATAATGTCTTATACTCTTTTCTCAGTGAGGCTGGAAGAATTCCTTTTGAAGGAGAAATCTGATTGATGTCAGCAAGTGAATCACCACCTGTCCATGGGAAATGGATGCTTTTGAAAGCAAGCTGTATTGGACACTGCATTTGATAGACTCTGTAATGAAGTGATGGTTCTGTCTCTGAAGTTCTTCTGAGCTGAGCCCCTGACAGGGAGCCTAAGGCATTCACCTCCTCACAGATTTTCCTTACTATAAAGATATGCAGAAGGTAAAAACACTAAGTTTTGAAAATCACCACTGAGAATTAATTATCTATGATATTAGGACACACATAATTTATCTGATTTCTAAGTTATTTTCTCATTTTTGCAAGTTGAACGGTGCACCAAAGACAGACATCGGCACAGGTAAGGAAAAGGAGCTGTGATGCTGGAGCACAATCACTCATCTTGTGGGTAGGTTACAGGATTATTTGTCAGGAACAATTCAGGGATCAAGATTGAGATGCAATTTATGCTACTTATGAACTTCACCTAAAAAAAAAGGTATAAAATGTAAACATGGCAGCTAGCTTCTTTTTTTCCCATTACAGTGCAATGCATGACTCCCTACAGCCAAAGTTCCTGACACAAAGGAATAATCCTCTACTTCTACATCCCTCCAGATAAATATGCACAACCTGACTATCATTTCATTCATATAAACTAAGTACGTATGATCTAGCCCTTTCATGCAGGCTTAAGTGTTCTGCTGATATAAAAAGAAAAAAGTATTACATCTACCAGAGTAATTGTTATAAGGGTATTTTTATCCTACAGTTGAACGTATGCAATAAACGAGCATTAGAATATGCTACAGAAATAGTGCATGAACCTTTATTATCCTACAGGACAAGTTCTGTAATCCTCTCTGACAGACTCATAATCAGCAATTACCAGTTTTTGACCTGTGAGGCAGGTTGAGTATCTCTGTGAAACAAAATAGTAACTATTCTCTTTCTGAAAAATTGATTGTGTTTTAACCACCAGAACTGTAAAAAGCCATCTCCATATTAATTAATGGTGCCTAGTCTTGCATTTAAATCAAACACACATACACAAGCCACTGATCTTGAGAGATAAGTCTTACACTACCACCTCCAAAATTTATGATTACAGGAATCACAGCTGTATTTCTTGAGAGGTAGAGACAACAAAGGAAAACACCAGCTCCTATCATCTGTGAGCATTATGATCCCTTCCTTGGCTGCAACTTGAATCAGGAAACAGTTCTAGAGCTATGCCAAAAATAAAATTTGAATTCTATCATCAAGTTTACTTTGAAGTAGTAAAGACTGCTTACGGCATTTTAGCTTTAAGAGTGTCATTTAATACTTTCATAGGAATGTGTTTGTACAGCAGTATGATTTATTCTTGTTAAAAATCTCGTAACAGCAAAGAAATACCTGACTCATGATCTATGCCATACATAAAACTTCTGGGCAGAATCTGTTGGCTTATAGAAAATAATCTGGACATCTATTCTTGGATAGTTTTTGTAATTCATAGCTCCAACTGCTCATTTCAAGAAAAGCGGAAGTTTTTGGGTCTAAAATAAATATATATTTCAAAACTATAAATTTAAAAAAAAAAATTGAGGTAACACAATTTTAGGGAAAATAATATTTGATAAAGTAATACCTATAAAAATTAGAACTAAAATATAAATGCTTTTTAAAAAACCCTTGCATACAGAAAACAACTAAAATTCATTAAAACGTGCTGCTGGATCACTTAACTGGCTATTAAGGATAATAATGTATATGATTTATATTCTGCTCTGTAAAATATATGTATTTATATATATATATATTAGAAAAATATATAGTAATATGAATATTTTGTAAAATAGTAATATTCCAAGTACAACCTTCAGCTGCTACAAGCTGGCCTAAACGTGTAGCTAAGGAGTAACACTGGACTGTGCATAACCACAGTAAATAAAAACCTCATCAATGCAGTACATTTAATATTTGTCTATTTAAGAAGTGACTACCTTATGAATTAAAAGCTTTCGCTATATTTAGCTGTGAAAACAATCTCCATTTAATCCACGTCACCAAAATGAGGAAATTAAAGGAGGCAGGTTTTAAATGAGGAGTCAAAGCTTGCAAGAAGCTGAGATTTGACTGCCAACATGGTTGTCCTCTTTTCAATTCAAAAATTAAATTATTCTCCTTAAGGATTTGCCTTCGGCTCTAATTCCAATTTTATATCTTTATTCATATGAAGTCTTGTGGACTACAGAATAGTTAAAAACATGTGAACATACTTCTTTTAGGAGACCTTAACATTTCAGAGTCTTCCTTCAACCTGTTTCTCTTAACATTATGAAGCGCTGCAACAACCTACTGCAGCATCACAGTCTAAACACAGAGCTAAGACTAGGAATAGTTGAATGGCAATTTGGAAAAATTGCTGCCTTAATTGAACATTTGACAAACCCAATATCATAAATGCTGTAGCCCTTTCCTGCTCTCAAATTATTATATTTCAGATATTTCTAAAAAGACATGCTAATTAAAGAAGAATCAAGCCATGACTTCATGCATTTGCAAATCAGAGATACATCATTTAGCTCTGCAGTATCTAGTAGAGTCCAAATACTTTTTTATTTATTTTAGTGCCTTTGAATTCTGTTTGGTGGTAATGAATGAGGCATATAATCACTCTGATTCATCCTGTACCCTTAACATGAAATATCCCAGAGCACTTAAAAATAATTATTAATAAAATAAAAAAAAAACCAAAAACCAACCAAACACCCCCCCCCCCCACAACCCTCCACATTAAACAAGATCAAGAATTGTTCAAAGCTCATTAAGACTTGGTATAACTCATGTTAAATAAATGGCTAAGAAATTTGTAGTAGTACCTGTTGTACCTCTATATCAACAGCTCTTTATACAGTACTTGTTAAACAACTATGAATCATAGCAAAGAACCAAAGGAATGGGACCAAGTAATCCTAAAGAGTAAAATAAACTCGTGGCAAAGCATCAGTACCAAATATCTCTGTGAGACTCCTAATTTCAAAGAAGGAATATATAGTTCCTCCACTTCTGAAACGGCCCTGTTTTCAAGGAAAGTGTATATCCCTTTCATTTTTTCTTTTCACATATATTTAGGTGGAAACTAAACAGGTGAAATTGAGGATACATAAATAAACATCTGAGTACCAGAATGAATCACACAACTGTCAAGTTCCTGCATGATCAGGCATTTTCATTTGTTTTCCCATCTTTGTAACTCCATAACCAGGTTGCACTCTAGGGCAAGGACACACCACCATGCTGTGCTTGGCCCAGGTGAGCTTCCCCAAAACCTGTCTCTATCCCCATCCTGGGAAAGGTTTGCTCAGTGATGTGCAATCCTCATTGCTCAATCACTCAGAAGAGGCAGGCACCAGAGCAACCCAGATTGTAAACATAGGAGCTATTTTGGACCAGGAGCCTGAAGGAGCTCAGAAAAAAAAAAAAAAAAAAAAAAAATCCAATCAATTCATAATCATGTTTTAATATCCCCTCAAGTACAAACTCCCAGAGCAGACTTTTCATGTGGGTACATAATCCTTGTTTTCCTACCTGCAGGTTCATCTGGAAAACTGATATTTTGAACAGCAGGACTATACACAGTTACATCCCAATCAAGACTCTAAAGACAAGATAGTGTACACCCAAACTTTCTCCTCATGGTTTTTACTTGAGACAAAAAAGTCAAAGGGCAAACATAGAACTGGAAGAAACTAACAGAACTAAAAAGGTTATGAATTTGGATAAAATCTATACTAGATAAATACTAGATGAGTACAGTTAATGAAAGATTACTTATTTTTAGTTTGTGATTCTGTCAGTTCAATTTCACAGAAGCTCAAAAGGAGTTCAGCTGTGAGTGACCTTTTAGTTTTGTTTTGTTTACTAGCTCATCATACTCCACTCTCTTATGATTCAATGACTTTCATTTTATGTTTTGTTTTACTTTACTTTTTTTATCAAGCTTGTCTTCAAGCTAAGCTGACAGATCTTACTTTTTCTGAACATTTAAAATAATGTTACTGAAATTCAGTAGAAAGGTTAAAAAACCCTCCAACTCTTAGCCAGACTCAATTCACTAGGCAAGCATTTCCCCAGATAAAACCAAGATGATAGTTAGCCAAAACCAGCTGGGAATTAGTATTTTGTCCAAATTTGATCTTTAAAAATCTGTCAGCTCTAATCAAATAGCACTGAACTTTGATATTCTGTTGTTGATACTTTTGAGCTAAATTCCACTCAATGTTATTTGTCCTAAGACATCCAATCTTCATTAATATTCTACCCAACCTTACACATGCTTTGGATAAAGGCTGAGAAAAAGGATAAAGACCAGACTCTCTGCTTCTGACTCAATGCTACAGTAACTGCAAATAATATGGCTGAGCAGACACTCACAGATAAACTTTTATTTCAACCACAATACCCAGTACTGGTGTACAGATCAAAATTCCCATTTAAGCTTTTGACCTAGCAGATCTGTGAATAGGAAAGTGCACAGTTCAACGGGCCAATACCTAACTCATGAAATGATGCTCATTATATGGACAAAGTGTTATTTCTTCTGGAAAATGAGCAGCTATCTGACTGACTACCTTGATCAGATACACCCAGGAGTTAGAATGAATATTTTGAGTTCATATTTGATTAGCATTTGAGATGCTCTTCCTCTAAACACTTCCCACAGGACTGCATATGCCAAATTCCTATCATTATTCAAAGACCTGAGCACGCTCATTCCACTTAACACTTTCTTAGTTTTACTGACAGTGCTGAAGACAAGTCGTTTCCCTAGATTATTAAGTGATTTTCAGAAATTAAAAAAAAAAAAAATAAAAAAAAATTGAAGTTGAGATCTAGCATTACATTGCCAACAGTGAAGCAGTCTTTGAAAAAATAATAGCTTTGTCCCAGAGGTAGTTCAGAAAAACTGAAGCCTATTTAGATGAATTGCAACAAAACAGCATTCATCATTGACACAATGAAAAACAAAGTCTGTAGATCTTACTGATGAGTTAGGTGCTTTGGGGTGGTAGTAGGGAAAAGAGAAAACACTACACACTAAAGCAGAATTTAAAGAAAAATTAACAGAGATGCAGATGGTGCATTTGGATTACCTACCGTAGATTCCTAACACAGGTGGCACCTAACTAATGTTTATGTGATCTAGAACAGGAATTCATAGGTGTGCTTCACAGCCCATGGAAATCAAAGCAGACAACTGCTATTAACTACCTTCACTATAGAGCTCCTCTGTGTTAAAGGTACATTCTAAATCTAAGTAAGTTAATACAAGGTATTAGTTATAGGGATGCAGTCTGAGAAATGCATTTGAATGCAGCTTTAAAGTCTCTAACCTTTTTTTCATCCCACACATTAGAGACACATCCTGGCTAATTCTCATTCTTCTTTGGATTAATGCTCACCCAAAACTCAGTGTCCACCCATGTTTCACCAGATTGAAACAGTTAGATTTCATGTGCTGTCATAAGAGCATTCCATTCCACCTCAAATCTCAGGTTAGCCACACCAAACTAGGGAAAAAATGCTCGTTCCTACTCTATCAGTTACCTTTTGGGATTGCCACTTGGTTTGCATGACACAGACAATCACTGTAACCTGAACTGTAGCTAAATCCTTAAAAAGGGAGAATGAAGAAGGAAGTGTTATGTACAAATAAGAAATTCGTTTACTTCTATATACAGCATTTACAAAATTTTGCATGAATATATTTTCATAGTTATTGAAAAACAGGGGCAAGAGTTCCTAGGACAGCTGTCAGAAAACCAGTCTTACAGTGTGAGCCTTAAAGAGTAAAACATATCAAATTTATTAGACCAAAAGTTGAAAGGTACCTTGACTGCTGTATACAAATTTTTCATAGTCATAGGGGTGATAAAATCGAGAGAGTCTGTGAAAGAGGCCAGGTTTGCAGATCAAGGCAATAAGTTCATCAGGCCAGGTGGCACAGCTTCTGTGTACAGAGACCTTTCAACAGGTCACTGCAGTTTATCATAGACACTTGTTCAGAAATCATACCTGAAAAAGGGGTAATTTTCAATGTTGCTGACAAAGGCATAGCAAAAGGAAGACTGGCAGCTGAAATTAGACAAATTCAACCTCTCCACAACATTTCAATGTCCTAGCACTAAGGGTAATTAAATATTGGAACGGCTTACCAGGGGAGCTGGTGGACTCGCCATTGCTTGGAGCTTTAGGACGAGATTAGATATCATTGTAAAAGAGATGCTTTAATCCAGCTTCTGGAAGTTCTCAACATGCCCATAACACTTGCAGCTCTGCATTAAGACAATGACTATAATCAAATCTCATATTTTAGGGTTTCAGCTGATCAACTGCAAGGGTTATAAAGAATTTCTATTTCTCTTCAAATAAAAACCAGACAGATACTTTTGTGTGGTTTATATTCTGATCTGTCTCTAAAGTAGCAGAGATTGCCTAAATTGACAGAAAACATGGGTCAGCTGATGCAGTTGCCAGTGGTGATAGGGAAATACTTTCTCTTAGCCTGAAATTCACAAAGCAGTTGTATCCAAATGGGAACTCACATGAATTTGAAGTCATCTAGAAGGATGCAAACCACTTCTGCCCTTGAACCTGTGTGATTAGGCCAGTGCAGAAGCAGGTTTGATCTGGCTGACCTGCTGAAGGTCTGGCAGTAGCACCCACTGATCATTTTACTGACAGTGCTGCATAACTTAAGGAAAGGAGTCATTTCATGCTCTGCTCCTGCAAAGCACTGGCCAAGGGTCAAGTGAGAAACTATTGGATCACCAAACCCTTAGAGACCTTGTTAATGCATTTTACTGGATTAGCTCAAAGGGTGTGCTTTTTTCCAAGGTGAGCTAAATAGAAATCTCAAATTAGTTTGGTTTGTGTTTGCTCAGTGTGAGACACAAATCACCTGTTAACACATTAAGATCATTTGGACACATCTAATTAACTGTTATTGAAGATGCGTAAGTAACACCTTGATCTCTTCTGTCTGATAAAAGTTAATATACTTCAGCCTAACTAGAGTAATCATGTTAGCACACAGGTGTCAGAATTTACTGTTCTGTGTTTTCCAGCATAACTAGATACATAAGCATCCCTTTTGTTTTTTTAAATTTAGCTACATCTGTAACTGTAATCTGCACTATTTTAGCAGAATACTTTAGTGACTTGATTATTACCAAATTACTTATTACCAAAAATTACTTCTTTATGTAAGTAAAGATGAAGGCATGACAGAACATTCTGCTACTTTTACCCTTTTATGTGAAAGGAGTATATCTTACTTGTCAAATAAAGCATAAAATGAGAAATGGTTCTTCTAGTGATTTCTTTGAGCTGCACAGTAGCATGTTCATATTGTGAGTCTCCAAATAAGTAACTACTTAGGTGAAGTCCACACGAGGCTTTTATGCTTATTTGCTACCTATACTGTTCTCCTACATCCCTTTGACAGTTTGTTAGATTCAAAGATATTTCTGTCTGTGCTAAATAATGGCCATTTGATGGATTTTTGCACAGCTATACCTGGAATGTAATGCAATGCAGGTGTGTAATCACCTGTCCTGCAATTCAGGATATTTTCCGTGCAGAATAGAGATGATTTCTCTTTGCCATAATTCTGAAGCATACATATCAATATAAGGCTCTGTTGTCAGTATTGGTCATTATGATTATGTTGTCATATTACAAAGTAAGAATGGCACACACCATGACAGCACCATCTAGTAACATAAAATATTCATGCAAAAACAAAAGCAGACTCAACCTATAAAAAGTAGAGAGAAAAAAAAAATACACCGATCCTGCTTGTCTCAATTCTATTTTGGTGACACATGCACATATTTGACAGCAGTTATGAAGATCAAATTTAAAAGATGGCCCTAATTAAACAGAACTTTATTCCCTTGGTGTCCTTTCTCAAGCCAAACCAAAATACTCAGAATAAGAGTTTCCTCATCTGGGATGAAAATGACAAAATCTGCATTTACAGTCTTCTGACTTTTCAAACAGATATCACTTGTTGTGCTGCTTTATCTAAGTACAAGTAACTCTGACAGAATCTGTATCCAGATCTGCTCCACACTGGACACAAATTTCATTACAGTGAGCTTCTAAACTTTTTTGTTCTATTGTTCTTTTTTGGTCTGTATCTTACAGTACACCTAAAGCCTACAGTGCAGGAATGCTTGGAAAACCTTAAATGAATCAACTGTCACATAATTTTTTAAGAATGATCCTTAAGGAAAAAATGAAGGAGGAATATTATACTATGCCAGCAGACACATTAGAAGCCAATGACATAATAGAGAGTAATACCGTTCTACTGATAAATATCATCACAATTTTTGACTAAATCTCTTTGGCATAAAAATATTATGCCTTAGTTATCACAGCCTGTTCAACTGAAGGATTATTCGAGAAAATTTTGAGTACAGCAAGAGTCCACATATTTGCAGCAGAGACTTAGTTTATTTCAAAAAGTGCTCATTTATATTCCTTCTGTGCCAAAATCTTTGCCCAAGTAACACAGAAGTTCACATGATTACTTAGCATCACATTCTCTGCTCTTGTATTTCTGCTAAAAATTTCCCAACTCAAAATGTTTGAATTGTGAAGTAATTATATTAGTAAAATTCTAAAATTTTTATTTGGATGTCCTCTTTTTAAAATTAAGTTCCACACATCATAAAAAATGTGCATGTACAGTAGAATCCAGAGAATTAACATAATTATGTTATCATTCTTTCTCGATTCTGTGCTGAAAATCATGTTCTTACTATGCAAAACCACTTTCCTATACACTTCTAATAATAAAAATGGAAACTAAGTCTTGTATTTCTTGAGTCTTTGCCTTCCTTAACTACTGATAAGTGGGGTTTTTTTACCTGCTTTATAGAATCACATGCAAGTTTGAATAACTGTAAATTTTTTCCATTAGGACTTATTATTTTGAAATAATGCTTCTCTCCCCTTGGTTTATTTACAGTAATTCTATAATAGTTAACACTGAAAGCAAATTTTAAATTCTATTCTTTAAACTAGTGCATGTAATAGCTACCTTTTCTTCATTTATCTAAAATCTAAAAAAATACTCCAACTAATAATACAATTTTGACACAAAACAGAATGCTGTCAGAAGCACATCAAATAAATTTTACAATACTCCCTTCCCCCCACCCTCCAAGAAAACTCAATAAACTTAGTATAAAACAAACAAATAACATAATCTAATCTAACTTTCCACTTTACCTGGAAATGCATGCCCTGTTAGAGAATCCAAATCTGAAATTAAAACAGTGAAAAAAAAAATCTTTAACACTAATTTAATATTAAAAAGCACAAAAATTCAAAATCAAACCTGGCATCAAACATCACATTATCACCAATATCAAATTTTAATCATATATATATAAAAGCAAAAGCAGAACACTTAGTATTACCTTATGGTTTTCCTCTCCATAGTTTTGTAAAGATGTAAAATATTATCTAAAGATGAAAGCTTTGAACACTATGAGAAGCGAATTTATTTTACTGTTTAAGACAGACATACCACAATTAAACAGGAATTTTACAATATTTTGTAAATGAACTTCTGATTTCAGAAACCCATATCTCGAATATAAACTTTTGCTCTGCGTTTATACATAAGAACAATAATTAGGGAAGTGCAGAATGCTTTTTAGATCTTACCCTCTTAAAAATGTGTTTTTATTGACCATAACAAATAACAGACCTAATTTTGTCTATTCTACTGTTCATAATTTCTTCTCCCCACCCTTCTCTTCCACCACCACCCCCAATCTATCTGTTTAAAAAAAAAAGAGAAAAGAGACAGAATCATTCCTGCTGACACCATAGAGCATAAATGAGGGCTTCACTGGTGACTCCCCTCTGAAGAGACAGCAGGAAGGCACATCAGTGATGCTGGAGGCGTCAGAACAGCCCCTTCTAAATGTGCACCGAGACCAGAATACAGAATTCCATCTTTGAAGCGCTTTGTACCTTTGGAAATTCCATGCTCTTATCAAAGACTTATTTCATGACTTTGAGGAGTTACACTGCAGCCAGAAGAGTAGTGGAGGCTGGTAAAGCACAGCCAATACCAGCAGGGATGCTGTTGCATTGCCCCAGTAAATGGGTAATTCTCAGACAGACATGGCCAAAAGAAACCCCTTCTTAGACAGTGTTCTGTCACACAAGACAGTGATGTGAGCCCATCTGGAGAACAAGCCCTGCTGCCAGGGGCAGTCCACCATGTCCTGGTTAGCTCACCAAGAAAGCATGAGACCTTCAGACTGTCCTTCCTCCCTTCGCAGGACAAGTGGGATCGCAGAGGGGTACAGCAGCTACACTGTCTTGGAAAAGCACAACAGAAAGATTGTGGCTGACCAGTCTACCCTAATAGATGTTTATACATGAGCTTTCTTGTCATTTGTAGGAATTGAATGTATTTACTACCAGTGCCTGGAAAAAAACTTTTAGTACTGTTTATGAACAACATCTTAAAAAAAAAGGTTTTTCTTATTTCAACAGTCAACAGACACAAGATTCTAGGTAAATGGTTTTGGCTACAGAAATTCTGAAGTTCTTGTAACTTAACTCCTGGAACTGCAGCAGGAACTCTCTAGACAGGAGGAAAAGTGTGCTTGGCTCTACTAACTTATAACAGTTCAAATGAGACATTTCCTGAGGACTGTGAACATGCTTAGCTTTGTTAAGTGAAAAGAGGAGAAAACCAACCCAAAATGTGACAAATTCACTAGAGATAAATGCTTTCTGAAATCCAAATTGCTGTACACAAGGAATTAACTAACAATTTCAGTATGTGGGGTGCCAAAGTTTATCATAAAATACAGAGAAAAAAAAAAAGCAACCTCAGGATTTTTTCCTTCAGAGCCTGAGAGACAGAAGAATGTTGTTGCCTCCAAGGAGCCATAAAAACCACACCAAAACCAGATTATGCATAAGTGGAGCAGGTAGTTAGGCAGTGACCGCTCCCTGAAACTGCAGAGACTGCATGCAGCTACCTTGCAAATCAGAATCAACCCAAAAATGTATCTAATACTTGAATTGCCCAAACTGCTGTCACTGTGCACATCCTGTGGCATATTCTGCCATGGCTTTAAGGTGTTTGAAAACACCTGTTCTATGTCATTTTATTAATGAAAATATACTGATGCAAAACCTGAAGATCCAAGAAAAGAACAGAAGAGGAAAGAATTTTTTTCTTCCTATAGCAGTGAAAAAATATCTACTCAGACATTTTAAAAAAGGGATTTTAAAAAAGAAAAAAACCAAATGAATAAACAAAAACCAACCAACCAACCAAAAAACCAAACTAAAACAAAAAACCCAAACCAAATCAAAAAACCACCAACCAAACCAGTAAAGTGAGACTTGTATCTGAAAAGTTCATGTACACATTGTAACTTGCAGCAGAAATCACAATTAAAATGGCTATTCTGAAAGACATGCAGATAAGTTAATGAAAATTAATTAGGCTCTTCTCCCAGCATAAAACAACACTGCTGTGCAATACTGTGTTAAGCTGATGATATAAATTGTGGATGTGTTTATTTTCTTACAAGTCAACCTACACTAACTGAAAACAAGGTAGTTTGTCATCCAAGCATGTGCCCTGCGTGAACTGTTGAATAAAATCAGACCTACTTTGCTAGCTGAAACCAGAAGAGTTTATGGTTTATTGAACCCACAAATCATGATCCACATGCCCCAATTCCATCATTACATTTCACAAAGAATGATATGAGCTGACACTGCATAGGCAGGCAAGGCAAAGTTTCCCATATAAAGATAAATACAGTGTGCAATATTTCCCTGCCAGAATGCAATACATGAAATTACTGCAGTTATAATGGAATGAAACCTTTGCTGTGACTGAAACAACTGGAGTATTTAGTCTCTGCCATAAGATTTCTTCTACTCTTTTATGGACTCCAAGGGCAGCAGAAAAATCATCATTTCCTGCTATTGTTGAGAGCATTTCTCAGTGTTCTTGACTTATTTTCAATTAAGTGAGCCTGAACAGGTGGAATCCAATTTTCCTCCCTTCCATCTATTTAGTGAATTGCCCAGATTTGCTGCTATTCACTTTTATTTTCATACATAAGACTTTCTAAGCATCAGGAATCTGAGATGAAAGTGGAATACATAAAAGTGACATACACTTTCATCCCCTTTCTAAGGCAACATAGCTAGTATGTCCACAGCAGCAGTTAGCAAGGAATTACATTCATGAAATCCAGACCTGATTCATACTACAAGTCATTGATTTAGGTAATAAAACTGGTGATTTGACAATAAAGATGTCTGTGAGTTATAATGCAAAGCGTGATTTTTTAAAAAGGGAACGAGTGTGCACTTTTTAGCAGGCAGTATCTCTGGTACGCCACAGTCATTAGCTCAATCCAAAACAGACGTTGGAGATGGTACAAGATTTTCATGCCAATAAACTAATTATTTCTTTATAGAGTTGATTAGCAAAGATGTAGTCCTGTCTGTATCTTGCCTCCAAGGCCCCATTCTTCCTTTTGTACAAACAGTTTTCACTGCACAATGCAGAGCTCAGCCTTTGACTTCCCCTCTCATGGTGCACCTCGTGCTGTGCTTACAGTAAAATATCAAAGCACTGTACAGCTGCCACTGATGTGCTGGCAGAATGCCAATGCAAAATGAGTGGAAGGGATGACTTTAACAGAGCACAGGAAAATGCATTTAAGTCATTTAACATTAAAGGTTCTCCATGGAATTGGCAGCAAGATTATGTAATACCATCTCTGGGAGCTGGTACCTTTTTAGAAAGGTTAGAAGAAGCTAAATGAATGCTAATCATGCTCTCTTGAAAATACAAGATTTTATCCCGCTTTTAAGTGCTTTAACAGTGATTTTTTGGCAAGAAATGAGTGTCTCTGCTTTGTTAAATTTTCAGTTAGACTCATTATTATTTTATTATAGGCCCCTAACTGGGCAGCAGAACTCAGCAACCCTTGCACAACACCTGGACCATGAATTCTACAAAGATCAAGTCTTCTTTAAACAAGGTGAGTGGAGTGAAGTCCAGCTGCCCATAACTCTTGGAACACAAAGGGCTGCTCGCAAAGAAGAGAATGAAGAGTGACAGAGAACTGCAGTGACTGAAGATGAAAGAGGACGTGCATTAACTTAGAAGTTACAACTGTAGTTTTGATAGTCAATCAGACCATCAGACAAACAGTGAGAACTATTGGCATATAACTCAGGATGGGATTAGGATTGTGAGTTTGGCTGCACCAGGATTTGAGAGTTAATTTGGTACTACCCAAACCTAAAGGGAGAGGCTAAAGGAGAAGTAGGTGAACAATATTTTGCATTAGCCTCTAGAGGGAGATTTTCCTTCAGCTTTGGAAATTATGTGAATTATTCACTGAAAAACTGATTTTTTCAGTAGACGCAACTCTTGCACTGTCCTGTTGCCTCAACTTGGGTCGGCTCTATTCATTATCTGTCGCTACACTTCTAACCTACTGCAATAAATCTGTTTTCAGAGTCTCTCTTATTTCCATTAATAGATTATTTGCATTTATTGGCCACCAATCCTTTAAATAGCACAGTTGTAATTTTAATGGAAATGTAAACCTTTTTCTGTGAGAACTTCCCTGACAAGAAAAAAAGAAAAGAGTTGGCATAAAGATTCCATGCAGGAATTCATAAGAGTGCAGTCACCATCTTATAAACCCACTGCTCAATTGTGCTGGTGTTTGGAATTCATTTTTACTTCAGGAGATAATGAAAAAAAATCCAGCTGAACAGTTAGTTATGAAGGCTTATCAATATGACATTCCAAAGCCTATTTATTGCTCTGATTCAACTTCAAAGTATTACTTTTTTCATAAAAAAATTACATCATATTGAGACAGGTAGATTACATTTACACTGCAGACCAAGGTTTCACTTAACCACTTCCTGTGATACCAGTAAGAGTCAGATTAAAATTTACTATTCTTCACTTGAAGGTGTTTCCTGATGAGCTATGTCTCTGAGCTTCCATTAGCTCCAATGAAGAAGAAATTGAAATAGAGTCAATTAATTACATGGAGAAGTAGAAATGAAACTTGTACAGATGAATAGTTAGAACAGCTCGTTCCATTGACACAGTGTGAGCTTAGACAGCTACATAACTAAATAACCTATAGTGTAGGCAATTGGAGATGAATCTCATCACAAGATTCTTTGAAGAAAATAATCTACATATACGGGCGTGGAGCTGAGACAGTCATAATAACAAAATTGGGAATGATTTAGACACAGAATAGTAGCTGTTTACCTACTGGTAAATTTGATGGCCACAGATCTCTGAAATGGCTCATTAAAATAAACTTAGTCCTGTCACCTTCTAGTGCAAAAAATCACTGATAATTTTTTCCCCTCTCTTAAATTCATATGATAATTATATAGGATGATACTTGTTGCTTTACATTTTGCCTTTGATTTATGTTATTCCAGCAAGAACTTGAACTATTGGCTACAAACTGAAACACAAAAGGATACATCTGAACACCAGGATATACATTCTTTTTTTTAGTCATGAGAGTGACTGAGCACTGGCACAGGTTGCCCAGGGAAATTATGGGTCACATATGGCTGCAGTGTTGATAGAATAGGAAAAGGAAGTGAAATGTTCTTGATTAGACAACTGAATTGAGGAAGATAGATCACAAAAAATATTGATTAGGGGACCTTTATTAATAAGACTGGTTTCTGTAATAGAACATCTGTTACTATTAATAACCGGTAACCACTCACACTGGCCAGTGAAGTCTGTTCACACAGCTCAGTCTCGTACTTGCACACTCACTCACAGTTTTCCACAGTGGACGACTGGGAGGCCAACACCAGATGTCAGCACAGAAGCACAGGATCAGAACAGCACACAGGGATTCCCAAGTGGTTACCCAGGAAGTCTCTCAAAGTGTCCTTCCCTTCATCACATCTATCCTGCAGCCTGGCCACATGTGGCAGCAGCATCTACCCTGGCAAACTAAACTGGATCATTATTCACTTCTTTTCTCCCAAAACACATTTTCCTCATTTCTTTGCTCTGTCTCATTTTAAGAAACTGAAGAAAAACAACTACTAAAAAAATAAAAACAACTCCAGAAATTTCCTTACATTTTGAAAGCCATCATTAATCCATTTTCTTCTGCTGCTGATCTCAAGCATTCGGCCTGCTTCATGCTTCCTAGTATAATCATGGCCTCAGGACTGGTTTATCCAAACTCAATGCAGGGGTTTTAAAGAGTGTCTTAAAATATGTTGTAGAAGCTACAGCTGCATACAGACATCTCAAGATCAGAACATGTTTTCCAACGTAGCTCTCATCAGGAAACTAAAAGTACATTACGGATGAAATCCCAGCCCTGGTTTCCTGCAGTACTGTACTGTGCTGTACTGACAGAGGCAGCAGCACCCACCCTGCTTGGGTACAGAGACTTTATTGAGGCCAGCTCTTTGAGAGCCACCATGAAGGACACCTATCATCAGATGTAGGTGTACTGTCATTTGGACCCTGTGGAGTTCATCACAGTTTTACTGCCACGTATTGAGCCAGGATTTCCCAGTGGACCACCACAGGCCTGCCATCCTCAGCACATCTAATAATGCAAACACTTTCAGGAAGGCATACTGTATCATCTATAGGCACACGTGTGTACATACGTGCATTTATGTAAAACAAGCATCCAAATGAAAAAGTTTTTCAGAAAGGTCAGCAGAAACATTATTCATGCTTTCCCAGTGATTTCCACTTTTGAAACTGGCTTAGCCAAGGAAGAGGTGAAAGCACCTCTTTTACCTAACGCACTTTAATGTCTTAGCATATCCACAAACCTTTTTAAGCTCAAAAGCACTTTTAGAATTGCATATGCCTGTTCACTGAATAACCAACACCTTAAAAAAATATAACCATTTAGGTTGAAAAAGACCCTAAATATCATCAACTTCAACCATTAATCCAGCACTGCTAGGTTCACCACTAAAGCACGTCTCTAAGTGCCACATCTATACGTTTTTTAAACACCTCCAGGGATGGTGATTCCACCGCTTTCCTGGGAAGCATTTTCAAATGCCTGACGTCTCTTCTGGAGAAGAAAGTTTTCCTAATATCCTGTATAAACCTCCCGTGACACAACCTGTTTGCTCATGCCCTATCACATGTTACCTGGGAGATGAGACCAGACCAACTTCCCCTCACGACCAGCTCCTTTCAGGCAGTTGTAGAGAGCAACAAGATTTTGTCTGAGCCTCAGGTAGAGGCAAAAAAACCCCATCTCCCTCAGATGCTTCTCAAAGGACTTGCACTCCAGACCCTTTACCAGCTCCACTGCCCTTCCCTGGACATTCTACAGCACCTCAGTGTCTTTCTTGCAGTGAGTGCCCAGAACTGGACACAGCACTTGAAGGAGCAGCCTTGCCAGCGCTGAGTACAGGGGGACAGTAACTGCCCAGGTCCTGCTGGCCACGCTATTGCTGATACAGGCCAGGATGCCATTGCCCTTTTTGGCAACCTGGGTACACACTGGTTCATGTTCAGACGCTGTCAACAAGCATCCTGTTTTCCTGAATTCCAGGAAAAGTCCAGGCCAGTCTTCTTCCCCATCAGTCTATCTTACAACAAATGGGGACAGCCTGACTCCTAAAACTTTCTAGGTAGTTGTATTTCTAACTCATTTTTTAAAGAACACTTGTAAATTTATTGCAGTCCAGCCAGAACTGTAGCCTGCCCATATCCAGGATCTGTGGTGCTGTGGTCAGTACAGTACTGTTCTTGAGCTAACAACCTAAAGCATTAACTTTGGGCCACAGCTGATTTCTGTTCTCAAATGGCAAGTGTAACTCTTTCCTGTTTGCCTGAATAGTACCACAGAGAAAAAACAGTTTCCAAATTCAGGAGATGGCTAACACAGGCAACCATAGGCTATTTATACTTACTCAAAATCTAAAAATTATTGTTTGTACATAGAATTTCCATATCTGCAAGCAAATAGATGGTAGAAATTTGAGAGTCTGCTTGAATCTCATCTCTACATTCAATCACATTATCTTTCCATATGAAATGTTAAAACTTCAATTTATCATACATTATCATGGAGCATATGCATTCCATGACTCAAGAAGCAATGAAATAATACACATGATGATATGGTGATATCATGACTCCCAGAAATATCAAGCTATCAAATTTTCATGACCAAAAAACTGTAAAAATTAAAAATATGCTAAATGAAAATCAAACTGTATCTGTTATGTTGAGATATTTGTGAAACAGTCTGATGAAGCTCTGAAGCTAGGCTCTGGGCAAATGAGGAGTCTCAAACAGAGGTTTCATGATATTACAGGAAAAAAGAAAAAAAGAGAAAAAAAAAATCTGTTCCCTGAAAAGTGAGCTTCAAGATAATATACTTTCTCAGTTTTACTGCTATTCCTTTCTAAATCTGCTTTCTTCATGAGAGGCAAGAAATCCTGTGAAATTCAACTGTTACTTTATGCCACTAATCATGTCAAATACTATGACATGTCTTTCAGAAGCTGCTTCTTCATTTCAAATTCTTTCAGTTTATCTCATTCTTTCTCTTCTGGAAATGCCTTTTCTTTCCTACTCTCCCTGATTTTCAGTGACTTCGTTTTTCCCTTGAAAATTATAAAAATATAAGCTCTTGAATCAGAAGGCTTTTCTAAACAAAAGATTATTTTCTCTAATTTTCAGCTCAGCATCAGCTTCTCTTCCTTTAACTCATGTGAGATTGCTTTCACATTTGTATTCAGCTTGATCTGCTCTTTCATATATCTTTCATTATGTTCTGCTAACCAAGAGACAGTATTTTTTCATATTTGTTCTCCTGTCTTTTTTTTCCTTTTATCAGGTAAACCCAAGCCATTTTTTAAGCCTTTGATGCCCTGCCTGGTTTCAGAAAGACTAAATAACTATGTTTATACATTGACATGTAAAGTACCAAGTCGAGCTTTATATAACAAAGCTGACTCAGTGATTTACTAAATATTAGGACAATTCTGGTTATACTAAACCTGCTGAGTCTTCTAAGGACTGTAGCTATGCAAAAACTAAGGGGGAGGGGAAAAAATACTAACCAAAAAAAGCAACATCTTCTTAAGTAGCTGGGGCTTGATCCGAACCAGCAACTGCACACCATGCAGTCACTTGCTCATAGCCCCTCACCCTGGTGGGATAGAATGGAGAATCAGAAGAAGGTAAAACAAACAGACTGAGATAAAATCAATTTAATGACTGAAATAAAGGAAGGGATAGGAGTAAAATCCAAGAAAGACGAGTGATGTACAATGCAACTGCACCTGCTGACCAGTGCAGTGATTGGTCCCGCCCATACAGTTCTCCCCAGTTTATACACTCAGCATAATGTCCTATGGTCTGGAATATCCCTTCATCCCTTTGGCTAGTTTGGGCCAACAATCCTGGCCATGCTCTCTCCCAGATTTTTGTGCACTTGCTCACTGGCAGAATATGGGAAACTGGAAAGTCCTTGATTTAGGGTAAACACTGTAAGCAACAACTAAAAATCAGTGTGTTACCAATATAATTCTCAAACTAAATGCAAAACACAGCACGGTACTGTTGCCTTTCCCTGCACCAGCTAATAGGAAGAAAATTAACTCTATCCCAGTTGAAACCAGGACAGAATCCACCTTTATTCCCTATCATTTATGCCATGACCAGATCCTATGCTTTCCAGGACAGCCCAGTTAACCATCATCACTTTTCTAGTCCCTTGATATTTATACACACACACACATCATTCGCTTAGTTTATGGACCATCCCTAAAAAAGTCCATCGAATTCATTTAGTCCACATCTTTGGACTTCATCTGCTGTTAAAGTGTTTCATCAGGGTAGGAAAAACAGAATATAGTGTTGGATTGCTGCATACTGGATCCAGCCGGTTGTCCCGCTTCACCTGTTTGGAGGCAGGGCTCCTCTACTGCTGGTAGTAGGATTCTCCAATTTTTCCAAAAATGCATTAGAATTCATTTCCATTGGATCAGGAATACAAAGCTCTAGTAGTTACCAGTGCAGTGTATGTACCCTAATGCCATCAATCTATAGGCAGAACCCATTTATATTTCTGGAGTGACAGGAGCTAACTGTGTTGGAGGCTGAAATAAGCCCACCTGGGAACAAGTGGCCAAAGCACCCCTGGGTGACTGGGCCAGAGACACTGCGCATCCATGATGAGGTGTGGTTTGTGCCTCATATGCTGAACAATGGCCAATCTCTGAAGTGGTAACTTAGGAAAATTGTCAGGGTTTTCAGGGACAAACACCAGACTTCTATCAGAAATGCCTGCAAGACACCCTCTAATTTCATAGAGGTAAGAATTGCACTGCATTCAGAAGGAAAAGACCATGAAACAGAAGGGATTTCATGAGGGAAGGTTTGTGATAATGTAATTAAAATCTCTATGCACAAGGGAATGAAGTAAAGGCAGAATTGGCTTTTGCCCACAGGCATTTTTAGAATTGACTGCTTCACTTGGTTGGTTTAGCATTCTTTCAACACAGTTTTGTGCTTTCAACATTGTTCAAGTGGAATATAATCAGAGGAGAAAAGTTATTTCATGTTATAACTCACTGTAGTCCATGGAATTATTCCAGTACAGACTATGGCTCACCATCAAAAGTATTTGACTTTTTAGATTTTAAATATTCAACTATTAGATGAGATAACAACCATTTTTTTATAATCTAAATCCTAGGTATGATTCTTCTGAACATTATTGTAAAATACATGAATGTACAGCTAAAACAAAGTGAACAGGTCAATTACCATCTCTAAATCCAGGATACATTATTGAACTACGAGTTAATTCTGGACTCTGGCATTCAAACAGGCAAGCAGCCAAATTGTTCTGGGTCTCTTTCACTTTGACCAACTTTGGCTTTGAAAAACTTTTCTAAAGAAACTGCTTTTCTCTCTGGAATAGACTCAGTTTTGAAAAATCAGCATTTTCAAATGGAAGAGAAAAAAATATCAGATCATTTAAAAAATAACAGTATTTGAAGCCAAGTCTGTTCTGCAATATAAATTTTCTAAATGACAAAGATCTTTCATATTGTAGCATTTCTTCATATAAGATGTTTTGCAGTTTACTGCAACAAAATCTGCAACAATGGGAAGGCTGCATTAATTTACTTTGTTTTTAAACCAGCTTTGATATGGAATTAGATCTGCCTCCAAAGTTAACTCATTGAACTTTGTAGAAACAACATTTTCCCATCTGGGTATATTATTAATATGAACCTCAGTACAACATTAATATTTATATAACAGGAGCCACTGAAAAACCCTCCAAAACCCCCCAAATTCACAACCTCACAAGTCTGGATATCACTCATAAATAAAATAAAATAAATCATGCAACTTAGAAAGCTCAAAATCCCCTCCAGTAATATATGTTTCTAATTGTAATCTTCATTTGCCTTGGTAGCATTGCTTTGTCAGTTTGTTTAATGGTATACCTGTCAGGAACTTTGGTTATGATACTAAAAAAAAAGGCAAAAAAAAAGGCAAGAAAAGAAATCCAAGCAACTTCTGTTGTTCTACTTAGCATTCATCCTGAGCCAGTGGAATATTGTGAGAGGACGCGTTATAAAAAAAAAATAAGGTACATAATTTTTAATACTGTTGCTTAAAAAGTAAGATACAATTGTTTTCAGGCACTTATTATCAATGAGAAAAGGGAGCTGTTTTCTGTGTCCTAGAGATCTCACAGTGATTTAGTTGTTAGAAGAACTATTTCACTGACATAAAGTGGAGAGGATAAAATCTACCTTTCGTATTTCTTAGTTTAATTGTCTTAGTGCAACTGAATGTGACACACAGTGTAAGGAGGTCTAATTATGACAAAAAACTGAAGTCTGCAGCCTCAGGCAAGACAGTTTCTTAGAACTGGCTTTATAATCTCAGAAGAGATTCCATTAAATAAATTTGGATTTTTTACCTATTCCTTTCTTTTCTGGACAGCCCCACAAAACATGTTTTTTGAAGTCCATCTGTATTCTTAGCAAAAAATTTACAGCTTTCTAAATCTTGAACAGATTTTAAATAAATTCAAGCAGCATTTCAACCAAATTTATTGCAAAGTGTCAAGAATTTTCTAACATTGAGAAGTTTCTGAATGTGATTGAAAGCATTCCTATCAAATCCACCCTGAGTTTCTTCAGTATGTTCATCTCTGTCCTAAGACAAACAAAAGGAATAGCTTTTAAGCCATTAAAGCAGCAAAAGTGAAGTTTTGTTTGCTCCCATCCCTAGAGGTCCCAAAGACATGAACTGTCTGTCCTCACATTTCTCTTCATGTTGCAGTTCTACTGCTTCTCTTCCCTTTGAGGTTTTGGCTTCCTCATCTTCTCCTTACACATTATATATATAAAATATACTTCTTTTCTCATCAAAGAGATGTTGGACCTTGACAACCCATCATCTCTGCTCTTCCAGCCTTTGCTCTGTGGGCAGCCATCCTGAGAAAGCAGCAGGATGTTGGGGCAATGTGAGGGGCAGCTGAGTTAAACCAATGGACCAATGGCTTCTCATAGCAGTGCTGTGTCCTTTGCCAGAAATTTACTCCAAGTTCTGAGTTAGCTCTCTTCTGTCCCTAGATTCAACTGCAGGATCTGCATGTGCCCTAATTCTCTTCATCATAAGGTTTCCTAATTTTTAACAATGTCTTCAGTACTGCACGTGTACCTTTGGGCAGAAGAGACTCCATCATCAATATCATCTTATTGTTAAAGGACACACACCACTCTTGTGCCTAAGGGTCAGCTGAAAGAGTTTGAGTTCCCAGTTAAACCTCGGACTCTAACCTACAAGGACCAGCTGCCAGCAATGAAAGCACTGCTGCTGCTCATTATATACAGAGGTCAAGTATATAAATAGATCTTTGCATCTGGGTTGGTGCATATTCAACATCTGATGTACTGTCTCCTCAGAGAAGAGAAAAAATAATAAGGCATTGTAAAACAGAGAGTCCTCAATCCTTGGATCCTCAATTCCATGCCAAGGAATTCACTTCATTTAACTAATTATTTTATTATAGTTTTTCTTAGAAAAAAGATCTGAAAAATTATTATCAAAAACTTGAAAATGTGGAGAGCTTGTGCAAACATTCTGCCAAAATTTATCCCTGACCCACAAACTAGAAGCTTAGAAAAAAAAAAAGAAAAAAACCCTGGAGATTCATATGCTACATCTTTGTTTTAAATTTTCTCACTAATAAACTTATACCATATTGTCCAAAGATAAAACTATATGATCAATAATGCAACATCCTTCAAAAAGCTGGCATCACATCAATTGCCATTAGTATCATTAATATATATTACATCAAACTCTAACTGTGAGGGCAGTTTCCACAATGATACCTGCTAATTTGGTGCATAGTACTTAAAGTAGGTGCTGGAATTAAAAACAGCTTTAAAAAATAAAATTGAAAGTTTGCATTACATTCACCAATGCCCATATTGAAAGAGTTCTCAGAGTCTCAAGTGAAAAAGAAATAATTTTCTGTAAAAAGACACAGTGGAAGTTGTCCTTTGTATATTTTTGCTGCACATTAAAGTTCTCTTTTGCAATAAAATGTACGAAGGCAACAATTAGAGATGCAGAACAGCTGAAGAAAGAAGTTCAGAAGCATTGGCCCATTCCCAGCTTTACTACTGCTCTGATGAGTAACTTCAGGAAATTTCCTTAATAACCATGTGTGCATGTAGCCTATGAAAAGTTAGCTATTTAATATATGCTGTTTGTTTAGTCTCCTTCTATAACCAACAGAGAAAAACACATTTCCAGGGGGTGATCTGTGCCAACTGAAGACATGTTTGAAAACAGACTAATGCTAGTGCACAACTCTGGAAAACTTGTAGAACAAATGCTTATAGCATATTTATAAGTAGATGGAGGACAAAAAGAGAGTTGCTGGTTATAGACCATTTTTCTTTTAGTTCAAGGTTTTTTTAACGACTTTCTATATTTGGCTCTGCACTGAGTGTGTTTACTCTGGACTAGCTGAGCAGAACCCAGGCTAACTACAGACAGGTACCTGGAGCAGCAGGCTCCCACATTTCTGCTATGGCAGAAAAATACTGCTCTTTGGCAGCTGTGGCTTGTAGGACATGTAGGAATATTTATTTCACAAATTCTACTAGATTATCTCAATCTTGTGGAGAATGGACAAGGTATTAAGAGATTACAAAGGGAAAACAGAGTTCAAACCTTTAAAGGGAAAGGTTAGGGAACAGAGGCTGACTAGACATAAAGCTGTAGAAATTAAAAATTCTGATGAAAGGAAAAATGTTAAAACAAGTAACGGAATAGAAGCACTTGGAAGAACACAAGCAAAGGAGTGGCAGGCGATATTTTGTCTGTCTAGAGTTGAATTACTTCTTTTTGTGTTTGAATAGAAAGTCTTATATATGAGGATGGACCTTAGGTGCCTATTAATTGAATTTCTTATATCTTCTGACACTGGCCCACATGATAAAGTCAGCAATGTCACAGATGAAGTGAAGGACACATTCTAGATGAAAAGACTTTAAATTGAACTGGAAAGTCAAAAACTTGTATCCTAACCAGTCATTCACAGTTGAAATTGTAGAAACATCAAGACTAGAGGAGAGCTTCAAGATCATCCAGTTCAACTGTCAACCCAGTACCACCATGATCACCCCTAGACCATATCCCTCAGTGCCACAACCAGACACATCTTGAACCTTCCTGGGACAGTGACTTCACCACCTCCATGAGCAACTTACTCAAATGTCTTCCAGTAAACTTTTTTTCCAATATGTAATCTGAACCTCCTCTGGTACAAGTTAAGGCTATTTCCTTATGTTATGTTATGTGTCCCCACTTAATACTGATGAATAAGTACTGGAAATTTGGGGTTTTTTTGATTAGATGGGACTGACTGACTGACTGAGTATGTCACTGGGACAGCATGAGGGCAGGCTTACAATTATCTTGTAAAACTTAGCAAATGTCTTAAAGAAGAAATAGACAAAATGGGATTGGATTTAGTAAGGACAAGAACAAGATACTAAACTGAACAGGGAAAAATTACTTGGGAGACACCAGCTGGAGGACAAATTGTCATGTGTCTGTTCTACACAAAAAAAAGTAACCACTGTTACAGTTTAGCACACTTTAAGTAGACAATACCATGCTATTTGTGGAAAGAAATAAGGTTCATAGTGGGACATATAAGCAAGGGCAGCAGCTGGAAGGCATGGAAAATTGTTCTCTTTTCACATGCAGTACAGGTTAGGGCCTCAGCTGTCTGCAGATTTGACAGGGTAGATCACGCAGAGAGACTGATCAGAACTCTGGAAATTTCCTTTTAAGTCTAACAGATACAAAACCAACAGGGCACAATACTGATCTTAAAATGTGGGAAAGGTTGTTGCCAAAGGGAGGGAATAATCTATTTCTACTTTCATATGCAAAAAAAAATAAGGAGCTTATTCTGATACAGGGAAGATTGGGTCAAACATTAGGTGAAATTTCTAACAGGAAGGATAGTGAGGCAGACGAGCAGAACTGATGGTGGTATTATGGCCTTTCCATTATTGGAAGCATTGAAAAACCAGTTCAAACATCTGTTCAGCATCACCAATCCTGCAAGGGCAGGAGATAGACTGGCTGTTCTGTGCAGTTCTTTCCTTGCCTTATTTTTCTGAAAGCTTATGTTCTATTTATTACAGGGATGTACTGGTAATATTGTGAATTAATATTAGATCAGTCCCTGTCAGCCAGAAACAGTAGATCTATACATTTTCTGCTCTGTCAACATCAGAGGAACCTTAATTCAATACAAATAAGTTAAAAAGCAAAGTAAGTTCAAAAGGTTTCTTAAAGCTCACATGAAGGAATATTTCATGATACTTAATAGAATACATATTCACTCAGTTCCTGTGCCAAGTCAGGTTAGACCAAACTGAAAGAAATGAGTGGCAAAAGAAAATTGAATATTACGACTAATAGCAATAAAGAATTGTGGCAAGCATGATGACAAATAATAAAACCTAAATTAAGAACATACATAGTTATAAAAACCCCCATAAAATCTTCTTGTACAGAGTGCTGTGTGATGCCTTCTTGAAACTCCCCATTGGAGTCAAAGCAATGGAGACTGAAAGCAGTGCTGGACAGAACTCTTACTACCATCACAAAAGTAATGGACATAAAAAAGGCTCTACATAGATGCTGTTTTGCATATGCTTTCACATGTTTATACCTTTCTATACAAGAGAAATTCAATCTATCCCTTGCTTACAGACAGGCTGTAGAAATAAAGCCCTGATTTGCTCTTTCTTTGGTATTGTGATAAGCATCTACTAATAATTTTGTTTCTAAACACATCACTGTTGTTATTTTTAATTCAGAAAATTTCACTCTTCTCAAGTAATGTAACTGACTTATTAGAAATCTTCAGGTACAAGCCTTTGCAAGGGTCAACAGAAAACTACTTATTAAGTAGCCCTTTGTTTGGTGTACCAGAAACAAAGGAAGTGCAAAGATCAGGAGGACAAAGGCTGTAATAAGAACTTAGATACGAGTTTTTTTCTTGTCTGCATGGGAGTTGTGCCTGGGTACTATTCCTTGGACCCTTAATCTGAAATATTTAAAAAAAAAAAACAAACAAAAGTGCAAAGAATGGTAGCAGAACTAATGGGAGAGGGGAGGATTTTAAGAAATCAGGAGCATATATTTCCCCTTTCCCCCAGAATTCTGGCACAGCAGAAAGTGAGAACATCCCCTAGCATTGCATTCAGGGATGCAAACCCACAGAAGATACCTGCTTAACACTTAATTACTTTTTATTTTATTAAAATTCATGTCAGTGGTGCAAAAATAAGGAGAATGAAGGACATACTCCTGAGGACTATTTTCTGTAAATACAACAATCCTACTTCCCCTCTTGTCTCAGTTAATACCACTGAGCTGCAAATTCAAACATTGCTCATAAAGTTTACATGTCCAGTTAGCCATATTTCACCAGGGTCTTACTGCTACTATGAAAGCACATGAAAACTGTGATGATACTTCTGGCTGGAAAGGACTTTGAAACTGCCTCTGGCCACAACAGAAATATGAACAGCTCATACAAAACCTGTGCTCGAGTGTGTGAAAAGTACAGAAATTAATTTTTTTGGTAGCTAAACCAGAACATTAGTAGGACACAGTAATTGTGAGGTTGTGAGGCTTTAGCTGTATTTTGAAACCTAGCATAGGGCTGGCAGGAGCAATACGTTAGATTTATCATTCTTAACTATAAGGGATGAAACACTGGGTGTACAGCAATTTGTGGGAGGGCAAATCATGACATAGAAATTTTCAAAGTTAAAAAATAAATCACTTGGGCAGAGATCATGGTGGTAATCAGTTTAACTTTTGCTTTCAGATCACAGATTAAGAACTGCAGGAGAAAGACACTGGAGTGAATGGCACTACTATGACAAGAATAAGCATTCATGTACTGCAATTTAAATTAGTCCTCAGAGAAAACCAAACACTGAATCGCTCTCTAATTTACACTTAATGAATCACTGCTCTGAAAGTAAGCACCTTTGTGTCAACAGGGAGGAAAAATCCTTCTGTTTTCAGTGACACAGGCTGCTCTCTTTTGCCTATATAAAGGCAAAGTGCCTCTTTTGGCACTTTGAAAAGCTAAATTTGAATCAGAAGTTGGCAACATTATAATATACTCATAATAAGATAACCTAGGATTGTCCTAGAAATGTCAGTGTAGGGATTACAGAAAAAGTAACATAGTATGATTTAAAATTCCAACATCTGGTTCCCAAACCATTTTTTGAACTTTCCTAACAAAATAATTTGTTCAGCAGTGGCAGACAACATGCATTTTATTTATTTATTTTATTTAGGCTACATCTTTCAATAGCCTGTGGTTGGACAGTCCAGAAAGCCCTGGCTTGCCTTCTCCTAGTGGCTGCACCTTTTACTGGGTGAAGTGTGTGGAGGAAGGACAGGGCTGATCCTCCAGGGGAGTGCAGGAATGTGTTCCATGAGGGAGAGATCTCCAGCATGGGCCAGAGGCTGAGGGACAGGTGGGGTGAGGGCTGCAAACAGAGCCAATGGCACAGGTCAGCATGCCTGTTTCCTACTGCTAAAGGCATTGAATGCAGCTTGCAGAAGTCAGCTGAGAGCTTCCTGGGCTGGGACCAAGATGGGAAGAAAGGATCCCTACCACAGGCAAGGACAGGGAGACCAGGAGGAAATCAGTGGACAAATACCATTTGTTTTAGCCCAGTCATTTTGACATTTTCTATTTTCAAGTGTTGTCTGCTCAAAGAAGGCTGGCTTTAGGACATGAAGGCCCTTCACAGCACTTCTGAAGTGCTATTATAAAGGAGCAGCGCAGGTCATGAGGTAGACAGCAAGACTCAGAAGTTCTCCCATTTCCATCAGATTTTGGAATAACTTTCTTAGGAAAAATTGCTTGAAGAATGACAAGACTGTGCATATCTAGGTATAACAACTGCTTTGTACCTGTAATTTTCTCTACAAGATAGTACAGAGCAAAAGAAATTTGGTCTACAGAATATTGCTGTAGTCCATGTCCCCTGTATTTAAAATTCAGTTCTTACTCTTAAACTACATTTTGTTTATATATTTTTATATATATTCTTGGTTTTACATTTTTTTTTCTACTATAACTATGCTCCCTCAGTGCAAACAAAGATTTTATGTTATCAGTTATGTGGTGTATTCTTTACAGAAGTTCTGGGATTGTCTACTCACCCTAAATTTAAAGATTCAAGAATTATATATTGGCAGCTTGATTACCACACTCAGAAAAAAAAAGTAAGATTGCCTCATAGGTGGTTTACAAAATAAAATGTGGTAATAACTCTAGCAATATAGCTTGCAAATACTGTGTTTAGAAGCCAGGTTTGCAGACAATGCACATTGTCAGAGACTTTGGAAGTCATTAGAAGTTTTATGGTATCTTGGTCCTAAGCATTTATACGTAAACTGTTCACATATAAGAGCACTTCAAACTCTCAAACACTCGTGGAAGGGAAATGATACTTAAGTTCTGAGACAAGAATTTCAAATGCACTGAAAAACACTTCCATGTCACACGAACTTCTCACATAACAAGAACTTCAATTTCCTCACACACCCAATAACTGCAGAACTATGAAAGATCAGCCTGAGGACCAAACACCTGAATCCTCCAGCATCAGGAAGGGGATGTAAGGAAAAGCAGAAGCAAAGTCTGTATTTCCTTCTACTGCAACCAAAGCAGGTATGATGAAAAATGTAGGGCAACCAAAAGAAAGAAGAGCCTTTCCAATCAAAAATGTCAGTGCCAGCAGAGCTCAACGAACACATACAAATGGAGGCTAAGCCACATAAAGATTTCTAATATAAAGAAGGCCCAGTACTGAATGAGCAATAAAACAGAATAGAACTAGCCATATTTCTTCCGGAATAAATCACCCTAAGGCAGGAAAGTTCATCTGATGACATGAAGTTTCTCACAGCCAGTTTCAAGGCTTACTGCCAATATTAATTTTAATTAAGCACTTAAGTAACTTTACACTTCTTTCCCCCTGGCTAAAATCGGAATCTGAACAGTTGGATATATTTGAAAAGCAAATGAAAATGACTGAATTAAAACATATTTATTGTAATTTAATTGATTTTTATTTCTAGTACCCTTTATCAATAATCACACTCAAAATATCAATATTTGCTAATGGAATTCATATTTTTAGCCTATTAGTAAAAGTGAAAATACAATTTTTTAAATATTTATCCTCTTTTTGGTACCAGGAATTACAAAAGGGTTCTACCAGTTTGTGGTGCAACTGTAGAAATTTGGAAATAATTCTAAGAAAATTGAGGTGTGAAATTAAAACTGAGAAATGCAAAGAAATGCAAGCAGATATTTAAATCCCTCTTATACATTTGAGAAGCTTATTTAGCATAGTAATAAAGGTAAAAAAAAAAAAGAAATAAAATAGAAAATTGAGGAAATTATAGGAACAACTGCTGATATTACTAGGCATAATATAAGCTCCCTAGGAGGGTAAAGAGCACGGAATAGAGCTTTTTCTAGCTTAGTGGGGAAGAGTATACTTTTCTTCACTAGGTATTTTTTTCAGTGCAGTAGGATACAAATTTAGAACAACTGTTGCTGTGATCAAGCAGAAAAACTCAAAGGTCCAGAAGCAGCACTCCACAGATTCACCAAAAAATATCATTATCACTCTTACAGAGCAAAAACGGAAACTGTTTTTTTTTTTTTTTGTCTCCTGCTGATGTTTGTGTGTCATGAACTTGCACTTTGAACTGGCTCTGTCCTTCTAAAAAATATTTGCAAGAGAGCACAGAAAGCCAGTGTAGCAGCTGTACCTGACACTGATGAAGAGGGCATGGACATAAAAGCAATAAATGCAGTAATGCATTTTCATTTTTTGTTACCCTACTGCAGAAACTTACAGGACTGCAACAGGTTCTGAGAAATGTATCAGAAATCTGAACATGTCCTGCCACCTTGTCACAAAATGAGAAAGTGCATAGTACCTATCAAAAAAATATAGTAAATTAAATAATCCATTAGCTTCAGCCTGATCCATCACTTGCAAATATCTTGCAAGCAAACACTCAAATGTTGAATAACAAAGTAAAGAACAACAGTGAGGTCTTTTGATGTGCACAATATTTTTCCTACCAAATTTTAATAAAGCCTCTGACAATTTAAATTACTAGAGGTGATTTCAGTTTAAATCAAGAGTCTTCCAAGTAAATGCATATAAAGCACTAATCTGTCAGAATGAGGTTAAAGAGGATAAAAATCCTTCAACTGCAATTTTAAATTACTAATTAGAATTATTGCAGCTGTTCTTTTTGCTAACCATTAAACTATAAAGATATGAAGACAATGAAAGGAGAATGACCTTCTATATGTCAAAGAATATTGCTGAAGGCATCTGCAGCTAATGGGCCTGTGCTTGCTCATGCAGAAAGAGTAAATAGGTTTATTAGCTTACTCAGCTGGAAAATGCTTAACAGCTACTGGTCATCTGATAACAAATTTAATTCATAGTTCATTTAGCTACAAAAAGAACTGATTTTTTTTTATGCTGCTATTCAAATGTCCTGAAACATAATCAGTACCCAGAGGGGGTAACAAAGACTCGTGAGCCCTAGAACAAAATGTTTTCCACTCATTCTGCCCTAGTTTGCATCCTGCACCACTGCATGTGAGGTTCTTAACATTTCAGCACTGATTTCTTAGAAAAAGATTAGTTCATGTAGCTAGAGATAACAAATGGAAAAATTGAAAGCTTCTTGAAATCTCTATTAGCCTTGTTGCCACTACATAGATTTCCTAGTTGCAAGATGTGCTTTAAAAAACTTTTTTTAAAGACGTGTACTTTGTAAAAATTTTAATGCAGCAGTTTTGATCTCAAAAAACATTTTGGGTTTGATTTGGATCAGCTGCTTCTGTTATGCATAAACTACTGTCCTTGTGTTAACTGTCTAGTATTAGATGTGAAATCAAGAAAGGGTCAACCTACAAACATTTGCCTGCAGCTGCCTCAGCAAACCCTTCCCAGTCACTGATCTTCTGGCAGTTTTTCCCACTCACAAAGGAAAGAACTACAGCTCACACGTGCAAGAAAGGGAAAGTGAACACGCAGGTCCATGTCACAAAATCAGTACTACAAGTTCACCTGTCTTGTTTTGCTACCTATAGAAACTTAGTCAATGGCAAAGATTAAAGCAAGTGGAGGAACTCTGGATAACACAAGACCAAATATAACCACACTATCAAGCTGCAACAAAATGTCCACATAAGGGAGATAACTAAAATGTATAAATAAATATGATGATAGCAGAGTCCAGCCCATATTTTTCATGTCAAGAAGGAAGGGAGAGAAAAAAAGAAAGATTCTACCATCAATGAAGCCACAATGTATTTTTTTTCCGCCAGGTTTTTTTCAGACATTCATTTTTAAACCAGGTTTCATTTCCTCCCGTGGTATTGTAAATGTTGTTTTTATTCCAGTGATAATTTTATCTATTATGATTTATTTCTTATATAGTCTTCTTACTGTCAATAAAAATTCATAGAAAAGATAGAAAAGAATAGAAATATTTTTGCTAGATTTCTGGAATAAACCAGTTAATTCTGTGGCCTGAATTATTGCTAGTATTTGCAGTTGTCTAGTATTCTGTAAGCTGAACAATCATTCTTGTACCTGTGAAACCCATCAGAAAATTTCCTGTTCTTAAAACACAGAAATGTAAAGCAAGTTTGTTGAATGAAACTGCTGTAGCTAATAACAAGAATTTTTAGAATATATTTATGTCTTATTTATCATAAGTTTAACACAATTGAAGAAAATTCCTTCAAATTTCTTGGCCAAACTGTGCGGAAAATGTCACACTGAGAAGTTAAGCTGAGATGTTTGATTAAAATCCATGTTCAGCACTACATCTTCAGATATCTACAGTGTTGAAACATGGTGTAGTAGAAAAGGCTATTTATTCATTTGGCATTCTGCTCAACACAGCTTGATCTACAAACCCTGAGAAAGAGCTGTGGTGTTTTCTGGTTTAGCTCAGAATAAATCTAACACCAGTCTGACAGTGTGAGCCCTATAGGCAGGTTATGAGGGTGTGAACCCAATTATCACAGCCATGTTTCCGTTGGTTCAGTCAGTCAACCCACATATCATGGTCACTTATGATGGTCTTTACTCTTCACTCAAAAACTAGCATGATGCTTTTCTATGACAGTGCTCTCTTTACACATTAAATGGATGAATGCATGGATGTTTTCTTCATAAACGGTTGCAGTAGTAACTCTTCAGAAGAAATTAAATGTTCAGACTACAGCAGTGTCTTTTATATGCTTTTAGAGATGTCTTGTGGCTCAGGGAGGTTTTGTGTGCAGACTTCCAGATTTAAACGCCCACATGAAAAACAGTTTATATGTGAATCACACACTGCAGGAGAAAAAGCTCATCAGATTTATAAAAAGGATTGTATTTTTGTAGAAGAGATGCATTAGTCTTAAAATATCAGCAGAGGACAGTAATAAATATATCCTATTTGCACACCTTGCTCCAGCTACACACAGCCTGAAGTCAGTCTATTTTCCAGCATTCGTTTTTCCTATTAACTGTCTGTAACTAAATAGCTTCCCACCTGAAGGGTGCATAGGTAAGAGGAAAGAGCAGATTCCAAGTGGTAGATAAGCCTTTGATTTATTGATTTAGGACTGCTGTTCTTATTGAAAAAATAATTTCCTGCTTTATGAGAAGTTAAAGCTTTTTGTAAAGCAGTGTTGTACAGATGTAGTGTAAGAAAAAGTCGCTTACAAACAGCATTACTCTTTGTAAGACATCAGAGGGAAAACATTAGAGAAATCAAGAATTAGCAATGAGTTAGAAATTTCCATTATCTGGTGGAAACCTCATCTCTTACAACCTCTGCTAAGGTAATGAAAATTCAATGTAAAAGGGATACCAGCTCATGGAGGAGAGATGAATGATGCAGGAATTCAAGCAAGTAGAGAGGTGAGAAAAGAGATGGAGAAACTTCTCTGAACATAATGAAAAGGGGGAAAGAGAAGAAAAAGCAAGCCAAAGAAAGAAGAAAGGTCATGACAAATTCTGTTTATTTTCTCTTGGGGAAAAAATCAGCAAGACTGTGAAAAGAGAGGTAGAAGCTTTGAGAAGTAATTCAATAGAATAAAGGTCACTGGAACTATGGGTATGGCATTCATTTGCACTGAAGATGTAGAGCTACTGCATTCACATGCATTTGATCATAGAAGTTATAAGGTAATAAAATCTTTTTCTTGCTCTTTTATCCTACCTAGAAATGTGTTTGTGTAAAGGTACTCTTTTCTGGTTTCTCACCTTTTGGTTTATATATCCTGGAAAATATTTCCTGGGCTTTTCTTTTTATTTCTTCCCCTAACCCCTCATCTTGAAAGCCTGAAGAAGTAGAAAATCAAACTGATGTAGGAGTTTCACATCTTATAAACAAGCTGAGCATACAGAGGTCCTTTTTAATTCCCCAATATGTTCTCTAAATAATCTTTGCAGAAAGATGAATTAGGCAAACGAAACAGATGAGTAACTACTCTAGGAGAGCTACTAGTGATAACAATTTGGTTTTCTGGAATTTTTAATAGATAAAAGACAAAACCTAAACATATTCTAGGTAGCTTGCTTGTTTTAGTTCACTCTCTTCCATGGTACTAGAGTATTAATATTTTAGTCTGATATGAATATGTATTTGTGGGAATTTAATCTTTCTGTGAGGCTAAACACTGAGGAGCAATAATAACTACTAATTAAATACTTTGCAATATTTTATTAATTGAGGACTGTATTACTGCCAAAACCAAAATCCTGTCTCTTAAAAACCAAAAAAAAAAAAAAAAAAAAAGAAAACAAAACCCTAGGTATTTTTAGCTTTTTAGCTTTGGCACTGTATTTATTTACCAATACAATGAACTGTATGATTCGAAAAATTTCAGCTCTTGTTAAAAAAACTACAGTAGAAAACAAAACTAAGATATTTTAGCTTTGGCACAATGTATTTATTAATCAATAGGCTGAATTGTTCTTAGAAATTTTCTTAAGAATTTCATCACATGATAACTTTTTTCGTAGTGGTAAAACATTTTCCTGTCCCCATCAAAGTCCCTGAAGTCCAAGTGGTTTTATATAAAGCCACTGGTGAGTTATAAGCCATTGTTCAACAAAATAGTCCATGAAATGGTTAGACAACAAAACCATAGTCATTTATATCTTGTGAGCTTATTTTCAGTTGATGAGAACTTTTTTTCTCTGTTAGAGTAAAAAAATAAGTCTCCTGATCATAGTCAGTCAACTTGGACTAAATATCTTAAATAATATCTCACACAGTTTTCAAAACACAAAAAATCCAAACTAAAACCCAAGTGGCACTGTTCTTCTGAGGATTAGGAAATTATGAAAATAAAACCATGCAATAGTACCATAAAGAAGGAAACTTCCAGAATACAACAGACAGTCACAACTGGCTGGACAAATGAACACTGAAAGTTATAAAACAGCATAACGTTTTTTATCAACAATTAATATTTTGCTTGACTAATTTCACAAGTTCTATCCTGCCAATATATGCCACCAGTTTTTGTCAAACTGAAAAAAAAAATAGGTTAAAACACTCAATATTTATGAATGCTTTATCTGCTAAAAATGTAGAAAGTACATAGAGTCAGTAACGTCTCACATAACAGACCTTTCAAAAGAGGGACACTGAAAACATGCTAAGGATAAAGGTATCATTTAAAAATCTGGATGTGGCTAATCCGGTAAATTGTGTATCAGAGGAAAGGAAGGCAGAGCTGTGTCTAATGTTATTTTGCCATATCTTCCAAAAACTTCCTTTCACCTAAAAAGAAATTCTTAGTTGAACAACACTTGGAGTAAGAGTATAAAAAATGTGAGAACACTGAGGTTTTTAAAGTCTACACAGTATCTGATATATCATATCTAGAAAAAAGAGTTCTCTGAATGTAATATAAATATTAAAAATACAGTCAATATAGTACTACTTATTATTATAATGACTACAATAACATGATCATATTTTTAAGTAAACAATAAAGCCTGCTATACCTCTGCTTGTAACTATTGATTCTAGCTACCCAAGGATTACTGATGTCTATTAGAAATTTTAAAAGTAGAAAATAAGAATAGTTTTATGGTATAATCAAAAATAATAATGCCCTGTTCATGGCGCAATAACATTTCTTAAGATTGACAACAGTCTGGTTAAATATAAGTAACACAAGGAATTTAGGAAATTTTCAGGCAAAAGCATCCATTGATGTTTGGTGGCTGGTTTTGGTACTTTCTCTCCATCAGCAATTAATGTTAGCTCTAGTATATATTTTCTTGTTTGTGTCAGAGAAAGAGAAAAATACAAAAATGTATTTTTACAATAGAACTATACCTATTGTGGGTTGCTTCCTGATTGAGCAATTATATTAGCATGTTACATGTGGAGACTATTTATAAATGGCCTTCCTACCACTTCAAATAACTGCATCATAATTATTAAATCATACCTGAAGGACACCTACATCCTCAGTGAAAAGCTATGGGGATGATAGCAACTGCAGTTGAGGATTAGGAAAATACCCGAGCCAGAACAACTTTTTTAAAGCCTTGCAAAGGTCCCATCAATGACTAGAAGGATATTATTTCACTCTGCAAGTAACACAACTAATTTACTTGGTTTTGTCAAATGGTAAGTTTGCAACTGGGCCTTTATGGATTATGACAATGTTTGTCTTTAGGTATTTAAACTCCCTAAACTGGTCAACAGAAAGAAAGGGTACCTAAATTAAACATCTATTCCTAGCTTTGGGAACACCAGCTCTATTTCTTGATGGTATCCAAGCCAGTTAAACAAGACGTCCAGTTTAGGTACTTAGAATTTTAATGTCACAGGAATACTTCTGTGTGCTTTCAGGCTAGAGTTGTTGTAAATTCAAAGTATACAACATAGCATCATTTGTTATAGTATATCAGCAATATTCTTTCGTGCTTATCTGTATTGTCAAATAGCCTTCAATGTTTCTGTCTTTTCTGAAAACATTCTTAGGGAAAATGTGAGTAGAAAATGAAAAGTAAATTTAATGAGCAGATTTCTTCCCCATCCTTTAAAACAGAAACAGGTCAAGACAATAAATCTATCTATAACAAAGAGCAAACAAGAGGCTGTCATTCTATTTTCTATCAAAACATACTGTTTCAGGGTAATTTTTTTGTTACAGAAGCAAATGCAGTTTTTTGGACCTTCTAGCTGAGGGCTGAGATATATGGAAGAAAAAAAACCCCAAATTAAAATTCAAAGAGAACTTAGGAAGACTTCTAAGGATCTACTTTTTAAAAGTCTTCCTTCTTAAGTTTTTAATTGTAATTCACATAGAGAGCATTTCAAGAACTAGCAAAACCTTTTACTTGCAAGTAAAAACTTAGTAAAAACTAAAATCTCTTTTCTAAAAGGAAGTGTGTCTGAAAAATGAAGAATGTCATGTTCAAAAGTGGTACTACACTTCTCTTTAAAAATACAACACTATAAGCCACAGTTCAGCTATAAATGTTCTTCCAAAAGTCTACATGCATAATTTTTGTATTCCAATTGTGGTCTTCCTATATTTTTACAATAATTAAAAGCTATCACAAAAATACCTAAATTAAAAAAAAAAAAACAAACCAAACTACAGTTATGAGGTATGACAGGGACAAATAACCTTGCCAGGTGATCTTAGTAACATTTACCTTCAAATTATTATGAACATAGGTTTTGTGCTTTCAGTAAGCGTGTTTCACCCGTACTGTACAGAGAAACACAAGTGATTAACCTGATCACACATAAACAAATTCTGTTATATTGCTCCGTTTCAAAGTAGTACAGCATAATTCCTCTAAGATACTGTATCAGGCATTAGTAGCCATTTATTTCCCTGTGAAACATCTGTTCTGGCAAGTAAAGGAATGACCCCCAGCACTCATATTTGAGTTCCCTCTGGCCTTGCCCAGGTCACTGGTACAGAACAGATTCTTGTTCCCCGTTTTTTTATGTAGGCCTCTTTTTCAAGACTTGAGAACCTTAGACAAAGCTGTGAGGATTTAGAGATCTGCTCCAGAGTGACACCAGGTTAAAGATGTGAAGAGGAAGCTTCCTACCCTGATATGGGCCTCAGATTATTATCCAATATTGATTTTTCAGGTGGGCAGCAATGAAGTTGCAATAAGAAGTCTGAGGGCATTTGAGAGACCTCGGGGCCTTGGGATGACTTGTTAAGGGATCAGGAGCACAAGCAATGTCTCCTCTATCCTTCCAGTTGCTGGGAATGATAAAGGAAGAAACAGGAAGAGTCAGCAGATCAATACCTGGCTTGGAGCCTGCTATTACCAGCAGATTTCAGAAGTTTTTGATCATGTGTTTACACAACAATGAGCCTACTGGCAGCAGAGAGGGTATACCTGTCTCAAAGGAGGAAAAGGATTTTTGCACAGGAATTGTCAGGGCTCAGTAAAAGAGCTTTAAAGTAGATTAGAAGGGGCAAAGGAATAAAACCAGAATCACTAGAGAAAAGTCTAGGGACAGCACACCACTGTTTGAAGGACAGTGAGCTAACAAAGTCATTTAGTCTGCCACTTCAGGGTTGGTGGGGGATGGAGATCCATGCAGGAACAAAGACACAAGGTTTATTAACGTGTTAGTAACCATGGAAGTGCCTGAGAATGGTTATGTAGGAAGTAGAGCTTCTGCCCCTCACAAAAGGTGTCAGGATCAACAGCCCAGGTGAGGTGCATCTACACCAATGCACCTTGGTATTGACCCAAAGGTACTGAGTGGTAGAAGAGCTTGTGGAGGAGTTCACCGAGACATTTCCCCTCATTTACCAGCAGTCCTAGTTACCTGGGGAGGAGAGATCTGGAAGTTAGCAAATATGACATCCATCAACAGGAAAGGCAGGTTTATGAAAGGTGGGTGCTGCTTGACCAACCTGATATTCTTTTATGACAGAGGGACCCACTTATTTGATGAGAGAAAGGCTGCAGATGTTGCCTACACTGTAGGCCTTTGGCACCATTTCCCACAGCACTCTCTGGGAGAAACTGGCTGCTTATGGCTTGGACAGTGCACTGTTCAATGAGTAAGAACTGGCTGAATGGCTGGGCCCAGAGAATGGTGATGAATGGAGTCATATCCAGCCAGCAGCTGGTCATGAGTGGTGTTTCCTGGGGCTTAGTACTGAGAACAGTTCTGTTCGATATCTTGATCGACAGCCTGGATGAGGGGATCGAATGTACCCTCCCAAAGTCTGCAGATCACATCAAGTTGGGTGAGAGAGTTAGACTGCTGGAAGGTAGAAATACCCTAGAGAGGGATCTGGAATAGCTGAATTGATGGGCTGAGGCAAATTGTGTGAGGTTCTACAAGACCAAGTTCTAGATAGTGCACTTGGGTCACAACAACCCCCTTCAGGGATACAGTCTGGGGCAGAGTGGCTGGAATGCATCCCAGTGGATAAGGACCAGGGGTCCTGGGTTGACAGCAGCTGAATGTGAGACAGCGTGTGTCCAGGTGGCCAAGGAGGCCAAAGGCACCCTGGCCTGTAGCAGCAAGTGTGGCCAACAGGACTCGGACAATGATCACCTCCCTGTACTCAGCACTGGTGAGGCCACACCTCGAGTGCTGGGTCCAGTTTTGGGCCCCTCACTACAAAGAAGACATTGAGGTTCTGGAGTGTGTCCAGAAAAGAGCAAGAGAGCTGGTGAAGGGTCTGGAGTACAAGTCTGGTGACGTGCAGCTGAGGAGCTGGGGCTGGAGAAAAGGAGGCTGAGGGTGAACTCTCTGCAAGTACCTGAAAGGAGATTGAAGTGAGGTAGGGATCAGTCTCATCTCCCATGTAACAAGTGAAACAGTGAGAGAAGATGCTGTTATGTTGTGCCAGGAGAGATTTAAATTGCATATTAGGAAAACTTTCCTCATGGAAAGGTATTGATGCGGCATTTAGAGACATGGTTTAGTGGTGGACTTGGCAATGCTGGATTAAAGGTTGACCTTGATGACCTTAAAGTTCTTTTCCAACCTAAATGATTCTATGATTCTATACCAGTGAACCTCTCTTTTGCAAAAACACAGTGATTTTTTTGTCTTCCTGGTGCCTCAAATTCCATAGTGTCTAAAACTGCATTGGCTATAGTGGTAAATGGCACATAGAAGGATTCTTCCAGGGATTATTTTCAACTAAGTGGCTGCTTTCAAGGTATTTTTTTATATGTAACACAGGTTCTTAGCCCACTTTCTGCAGTAATAGGGAAAGTTTTACTCTAAGAAATGACATTACAGTCAGAAATGAAGAACAATATACAGATAGTAATATGCCAAGCAACCAGAGTTTTATGGTGAAAAAAAGTAAAATAAAATTACAATGATTTTAATTGCTGGCCATCTGAAAAACAACTACCAGTTGCCACTAGAGCCATTTTAATAATTTTTTCTGTCATGTCATGTTAATATTATACTTTGCTTGCAGCTCTCCTTCTGAACAGTTGGTTAATGGAAATGAATAGAGCTTGCTAAGTTTCCTCAAAAGCAACAAGGTTTGTAATGAGGTCAAAAGAGGAGGAAACAGGCAGTGTTCACCATGAACGAAAAGGAAGATAAGGAAGATTTGCTCTTTTCCCTGCCCAAATATATGAAGGGCTCCTTGGGTTACAGTCATGCATGTGAATGTGAGAAGTCAGTAATTTGGACTTAATGGAATACATTCACTGAAGAAGTAAAAAGATCTTTTGTATACATTAAAATCAGGGAGAAAAGTAGAATGTTGCCTGTGATTTTTTTGATTAATCCACATTACAGGAAGCCTGCTGCCATTCTACTAATTTGAATTTTTGTACTGATTCATTTATATAGCACATGTCGTAGCTAAAATATCAACAACTGAATGCATTGTTTCTCTTTCTTCTATTTCTTGTTCTCAAAGGTCTAGGGGTAAATTTAAACACATAGAACTCTAAAAGCTATTTTTCTGGAAAGAAAACAAGTGAACAAATTTTCTTTTCACTAAAAACATTTCTTAAATTATATTAAAGATTTTTTGTCAACATTTCTGATTTCTGTCAGTTACAGAGTTTGCATCTTCAGCTGGTGGTTCATTAAATGAAGAAATCTCGTAGTCCGTCACATCAAGTGTTTGACTTCAGAACAAAAAATGGCAGGCTGTCATCACCTCTCTTTATTATTATTTTAATGCAAAATTATCAGCCACACTGACAAACAAAATTCATTGCTGATTAACATGAAGAAGGCACAGCTTGTGAACAATTTAATATAAGGAACATTTGGGGATCATTCTTCCTGCCATTTAAATTAATGGGAATTTTGCCATTGAGTTCAGTGGAAACAAGACCAGATCCTATGCAATGCACTGATAGTAATATTAATATAATTTGAAATTTCAGTGACAGCAAAGAAAATAGCTCAGTCAAATTCGTTTAGTGTAACAGAAATATGACATTCCTTTTCTTGGGCTCTTAGAACTTCTGCTAGGAGCAGAAATAGGTCTTTACCTACCTATATAACTACAGCTATATAAAAAAAAGCAAATTTATATATTATATTCCAGAGCATTCAAAATATTTTTTTTCAGAATAGTATCACCTGAGGTGTAACACAAGGGTATAACACTAGATTATACACTATATACTGGATTGTATTTATCAGCATCTGAAATTTTAGCTTTTAATATTCTGTCTAAGTCTACGGAAACCTACACTATCCTAGAGAAAAGATATGTCTGCCTTGGGATAGAAAACACGTTTTCTGTTCCAGAATTCAGTGCTATTTCTTTACAAGGTCTGTCTTAGTTTCTCTTACGGATTAAAATTAGAGATAAAAATTGGCTCACAAGGTACAGACCTTGTAAAAGCCATGGCATGTGCAATATACATAGGAATTTCCTAATGGTCACAACAATGTGGAAGTTGATTACATCATTGTACAGAAACTGTTGCAATGGTCACTCAGTCATATATGTCTGTTTGGCCGCTGCTTTTCTGCCTCCAAATGTCAGGTCTTTTGCTATCATCAAAATGCCATCCAAATGTTACCACTGCTAACCTCTCTCTCTCTCTCTCTCTCTCTCTCTCTCTCTCTCTCTTTTGTTCATCCACTTATACCTTTATTCTCTTCCTCTTCATTCCTGCTTCACACTCTGTTGTTCCTGTGAATCTGTAAGACACCACAGTTACTTGATATGTTTTAGGTCCTACATATGGGTGAGTATAGTAGCCAACTGTTGATAAGTGCACGTTTCTAGGAGAAATGCGTTTCTCCACAACAGACAAAATAGCAAGATAGCAAGGTAGCCATAAGCCATCTCATAAAGTTGCTGAGATAGGAGGAGTGAGCAGAAAATTCCACCAAGTTTTGTTTCCTCTTTTTGAGTCCCACGTAGATGACAGCACAGATAGCAAACCAGTTTATTCACTAATCTGCTTACGACTTCAAAGATAAAAGCTAGTATGAATAAGGAGAACTACAGGGAAATGCAAAATTGATATTCAAAGGAGAACTTAATTCACTTTTTGCAATAAAATATATATGTAGACACGAATCAAAACACTTTTACAAAAGAACACCTTAGTTAAACAAACCACAGTAGCTGGTAGCTCAAGCTAGAGGAAAGTTAGGTTACTTGGACTAAATGACTGCTGTGTCCTCAAGAGATTTTAAACCTGCACTATTTTCAGTTAAATTAATTCAAGATAAAAGTACACTTTTCAAGTTGGATAGTATGAAAGGGGTTTCCATTTGAGCCATGGGTTAAATTAGGGGAAGAAGGTACATTTCTAAATGCTGGTTCAGCTGGTGCTTGGCAGTTTTCTATCTTTGCATTTAGCATGTTGAATTTCACTCCTTTTCCTTTTCAATTTAATAAAATAATCATATTTTTCTTTCAGAAATACCACTGATATATAGTATTGCCTGGACCCACTAATTAATTTTCTCTTTTAAAAAGGTCAATTGATTATTTTCTGGCTTATGGTTATTCCCTAAGATATTCTAAAGCTTCTTTTATGACTGTCCTGCACATGGGTTGGGGCAATTCCAAGCACACATACAGGTTGGGTGGAGGCTGGATTGACAGCAACCCTGAGGAGAAATACTTGGGTGTGTTGGTTGACCAGAAACTTGACATGAGCTGGAAGGGTGTGCTGGCAGCCCAGAAAGCCAATCAAGTCCTGGGCTGCATCCAATGCAGTATGGCCAGCAGGGTGAGAGCACTGATTTTCACCCTCCATTTTACTCTCCTGATACCCCACCTGGACTGCTGTGTCCAGCTCCAGGGATCCCCAGAAGAAGAACACAGAACTCCCGGAGTCCAGAGAAGGGCCAAGAAGATTCTCAGAGCGATGGAGCACCTCTCCTATAAAAGCAGGCTGAGACAGGTGGGATTGTTCATCCTGGACAAGAGAAGCCTTCAGACAGACCTTAAAGCACCTTCCAGTATCTGAAGGGGGCCTTTAAGAAGGATGGAGAGGGGCTTTTCACAAAAACATGTAGTGATAGGAGAAGGAGAAACGGCTTAAAACAGTCAGAGGACAGACTTAGATACATTTTAGGAATTAATTCTTTGCTATAAGAGTGGTGAGTGCCCAGAAATTTGTGGATGCTCCATCCCTGGAAATGTTCAAGGACAGGCTGGATGGGAACCCAAGCAAATGGTCTAGTAGAAGGTGTCCTGCCCATGGCATAAACCTTGCTATGATTCTATGAAAGAGTTTTGCCTTTTTATTGCTACATCAAAAATAATGAGTTAGTATGCATTTTAAAAAATAAAAGTAGCTATTTAAATACTTGGATTTTTATTCCTTAGATAGTTCATGAAATGATAATTCTGAAAAAAAGAATGGCATTCAATTAGAAGGAAACAAAAACTGTATAATTTAGAGGTACATCTTAAATAATGTTAATTTCCAGCAGCAAAGACATGGTCAGTACTACCATGCTAGAAATGGGAAGTCATAAGGAGCTCATCTTTCATGAAAGAACAGTAAAATTAATGTGAATGGAGCAGATGTCTCAGTAGATCAATAATATCCCCTTGACAGCCACTAACATATGCCGAAACATAACATCTGAAAGACAATGAGGAAGAAAAAGACAATAAGCACCTGTTACACTATCCCAGTTTTATCGTTAAGGTGACACCAAGCAGTTCAAACTGAATACAAAACATCCAACAGAAAATGCTTACATTCTGCTTAAACATTTTTTTTTTACTTTAGAGGAAGAAAATTCAAAGACCATGACTAAGCAGCATGGAAGGCATGTGTTCAATAGTAAGGGGAAAAATAAGACCATATCCTATTTTTAAGGGTCCAAACCCATTAGTATACTGAAGAATGTATTCACCTTCTGCTGATATGAGATTCTGTCAGTTAAATTATTCCAAGATCCTGATTCTGCTGCTATAAAATTAGTTTTTTCTTTACTCCTCAAACATTTGTTAATATGGGAAAAATGGTAGAATATATCCTTAAAGTCAGAAATAAGGTCAGATGGGATCCTGTTTGTTTACAGCATAAATGTAAACAATGGCCATTGATAAGAGGAATATATAAGAGTGACTTGCTAAAGGAAGAATTCAATTTTTTCCACCACTGGCTATCACAGAAACCTCAACATCAGCAACACTGACAACTCCATCTGGATAACTATACCAAGCTTGTCAAAACCATCCAGCTGAAATAAAAGTTCTCAACATATACATACGTACACCTATAAATATGGATCATTCACTGTCACTTCACTTTAACCCATCCAGAGGGACCTATTATTAAGAAATTAAGAAATATTAACTACTTATTTGGTGTATAAGTTGCGATCAAAACTTTGAACTTCTGCTCTAATAATCATGGGAAAATAGAAAAATGGGGCTTGAAGGAATCATGAGAAGTCATCTAGTCCAGGTAAGATAAATGATAGTTACATTGCTTCCAAGAGCTGTTTGACCAGCTCTTAAAAACCTCCAGTGGTGGAGGTTCCATCACTTACAAAGAGACCTATGACAGTTCTTCATTGACTTTGCTATGTTAAAGTGTTTTTCAATACTGAAACAGGTCAAACTTTACAGAACTGTAATTAATATCATTCATTTATTCCAGACTATCTCACCTGGACCACACAGCTCTTGAAGTACAATGCCCCAAACAGCAGTTTTCGAGATGGCTAGTCTACCAGAGGCCACATTTCTGATTACTTTATGCATCTTTCTGGCTGTACTTAGCTTTGTGCTTGCTTTTTTTTTTACAGCACAGAGGGCTCATGCTCAGCTTTTTCTGCAAAACTGCTACCAAAGCAGCTGTACTCATTTTGAATCACTGCAGTAAATAATTCCTGCTTTATGTTTTCACATGCATTGCTGCTTTGTCATTATAGTTTGAATTCCGATCCCATCGTCCAGCATATGAGCTCTCTCCCAGTTTTGGATCGTCGCAAGATACAATAAACATACTCCATTCCATCATCTAGGTTGTTAATAAAAGTATCTTAGAGAGTGCACTGCATCAAATGAAAGATATATGACAGCTAGTGCTTTGCTCCTCTACTTTATTTGACTTTTTGCTCTAGAATTTTTCTGAGGATTGATGTTAACTGTCAACAATTGCCAGATTGTTCTTTTTGTTCTGTTTACAGTCAAGCAGTGTGATTGCTTTTTTCCAATTCTCCTTCTGAGAGATCTTAAATATAACAGTGAAGAGTTCTGGATACATACATAGGGCAGTAACAAAGTTCATGCTGGGAAACTGCACAGAAGAGTTGTACTGCTTACTTGGCACAACGCCCTGGAGCTCTCTGCTCTAATAATGAATTATGAGATGCCCTGGGCTATGCAAAAGTGACATAATGCCATGCATTTGCTGCAAAACTAATCACTAGGGAAGATCAAAATTGTTTAAATAAAAGCAGAAAAACTTTAACTGTAGCTGTCAGGTACACAGGACACAGGGCACATGGTGTGATTGGGACATCATCTATGCCAAAACACAGACTGAGCAATGGTGATGAAGAATCACATTTACTTAAAATAATGTTACTAGTCACTGTAAAACCCTGGACAGTAAGGAGTTAATGTACTGCTAGGCCTCAAACACCAATGGCCACTTAAGTGGGCAAGTTAGAACAGGATGAGGCTGGGAAGAGGGGCTGCAAAGAGGTAGGTCCAATGTCCCTGTTCTGGTCCATGGTGACTGAACAACAGAAAGAACAGTGCAAGCAAAGGAATGGGGTCAAAAAGTGGTCATGAACAGTCTACTGGGAGTCAATCCAGTAGTGGGGGATTGAGATCACAAAGACCCACAAAACTCCCAACCAATTTCCAGAAAGGTCCTGAAGAACAGACTGTGCATGTTCACCCGTTTATATGATGAGAAAAAAACCAAATCCCAGAGCAGGAAAAACTCACCAATGAAAAGGTACCCCCAATAAAGGTTATTCTTTGGAATAACAATAAGGATGGACTCTTAAAATTAATTAAAAAAAACCCCCAAAAAACAAACTAACCTAAGGAAAGATGGTATCACTTGAGATAAGGGCTACATACAGCTAACAACAGGATAACCAATAAGATCCCAACACTGAGGCGAGATAAATGAAATGATCGAAATGTAGCAATCTTCCACACTACAGACAACTCACTCTTGTGTGTTGTTGTTAACACAACTTGTTAACTGCACACAAGAGCTGCTGTGCAGTTCATAAACTCATTAGGGACTTCGTACAGGTGTACAAAGTAATACCATGTCTAGAAAAATCAGAACAATTAATCAGGGAACTGCCACTAGATGTGGTCCCTACAGCAATATTAATATTTATAATTGCAAGATAATTCACAAATTGGTACGTATCTGAACTGGGCTCCAATTCTGACAGTAACCTAATAATAGTGAACTAGAAAGAGCTGGTATGAGAACTATGAGCAGACTTCAGAACTTTATGAAATACTTTGCTGAAAATTGTTATTTAATGAAAATATACAGCTTTAATCCAGTAATGTTAATTAGATTTTAATTCTGTTCAATTATATTATACAAAAACATACATCTAATTAAAAAAGCAAGCTGTAAAACTTGGAAATTATTCCCTGCATTATTCCCTGCATCCTGGATGAAAAGATTCCGCAAGGAAAAAATTTAGATTTTATCTGACTCATAGGATTTTGTTTAAATAATCTTCAATTTCAAATAACCTTTAAATTTTGTTTAAATATAACTATACTTAAAATTACCTGTCATATCACACATACTTCCCACCTCTATGAATCAGAGCCATCTGTGTTAGCAGGAAAGCACCTAGCATCAGTTTGGATACATCAGTTAAGCCCCTTCCCTCTGCCCTCAAAACCAGTGGTAGGAAGTCCTTCATTCACTTAAGTCCCTGACAAAACACATAATGACTGCACTCCAGCTGGGATTTCACATCTTAGCTCTTCTTATCACTCTGAAATCAGAGTAGATTTCCAGACTTCCTTTTAAATTTCCTTACAAAGGTGGCCAACCAGAGTTTCACTTTGTTGATACCACTGGCAGAATGATAAATGAGGCAAAAAGCAAAGGTTTATGAATCAGGTACTATAATATAGTATATTCCCCTAACACTGACTGCTACTGCTATGCAAACAACACAGAAAGGTGACCTTGGTGAAGCAGTCCTTAACAAATGAGAGTTCTTAGCTATTCCATGTACACATAGTGTACAAACATATTGCAAAACTATATCCAGCTGCATTTGATTTTTTTTCAGCCTTTCTCTGAAATATTCAGTTTTTATCTGCAACTCTACAGTTCTTGGCGTGTACCCCACAATAATATTTCTGTTTCATTAAAGAATTCACATTTCATTTTAGAAGTAAGCAGTATTTTTTTTTCCCCAGCAATTTTGTAGGACCTACCATATTTCACTATCATGCCTTTTATCTTCTCCTTTATAATTGGAAATGGGAACACAAAGAGAAAACTTTGAAAATGTATGTCAGTGCAGGATGCTGCTGATGGAATGCTGGGTTGTTTTATCAGTCTTTATTAGAGGCAATTGTTTGATTTTTATTTGATGTCTTTCTGTGCTGGGCACTGCACAAGCAGAAATTACAAGACAATTTATCCTTTGGAATTATCTCCTCCTGTTGGTTGGATTGCAATTGTGATTGTAAAACAATGAACAAAGATAAGAGAAAGGTGATCACAAGAGTGATTACCTAATTTAATTTTGAGCCTGCAAATTCTGTTTTAGGTTGGATATGTGAAAAATTATCCCAGGCTGTAAGCAGAACAATTTATTAATGGCTCACTGATTACATAATAATACTACCTTATTTTTTTAATGCTTCTTTGTACCCCATTTCATTACTTTTTCAGTCCATCATGACAAGCAAACAACAGCCAATTGCAAGAGTAATCTATAACACACCATAAACTGCACAGATACTTATGGAATGCCACACTGATAAGTCAAAGTCGGGATGAATGGCCAGTTCAGTGATTAGAGCCTTGTATAGTGCAGCACTCCTGTACCACAAGAGGAAAAAAAAGCCCCAACAAACCAACCAGGCTGTTCTCGAAGCCTCTTCAAAGCAGAAAGTAGCAGAATACAATATCTGCAAAATACTACACTATTTGCAATGTCAGAATCTCCTATTACTGAGGTTGTAAAGTAGTTTTCAAACTAGTTCCCATTTTTGCACTGTGGTTTTAAAATCATTAACCCTCTAGGCTTGACATTTTACTTCGGTGAAAAACATATTTGTTGATAATACATATTTGCAAACATATTTTCTACTGTTTTCAATTCCAAAGGAAACAATTTTAAGTCTTTGTTCTACCAAGTACAAATATCCCAGCTATGCTGTGGCCTTATCAGCCTGCCTGCTGCACAACTTTGATGACTTGTGCAAACTGTAAAGAATTTTTCAAAATAAGCAGTTGAGCCCATGGCAAAAGTCCTATTGCCTTTAGCAGGACCAGCACTTCACTCAAACTTTGAACATTAGAAATGATATACAGGTGATCTTTAGAGAAAAATTCATCCTTCATCGAGTTTGCAGTACAAGGGCTTATTCCAGCAATAACTGGGAGTGTCTGAGTGCAGTATTGGGCAGGTAAAATATATGGTTGAAAGAAAAGGTAAGTGTGCCTCAGGCAGAGCACATTAAGCAGAGCAGATACTTGTCTCCACAATATTTTTCTTTTACAATCTAACCTTTACTCTTTTAGTTATTGGTTCAAACGCTTTCCAGGATTTCTTTCTGTCTTTAAATGAGGCAGAATTAAAATGATCTAAGGCTTTGAAAGCTGCTTAAAAACTTAACCTCTCTAAAGCCTCATACATTTTACATTATCTGAAATATTAGCCTGCCTTACATTAGTTTAAAAATAAATAAATAAAAGTAACACAAATTTGTCAGATAAGTAGCCACGAGAGAGTTAACATAATTTATTAATATCCTGCATTTAAGGTTATATATCAGGAGACAGGATTATAGTCTGAAATCCAGACACATCAGAGTTTGCAAATCTGAATAAATTTTAAGACTTTTTAAAGATTAATTAATAAACATTAGGGAAAGTGACATTGGCTGCATGTCAAGTGAATTGTGACCACACACACTACATAATACGTTCTGAGCTCCTGATCTCTCAAGTCATAAAGAACAGAGACGTGGCCAAAAGCATCCTTTGGCTTATTACCACGTCATAAACCTGGGTGTTCTTGCCCTGGAAACCAGGGCACCCAGAAGGATAGAAAAATAAGAGAAAAAAGGCACGATTATAGCCAAATTGAGCATAAAAGCTTAGAATTAGCTAAGGGAGATTTTGTTCTTATTGTCCCTAAACTTTCTTCCTTTGGAAAGGGAGGAAAACTTCTCTTGAAGTTATCAGGAGGTATTTACCTATGACAGCAATGGGATAATTTTCTTAAGAAAGGTAAATAGTCACTCAAGCACAGCATACTTATTTCACAGTCCACAGGCTTTTTTTTTGCTGCTTCTGCAGCTCATTTATTTTCTACAGTACTTTTGACAAATTTCAAATAAATGTTTTAATGGAAATGTTTGTGAAAGTTTAAAGCTGAACTGTACATTTACATTTGTTTCCTACTGCTATAATATGTTGTCATAGAATTTTACATTGTGTTGTTTATATGGGCTATGGGGCCTTCCAGGAATAAATCATACAACTCTATGGGAAAGAAAATACAGAATTATTAGAAGTCAGAGTACAAAAATCATGGTATCGTTTCTGGCTGTTGACTTTCGTCAAACACTGCAACAACTGCAAGTGCTTCAGAGAGAAGAGGTGTAAATTGAACAGGCAGGGATCAAATTTAGAACATCTGATACAACTTCCAGGCATGGGATTTGCAAAACACAAGGAATGCTGATGAATGGTTAACAACATACATGGCTATGGACAACTGCTGTTAATGGAAAGAGACTAAGTAACATACATGATGAAAAACCTGGCTGAGGTCACCCACAAGCAGGAATTAATCTGTTTTCTATTTTGGCAGGCTTGTTACACCAATGAACAGTATGGATCTTTTCCTATGTAGGTGTAAGCAGCAGACATGCAAGCAGAAAAACTGAGCTCAAATTAATCTGTTCATACTGTAAATAAAAGAGCCACTATGAACATTACTACTTCTGTCACCTCACGTACATTCTCTTACTCCCTCACCTTTCAATATAATGGCATTTTAAAGAACACAATAATTTCATAACAAGATTCATTACAAGCAATTTGGAAATAAATAGCTCGCATGGAAAAATAATACTAGTAGTATCACACTTGATATTTGGGGGATGTTTTTAGGTTTTAAACATATTCTACACTTACATGCCTTAACTTGGATGAAACCACACTCATTAGTGGTACTCATACCTAGTTATTCCTGATAGACTCATGCTGGCATGTTTAAAAATACAGTTACAGAAGAAGTGCTATATTTCAAAACTCTTTTCAAAGAGGGAGAAAAAAAGGAAAAATCAATTAAATATATCTTTCTTTAATGAAAATCCATATTCTAAGGAGATGTATGTGTTGCCACTTTTAAGAGAAGGACCCAATGATAAAATATAACTTTGCACTGGTCTTACTGTTGGAAGACTGAACAGATGATTCAAGGATGGTAACAAGCGAATATTTGTGAACTAAACAGAACATGGGCAGAAGGTTGTGTTATAACAACATTAACACTGAATGATTTGAAAACACAGTTTTTGCTTTTTTTGCATAACGTCTTCATATTCTCACTTGGCTCATGACTAATGAGAATCAAATCATACAGATCCAACGTTATAAGACTAAGAAAGGTCATTAAAAAAAAAGAAAGCTTGCATTAGTCAGCATTTGTCAAACACAAAGACCAATCCTGTTACTAAGACATTTTCTTCATACTTAGAGGGTCTATTTGCCTTAACCTTCTGAAAACTAAGCAGCTGATTGATGAAGTTGCAAAATATATATTTTTTTAAATTTGTGAACAGGTAAGAGATTGAGGCACAGAACAAATTTAAAATCTTACTAAGCAACTTTAAAAGATGGATGAGAAATCAATACACTGTACTTGAAAATACACAATTAAAATCAGGTGGTGAGGTTGATGACAAAAGTCAAGATAATTTAACCAAGTGAAATGCTAGAATAATATAAATCTTTTTATCCATACTGATGATCTTTAGATGGGTTGGGCTGGTGCATCTGAACTAAAAAATGAAGCGGAACAAATTATTGCTGTATTTGAAAGGTTATTCTTCTGTGAAGAATAACAAGAAAGCATTCTCCAAGTACATGGGTTAGAAAAGAAAGGCCAAGGAGAATCTACCTCCCTGAGAAATGAAAAGGGAGAACTGGTGACAACATATATGAAGAAAGCTGAGATACTCAATGACTTCTTTGCCTCAGTTGTCATTGGCAGTCAGGCTTCCCACTTCTCTCAAGTTCCTAAACCTCCAGGTGGGGGCTGAGGTAATGAAGTCCCTTCAACTATAAGTGAAGAGCAGGTTCATGATTGTTTGATGAAACTGAGAAGGCACAAGTCTGTGAGGCCTGACAACACATCCCAGGGCTCTGGGAAAGCTGCCTGATGCTGCTGCCAAGCCACTCTCCCTCATATTTGAAAAGTCATGGTGGTCAAGTGAAGTCCCCAGAGGCAGAAAAATGGAAAAATCACTCCTCTTTTTAAAATGGGATGAAAGGAAGATCCAGGGAACTAGAGACCAGTGAGACGCACCTCTGTGCCTCGGAATACCAAGGGGAAGATCCTCATGGAAGCAATTTTAAGATATACAAGACAAGGAGGTTTTATTAGAGCAGATCCTGCCTGACCAATCTGGTAGCCTTCTATGATAGATAGATCCTGACTGCAAGGGTCCCAAAGGGAAGAGAGACAGATGTCTACCTAAACTTATGTAAGGCATTTGACACAATCCCTCACAACATCTTTTATTATCTCAAATCATAAATAAGACTGTTCTGTGACTCTATCAATTCTTATTTCTGTCCTTGGATTTTACATTACCAAAAGCTTCCCAGTAAATATTGAACTATCATAATGACTTCATGTGAAAAAGTATTTAATAAGTAATAAAATCATAGATTCCATAAACATGAATCATAAATACGCTGCTATTTCACAGTTCACTGAAAGTGGTGAATAATCGGATATAAACTGCAATTGAATATATTTACAAACTTTCAGTTTGTCACAGTGATCGAAGATGAATCTCTTCAGAGCATTTAAGGTTTGCATGTACATTCACCCTGCAAGCTCTTTGTCAGGGCAGACTTTTCCATTAAATTGCTCTTGTGCTTTGCTTTTCACAATATTCACCCAGCCCAGCCTCTTACTTTCTTGTTCCTATTTACTCTAGAGATAAATTTCTCACCTTCCTAGCTTCTTATTCATCATTTCCTTCAGCACCTGAAGAACACTAAATATCTCACTAAACAGGTTTAAGACAGACACTACCACAGTCAGGCACTGTAACTCCACACATTTATTGCTTTATGTGACATAGTTGTCTGTGAGAGCAGGGCAGGGGGCTTCACAGTCCTTTCCAGTTCTTGTCCCCATATGGTGCAGTGCAGCTCACAGTGCAAGAGAGAAGGGAGAGGTCTGGCAAGCAAAGCCATTTCCACCCCCTCTTCCCAACCTCTGTGCTGAACCCTGAGCTACCCACTCCAGTAACAACACCTTAGAGTGACTATCTGTAAAAATCTTTGGTTGAACTGAGGCAGGAGGACCAGCTTTTGTCTACATTGTACTGCATCACAATGACAGAAAAGCCATATATGCTAGTAAGAAGAAAAAGTAGTAGTGTAGGTGCATAAGTGGGTAATATTTTTAACATCTGGGTTTAGCAAGAACAGCCACTCTTAATTCTCCACGTGTTTTACTGGCAGTGGTGTCACATACTCTTAAATTGACGTGTGAGGAAAGAAATGATAGGAAACAACAGCAGGAGACAGATGTGATGTAGTGGAAACAAACTTGGAGATGGAAAGAGACTGGAAGTTTTCTGCTCAAAAGGCTCAGACATCTGTTTTAGAAAGAAAGGCAGTGAAAACCAGTGTCACTACTACAAAACTTTTTAACAGTCCATTTAAAATTCCAGTCTGTCTTAACATTCTTGTGTAATTACATATGAACAATACTATATGTACAAGTCTTCAGCAAGCTGTACATGTTGTGGGACATGTATTCATCTATAAATCTTTGGTAAAGACACAGATAGACCTTCTGTTTAGTACAGTAGAGGGGGACTGATAATCTGAAAAGTTTCCTGATTTTTCTGCGTTAGTTCTAACACACCAGAGCAAAGCAAAGCATCTGACAGAAGCCCTAGTAATTCACCTATCTCTGTGCTCTCTGCTTGAGAAATGAAAAGAAAAATGGGAAATGGTTCTGTTGCAGATGTTCAGCAATAGCTCTCTTTTCATAGGGGATTTGAGCCATGTATTTATGAGTAGATTATGGTTTGCTTTTCTTCCTGCCCATTTTTTCTCCCCGAAGATACCAATATTGGACACTGTAATATATGATTCAGTTTGGATGCAGTCCTCATCAAAGAGCTGAAATGACAAGAAAATTTCAGTACCCATTCTCCTAGCTTCCTATGCTTTTTTGTCTGAGGTTAGAAAGGTGAGCTGCATTAAAGAAAAAGCTGGAAAGGAATAGAGTATTTCACTGATCAAATAGATGTCTAATACAGACATTGCATCTGCCTTCATCATCTAGGTTCCCTTTAAAGTCAGTGATGACAAATAAGGCACAATTTCACTTTATCTTAACACTGATGTCAGATGAGTTACACTCCTGCTTCTCTCCCGGGATTATGAAGACTGCCTTGTACACCTTGTTTTCATTCAGAAAGCCAAATTGCAAAACCTTATGTTAAATGGGATTAATTCCTTCCACCTGCTTCCCAACTGAATGCCAGCACACATACCTACCCTTTCACTCGGAACAGATCTTTTAGGTATTTTGATTTTTTAGTTTTTTTCTCCTTTCATGTGTTTCATACATAAGCCTACTAAATAGTTCTAAAGCATTGCAGAATTCATCCTTAAAAATTCAGTCTTTAGCTCTTTAATCAGTCATCTATCATATTTTCCCAGACTCCATCCCTCCCAGCCTCCTTTCCTGAATGATCACAAATTTCTCCTTCCTAAAACCAAAAGCTTCTCACTTCTGATATTGACTTGTTGCCTACTTCATAATCACAACTAAAGATAAATCTTACCTATTTACTACACTTGATCTTTTTACTACCCTTTCTATACTGCAGATTTATGTTTTCTCCATCCTGTAAAATTTATATAGGTTCACCTTTTTCCGTAAGCCAGAGTAAAATTCATCTTTATCTGCTTCAGCTTATGAATCTCTGTTTTGAGTATCTTACGATAAAGTTTCTTGTGAAGGATGGTTTGTAAAGTAATGGTATTACTTTATAGAATAGATATTCCTCTCCTATGAAGTAAAGAAATGTTTGAGAGACACTGACTTTCTGCATTAGTTTACGAATCAGGTGTGAATGCTGAATACACAGGAATATTTTAGAGTAAACATTAAACATTTTGACAGAAATTTGTCCATGAAATGCATAAATAACACACCCACCCCCCCAAATAACGAGCAAACAAAACCTTCCTTTTGTTTCTCATGGATGTATTAGGTTTTTATTTCAATCACAACAGACACAAAGAACTCAATTCTACAGGGATTTGAGACAGTGTAGCACAGATATGTACTAACATATGTGTGTAACTAATAATTATACTGCTCCCATCCTATGATGGTGTTACTGTAATCATATTTATCTCATTGCCTTTAATAGCTCGAATACATTAAGAAAAACTTTGCACCACTTCATACATTCATACTCCAATATTTTAGTGATACAATAGTTTCAGTTTAATTGAAAATACAAATATTTCAATATCATGGAATTTGAATATTTAAAGTATAAAAGACCTCCAGATGTCATATTCTCGACCCTGGAGCCCTTTGTTCTAACTCTGTTCTTGGTAAGTGTTCCTGTTATGAAATAAACCCCATCATTGCATGCATACTGAAAATGTCTTAATTACCATCAGAATATACATAAGAAGTAGTTAGTTTCTGTGTATGCAAGTGTCTATCCTTTCTGTGGATCCTTTCATCCCAGGAGAGGTGTATTTTTTTTAAGAACTAGTAAACAGAACAGGATCAAAATACTTTCTAAACACGTATTTCAAATGAAATTATAGAACTTTTTAGCTCCTTCAGAATTTAGAATGACAATTTCAGATTAGCAGAACTTCTCATAAATTTTCAAACTTTTGCCATTTTTTATGACTAGTGTTTCTATGGTTAGAATAACTGCTCAGGTGTCTTTTTATCTTGAATGTGATACATACACTGTTTGCTTTCCCAGATTTTCAGGATTAATCCAAATAGATTTTTTTCATAAGGCCCACTTTCACCACTTGAGTGAAGTCTGAATAGACCTGACTGTACTCTGCATTCTTTGAGAGTACACGTGGACAGATTTACTGCAATTTCTTCTCCAGGTATCCCAGCCTTTCTAGTGCTCTGTGCCCAACTCTGCCAAGGATGCTAACTCTCCCTTGCCCTAAATCAGAGCTGTAAGCTCACTTATTTCCCCATTGTGCTCTCAGGCAGTAGACACCACAGAATTCAGTAAACTAGTGCCTTGGGAAAAGCACCTTGAAACATCATTGCATGACAAGGTGATACATCTTAAATACAACTTAGGTATCAAGGGTTAATCATGAACATTGAGTGATTCTGTACCACGGACTTTATGAGTGCTAAGGAATCAGAAATTAGGCAACACAATGAATTTGCACCTAAATGAAATGCTAGACTAATACAAAAGACCTCAAACCAAATGAGAAGTCTCTTACTCTTGATACTTCTAATCAGCAATCAATAGCTAAAAGACTTCTGCAAAATCCTGTCTGTTCTAAAAAGTCAATCTTCAGTACAATCTTCAGATTGTAATAAAAATCCTAGCCCAGAAGAGTACTGATAATGTCTTTCAAAGAAGGAAAAAACTGGAACTTTTCCACAAAGCACAATTATTTATGTGTTATGGCTGGGGTGGAGCTTTTTCCAGTGTGATTATTATTTATTTTATATTTTATTAGTGGTAAAGCATGGTATGTCGTGTA
>JACBWW010000001.1:16399870-16517679 GCA_020086605.1 Lanius collurio | reverse complement strand
AAGAAAGGAAGGAAGGAAAGGAAAGAAAGGAAAGAAAGAGAGAGAAAGAAAGAGAAAGAAATTTAGGAATATTACTGAACCATTTATTTGAAAGTTTTTAAGTACAGATATATTGCTGGTCCAGTTTGTGTAGGTGTAGTTGGTACTGACAAAGCTCAGAGAAGGAACTAAATTACTTGACTTTTCTTCTTTGATGTCATCTATTTGAATCTGTCATTTGATGCTGACTGCTACAGATGAATCAAGGATAAACAAGTAATACATGTCACTTGTAATATCAGCGATTTCTAAACTAATTGCTGATGAAGCCACCTCAGGCTTTTAATTTACTTGAATCATTGGGATGAATTCATTGTAGCAGGAGATGCAAACTTAGTACATGTAGACATTCAAATGTATAAGTAAAAATATATATTTAAACAAATGGACAATTAATGACTGTGAGGAATATAATGGTAAATTTGGCTTTGAAAAATTCTGTTGACAAGGCTGATACTAAAGGAACCATTATAATATTGAATGAAATGTAAAACCCATTATATTAAACTATGAAGGAGATGCAGATTTAATCTTTCACGTTACCTGAATTTCTCAGATAATGGGAAAGCAAATTTATCACAAAGGAGGTGTGTGCAAATCAGGGTGCCCCACATGCTTCCACACCAATTCTGAAATATGTAAGTTCTGCTTTGGTGTTTAGACAGTGTGGACAAGCTGAGATGTTCAGAATGACACCGACTACTCTTAAGTATTATGTGGATATCCAGTTCAAGAATCACAGTTTAATTTTTCTTCCTATAAGCACACAGCAACACTTAGTAGGGGGAAAATTCCTCTTGATCTGGAGCCAGATTTAAAGCAACCATCTCATGCTAAAAAATGGAACTCCTGTGAGTTTCACTACAGAGACAACATTTCTGCATGAACAAATGAAATTATCAGAAAACAATGAGGCTTAAGCAAAATGGAGCAAACTGGTAAATACATGATGGAACAAGAAATGTGAGGAAAAAAATCCTCTAAAATATCATAAAAAGATAAAAACTCTGAAAGATCATCAAAGTGCTCAAATTTATGTAGCAGTGGATTTCTTGCAGCTACAACCAAAAGTTCATTATTGAACCCAGGAAAAATCACCAGAGACATTTCTTTTAATATAAGTAAAGTGAGTTAATTTTTAAATTATGTCCTGAAGATATATTTCTACTCTTAGGGGAGTGATACATAAAGAGTTTTACTCTGGTTCAAACTTTGCATTGGTACCTGCATTTGTGGAGATAAACAAACCACTCACCTCTAAGTTTTCAAGAACATGAGGACACCTGTAGCTTTCAGAGGCAGAACAGTTAAGTTATTACTGTGCTACATGGAAAAAGGATTGATTTTTGATTTCTAAAGTGACATTTTGAAATAGACACAGGTAATCAGAATGTCATTATCTGTACCTTTATTGTCTTATTGTTTTCTGCTGAAAATCATCAGTTCACTCTTTTTCACTTTCTGTTATTTGCATCCTCAGTTAGCTCACTCAAAATTTGGGAGCAGATTTTGTTAGACAGTTTTTGGAGTTGACTCTTTGGTAACCCAACAGAGAACCAAAAGCCCCAAGCATTTGGGTACAGCTTGTACATCACAGGAACTTCTAGAGAAAACATATTTGTCACATGAATGTGCTATAAAATGTCAAAATGTCACTTAAAATAAACAACATTTTTTATTTGGAAACTTGATTCTTTATCTTGAAATGCCAAAGTCTTTAGGGGGAAAACACAATAGTATTAGTTTCTGTCTGATCTAATATTTTTGTTGTTTATAAACTTCATCTTATTTTCATAAAGAGGTCAGACAGGTGTAGTCTTTTGCTTTACAAGACATCACACATTTTTCTGTGCTTATCCTGTATTAATATTGCAAAAATCTTAACTCTATTTTCTAATTAAGGAAGTCACATTTGTTATTATACTATTTTCAGATAAAATATAAAGAAGAATTTGGCTACATTTGAAGTGGATGTTCACCTATATTTACTCCGTTGTTTGTCTTCCCTGATCAGATCTAACAGCTAAATAAAAACAATAAAAAAAAAATTGACCTAAAATTAAAGAATAACCTGAACACCACTGCTGTAAATGAGAAAACTACTCTACTTTTTCCTGACACTGTGTTAGTGCTCTTGTATCACAGCAAAGAGGAGAAAATGATATTGATAATGTCCCATATCGTGCAAAAGGAACCATTTATGCAATATGAAGCAGTTATGAATTACACAGAATAGATCTGTTTATCCAATTCAAGCTTTGAACAATTTGTTCCAATTTAGAGAAAGGTAAAAGGACATGTAAACCCAAGTGCAATAGAAAACATAAAATACATTGCAAATACACTTTATGAAGTGAAAAAAAACCCCTCAACAGGCCTGCTTAGATTAAGATGTTCAGTTTCATTTATCCAGAGTCCAAAGGGAAAAAAAGCATCGCATTTCTATGTTTTATCTAAAAAAATCCACCACAGTTAAAATACCTTCATAGCTACTAATTTTGCCAAGTACATGAAATTATTCCATTGCTTACCACACCATAAATACAGGTCCTAGTAAATGGTCATTAGCATATCCAATGATCCATGAAGTACATAGCTTTCAGTGTAGAGTTTAATTACCAAAGTCTGCACTAGGCTGGATATTACGTTGAGTTTTATGAGACAAATAAAGGAGTATGATCCTGAATGTGCTTTTTCTACATATTTTCTAGACTACTCAGGTAGACTGAGAAACATAAAAGGTCTTCATGATGGTATAGAGCAAAGCAGTTCGATCACATGTCCAGGCTGTAGAGTCAGAGGGCTTTCACTGTCACTAGCACTGCTAGTGCAGCAAGAGTTATTACTTAACAGAGAAATTCATCTACACCAACTGACACAGTTAATGCAAACCACACTGCAGATCCTGCCTAGTAGATTTTGAGTCTTACTCATCTCCAAAGTCACATCCAGAAAAAAGACATTAAAATGAAATAACCTTGACTGATCTCATGGAGTTAAAAACAACTATATTTACAGTGGCACATATCAATGCAAATTCTAAATTGCATACAGAGAAATTATTTCAGAAGATATTGTATTTATTTAGATCTATTTTTTTAAGGTCTTAAAAATTAAATGGCTGCTACTTATCCTTCATGTAAAGCTAGTATAAACTTTTTCTTTGTTACTTTGAACAAACTTTCAACCAAATTTGAAAATGAACAGAGAATGGACATGAGCAACTTACTGAAATGAATTGCTGTGCTCATGTGATAAAGCCTTTGGGAAGATAAATATAATCTAGGCAATAGAGCAAACACACAGAAGCATATGAAGTACTCTGTGATTTCAATAACTCAAATGCTTTTTGTTCTCTGAATTTGCTCCTGTAGTTTTGAATTTCAAAATCTGCTGGTGTAGTGGAACTGGAACAGCTAGCATTTACATTGGGGAGCAGATTGTTTAAGTCTGAAATGGGCAGTGCAGCTCTTGCTTTTGAAATAAATTCTTTCAACTTCTCTAGAATCCTTTTCATTAGCCCTTGTGCACAAATACCAAAATAATCCCTTTCATTAGCCTTTGTGCACAAATACCAAAATAATTAGAAAATATTTGAATAAAAAGTTTTATTTTCTTGCAGATCTAGAGCAAATCAAGACAAAGTTTTAGAATCTCAAAAGGAAAGTATGTGCACTGAAAAGTTTTAATGGAATTGTGCTCATTTACAACACAGGAAAACAAAGAATGCAGATAGTGCAGAATTGATGAAAATTGGACCTTTCATGAGACCACCATGTCTTCTACTATAACCAAGCCTCCCTTGTTCGATCTAATCACAGTAGCTGGATTTCCACAGGCTATACATCACCAGGAATACATGATATACTCTAACCTACAGGAAAGCAGAATTCATCAGTCACTTGTTTCTAAGGTGATCCTACCCCTCTATTGTGCTCTCATGACAGCCCAGCCGGAGGACTGCTGTTTGCTCTGGGGCCTGCTAAAGAAGGACCCTGCTGGGGTGAGTCCAGAGCAGGCCATGAAGACATTTAGAGGGCTGGAGCAGGTCTCCTATGAGGCCAGTAGGGGTTGTCACCCTGAAGAAAAGGCTTCTGGGTGATCTAAATGCAGCCTTCCACTACCTGAAGGAGCTATACAAGGGAGATGGAGAAGGAACTTTTACAAGGGCATGAAGATATAGGACAAGGGTGAATAGCTTAAAACTGAAGTAGGGCAGGTTTAGATTAGATATCAGGAAAAACATCTTCACTATGAGGGTGATGAGGCAATGGAACCCAGAGCAGTTATGGATGCTTCTTCCTTGAAAGTGTTGAAGACCAGGCTGTATGGGACGTTGAGCAATCTGGTGTAGTGGAAAGTGCCCCTTCCTGCGGCAAGGGGGTTGGAAGTGTATGATTTTTAGGGTCCCTTCCAACCCAAACCATTCTAAGAGTCCATGAATATAATAAAAACTAAATAAAAGACCATAAAAACATTCTTAAAAAAAAATAAGGTCATACTTTAATAAATAGAAGAAATATAACACCCACTAGAAAAAAAATTGAACCAAGCTTGTCAGGGATAACCAAATACTCTGGTCATGAATTAAAGTCTTCCTAAATTAAGAAATTAAAACTAACACCATTAAACACTTTTAGCATTTCTTATTAGAGACCCTAGAAGCATACTTCCATGGCAAAAGAAACATTACTAGAAATGTGTAATTGTGTAGCATAGCCTCTTTTTTTCTCAACAGAGTATTATACCAGTTTAAATCACCTTTAGAGTCAGAAAAAATTTCAGTAATTTTGATTTTCTGAGGATGAAGTTAACATAAAAACAGAGAGGAAAACACAGATTTGTAATTTGAAGCTGAAAAATAATTACTTTGCAAACAACAACCAATAAAATATTAAAGCAAAATGATGATTAAAGAAAAAAGTATTTTACAGTTGCATTGATATATTGACACATCTTCTACAGCTAATATTGGGAAAAAGAAAGTTAAAAGAATGGGAACCAAAATTAAAGTTAGACTAATGAAAGAAATAAAAAATATTTAGCTGGAAAACCTTTTTGATTTAAAAATGCAAACAAGGACTTCAGATCCCAAAAGATCTTTGTTACCTGTGTAATGATTTCTGATAAATATCTTGTTCTAAATACTAAAATACCTGTTTTTTTCTCACAATGGCAAAGCAAAAATGGAATTTCTCAAAAGTTCAGGAGCAGAAAAGTTTTAGAAATGTACAGTTTTAGAAGTGCACCAACCACGTGCTTCAAGAAGAAAAGCGAGCAGCTCTGTAATGTGTCCAGCAAACAATCATGCTCCAGGAGCAGCAGAGCAAAAAATGCAGTTCCTCTGCTGCTCTTCTGCACTCATCCCATGCACACTTTATTATACTCAAATTGCTGACTTAAAGTCCAAGTATGCCTGTAAGTACTAATAATAGCTAATTCTGCTTCCAATACCAAGGGATGACTCTCTCCACCAGCAATGTATAAGCAAGAAATATTTTCCACTCTCTAAGCACAACAATTAGAGTTTTAGGAGTCCTTGTGGCTGCTCTGGAGGCAGAACCAGGCAAACCAGACAATATCATATCTTGACTGATTTCTGATTAAATGGTTCAGGCCTTCCAAGAATGCATTTCAAAGAAAACTGGAGCAGTCAGTGAGGGTGGGATTCGTCTGACCAAGAGCTGATATCTGCAGTATTCTGTGACATCTGCTTCTGTAATTGATTTAACAGTCAGCAAAGATTCATCTGACATTATAGAGGTCTTTAAAGCCAGATGAGCAGATTTGAGGCATGGTGTGGGAAAACAGTGGAAGAATGGTGAGGATTATAGCAAACATGCTCAAGTGACTTGCAGATGGGGGTAGAAAAACATACATCTTTCTAATAATACTTTAGTCTTGTGTGCTTGACAAGCACAACATCTATGTTGAGCTAATGCTGGCCTGTGATACTTGGAGGCACCCTTTTGAACTTGCCTGAGACTCCTGCCCTGCTGTGGGAAAGATCAAAGCCCAGTGGTTAAGTGAATTCACACACTGCTTGTGTGAATCCCTGGAAGCCAAGAGGAAACAGCAGGCCCAGCCACCCTCCGTGGTGCCTGTCCCAGCCTGTGTGCCACTGCCCAGGTGCTGCCTGGGGGATGCCCCAGCTGGTGAGGTTAACGAAAATAAATTCAAATAAATTTGCATCTCATCTGTGGCTTTGTGTTTGCTCCTGTGTCCTCTCTACCCTGACACACACACACTGTTATTTCTCTTTCTTGCTTGCAGTGGGGGGCCAGGTGCAGGATGTTAGACTATGGCTAAAGGGAGTGAAAAGAGCAATTGCCACCCAAAAACTGAATTCCAGAGCAATATACAGAGGGAAGGAGCAGTAAGAGAATGGAGCAGGAAGAAAGGATGAGAATAAGCTTTGGGGGGACAGAACTGGAAACAGAGGAATAAGGAAGGAAAAAGAAGAGATGAATAAGAAAGTCCCCTTGGTTGAAAAAAAAAATATATGTATAATCCAAAAGGTTAATAAATTATATTTATTCAGGTTCCTAACTGCTGAATTATTCATTCTTTTTACAGTGCTATTGATGTTCTCAGCACTTAAGAACAAAGCTGAAGCTCCATATAAGAGAAACTCTCAATTTTTGGCTTTCTTTCCTTTCTTTCTTTCGTTTTTTTCTTTCCTTTTTTCCAAATTACTGGCTAACTTAGGAAGACACACTTTTCCATTTGCTAATTCTTCCCATCCAAAAGTAGCTTGGGTAACACAGGAAAAATACACTGGCTTGTGTTGAGCCACAGTAAAGGAATTAGTGTTCATATGATGAAGCTACTCTCCTGACATTAACATAAAAATCTTCAGAGCATCAGGAAAAAAAGAATACACAAATAAACAATGACTTTAAGCTTGACCTTCCTAACCACAGTAGTTTATTTCTTCAGTAATTGAAATAAAATAAATTCCTGACTGCCTAAACAAGGTAAAAAATAGGGGTTTGGTAGTTAAACAAGGATTCAAAGGACAGTTTTGAGGGAAAAATTTTACAATGCTTGTTGTAATTGAAGAAAGGGGGTTTTCCAGGAATAAAGAGAAAGCAATATGAAAATACTGCAGAAATTTAAGGTTCTGTAAGGCAGGCAGTCAGTAATGTGCCCAGAATTCTAGATGGATGCATTTTAATTAAATAAAAGTAAACAGGCAGGGCCAAGTGTGAGTCAAGCTGTAGGCAAGCTTGACATACGAAATTTGAAGGTGAGTCTGAGGAAGTCTGAAGTTGCTGAAGAAGGAGAAAAGATAACAAAGAGGGAAGCATGGGGTAATATGCTTGAGGGAGAAAGGACAGTAACTGTATCTGCAAGATGATGAACAGCCAACAGCAGAGAGAGCTTCTGGGTGTGCAGGCTGGAGCAGAGATGGTAAGACTTGTCAGTATGTGGCTGACATACACAACTCACCCAAGATTTAGGAATGGTGCTCACACTTTGCATGCTTTATTAATCCTTATTTTTACCCCAGACACACACAACAAAATACTCTTCTGAATTTTGAAGATTCATTTATGGGTCACTGGCCACATTTTACATTTTAAAGAAAGTTGGTCCATCTATTTTTTTAATCCTGTAAGTGGTGAATTGTGGAGCAGCTGAGTAATTAACAAATACTCTTATTATTTTAGGAAACAAGTTTAGGATTAAGTTTGTATCTGTAGAGATTAGTAACAAAAATAGTTCTTCAGCCTTGTTCCCCAGGAATTGTGCAGGTTGGGACTTGCAGCGCAGAGGACAATATTATGGAAGGGTTTACAAAACGTGCAAAATGAAAAACAAATTTAAAATCTTCACCCATAACTAACATTACAGAAGTGATCATCCTGTACTGTGCCACTGCCAGTGCACTTGTTTTCCTATATTTATTTTCTTATATTGACCAATATAAGACCAAAAAATAAAAACCTTGCTAAAAAATCTAGGTTAAATTAGCACTTGTGAGCAAGAGGTAGGATGTCTCATCAAAATACTTTTCCCCAGATATTTCACCCTCTTTTTACAGGAAAAAGTAAATACACAGCTCAAATGTACAAGTGATCTAGTAGGTAAAAATGTGATGTGTTTTTAATCTAAAATGAGAATATAAGTTTTTATATTAAAACTACAAAGTCTAAGGCCATTTATCTTATGACTGCTTACATATATGTACACTGATTCATGGAGAAATTTATGGACACAGCTGTAGGCAGAGAAAAGTTTGCTTTATGTGTAGAAAGAAGGCTTTTTATGAATCCCTAGAATATTCCCAGAATGGCAGATTTCAAGACATAGTTAATTCAATTAATTGTCAAATGCTTTTAGAATTTAGTTACATAGAAGCATTTTGCAGGTCATTAACTGCTTATGCTTCTAACCAAAGGGGAGCTACATTAAATAGTAAATAAATTATATTAAACATATTAAGCTCAAAATTGATTAAAGTGATAAAATACTTCATTTTGAATACATCCATACTTTTGCCTAAATGTCTTTTGCGAGAAGAACAGCCTTGTGCTGTTTTTGTGTCAGCAAAGACTCCTGAGAGAAGACTTTGTTCAACAGCAAATTAAACTTCATTCTGTGTTTACAAGGGATGAGTTAACTGCTGGAGGTATTATGGGATATCTGTATATCAAAAAATGCACTAGTTTGATAAAATAGACTTAAGCCTCCTGACTGTCAGTTAATAACAGCAGCAATGCTCTCACAGGAAGTAGGCTTTTAAAATATGGATTTGCATACAGAAAATATTCATAAACAGGTCCCATTTCAAGTATTTCAGGGTTTTACCATTTTAATCCATTATTTTTTTTAGCTTTGTATTTTTGGTAACATGATTATGCAAGTGCAGCACAAAAGAAATGCTTACATTCATCTTTGAAATTCTTAACATATAGCCCTTAAATACCATTTTTGGCCATACCATTCAACATTGCCTTCAGCTTTACATTCTTGACAATTAAGGCTGACTTGATAATTATAAGCCAGCTGATGCTTAAGTTTTCAATGGGAATTCAATGGTAGGTCGGGCAGCCTTATGGATCTACGAGACAACTTCTCTTTTTTCACAGCTGTCAAACAAATACACCTAATTTAACAAAAAATGTCAGCACAAGCTTAAGCTGATTATTACTGACATATAATGAAATATTTAAACTTGACTGCTTAAGACAAAGCTTGTGCTCAATTGAGTGGCTAAGCAGACAACTAAACAAACAATGTATTAGCCTTTCTTAGGTTGTTGGTTGACCAGCTGTTTCACAGCTGAATTTTGTATTTAGAAGTGCATATATTCTTCTTAGTCCAAGGCCTGGCAGCTGTGTACTTCGGAATGTCTCCTGAGATCCTGTGGAAGGTTTCTGTCATTATCCTCATGGCCCAGTAGGTCAACAGTAAAATGTGCAAGTGTCTTGTGATAATGACCCTTTGAATAACTCACAAGCCTCACTTCTATATAATGTTGTATCAGCAATATTTTTGCTGCTCCCATGGAACCTCCTTCTTCTACCCTGTTTCCTTTGTGGTTTGTTTTTTTTTTTGGGGGGGGGGGAGGTTGTTTTTGTTTTGTGGGGTTTTTTGTTGTTTTTTTTTGTTGTTGTTGTTTTTTTGGGCGGGAGGTTTGTTTGTTTGTTTTTTGTTGGTTTTGTTTTTAATAACCTCTACAGTTCAGAATTTTCTCCAATAATAGATTAGTTCACCTTCTTCTAGTAAAGACTAGGTAAAAATAGGTGACTTGCTCATCCTTAGGTACTGAAATATGTATCCAAGGGTCTGAGAGTTAAATGCATTCCAGACACAGAGCAGAGCAGCTGCAATTCTGCAAGTGACTTTCTTTCCATCTTCACAGCATTACTGGTCTTTGGGAACAGCCAAAGCTTGGACATGCCTGAATTCTGTAAGACTGAAAGGCTCCAGTCTCACCAGAGCTTTCACAGGGATGTCACGGCTGATCAAACAATTGCCATTCTGTTGCAGTGGTTTTCACTCACCATCACACAACTCCAAGGCAATTCTGTCAAGCATCATCCTTACAAGCACTTGTGCTGTGTTTATAAGTGCAGTCCATGGACATTTAGGGACAGGTGGCAGTGGAAGCAGAGAATGATTTGAAGGACTTTTCAAAATATTTAATACTTTTCTATTCTCTCTCTGCTCAGGCTCAGTTTAAAAGCATTGAAAGGCACAGAACTAATTTCTGGGCATAGAGCAGTGAGAAGGAATAACAACATCAAGTCACCCCAAGACAACAAAAAATAGGCTCTATGTATTGGTCTTAATTTATTAGAACTCAGGTTGCAAGTTGCCTCTCTGGCCACCCATTCAGCTATCTTACACCTTTAATATGCCACTCTGGAAAAGAAAGTTAGTAATCAAAACAGTCATAAGTGGTAGCATTCAGTTGTTTGATTTAGACTTTTAAAAATCCTATTTGGTTGAAATAAGACATAAGAAAGGAGAGCACAGTGGGAAGAGAGGGAAATAATTTGTAGGTCAGTTTAGCTGATCTTATCTTGTGCATCAGTTTGAGAAATGAGACAAAGGACAGAATGCATTTGGATATCAAGCCTACCTAAGAAACTGAGATGTTCTGTTTCAGGATTATGTTTAATTCCTACTATATGCTTAATTACAAACTTTATTTCTTTGCATTAACACCTCTTCTTTTTTCTCATTAAAAAGCTAAACTGGAAAACAACCCACTCATTGACACTTTGATATGTACTCAGAGAGCAGCCCTTGAGCTTGCCTTTGTTACTTGATGGAAACACCCAGATGTCTTTTGAGGATCAAGGCTGTTTCCCTGCTCAGTGCAGTAAAATGGCAAGACACAAATTGATTTGACAGTAAGCAAAAAATATTGATAAACAGAATATTACTTTGTCTTTTTGTTTCTCAAATACAATAAAAACACAAAAATCACACATTAAGTGGCCAGGCTTGGATTGTTGAGTCATGGAAAAAGGTACTTGTTTTACACTCGGTTTGAAATCAATCCTTGGGAGCTGATGAAGGTGGGACCAAACAAGGTCAGTGCAGCTGCTGTCCAAGAGCCAGCAATCCCACTGCTTTAGCCAGGGCTGTAAGCTCAAGGACTTCAATGAATCCAAAACAATCAGGCTGATGTCAGCATCCTAAACATCATCAAGAAACCTACTGGCCACTAGCATACTAAGCTTCTCCTTTTAGTATTTTGAATAATTTTCAGTAAAATCAATGCTGCTAAAAGTAAAATTTTAAGCCTAGTAATCCAGTGCATGGTCTCTCCAAAATGTTGTGTTACTGCAAATGTCTCTTAAACATGATAGAGTATATACTGAGAGGCCATGCTTTAGATTTGGTTATCTAAATTAATATTCCTCAAACTGTAGAAATTTAAACCACAGGAAATACTAAACAAATTGAATTTATGTAAATGGAATTATTCACTGAACAGAACTCTTGTCTCCATGCTCTTCCTTTGTTTTGTTTTTATTCCTTAAAACCAGAACAGGTGACTGAATTTTGCTTTTGGTTAATGTGTTTGTCTATTTCTCTTGTACCATTATGGATAAACAACCATCTACTCTTTCAAAGAAAGAATGATTATATAGGCCACTGGAGACCTGTTCTACATTAGACTTTAATCAAGACCAGAGCATTACTCTGGAAAACAGACCAAGCTTCAGTGTTCCTATTGGGAACCAAGTGGAACAGGGACTGAAGGATCTCTCACATCTGAAGGAGAGCTTGTCAATCAGCTATGGAGTATATCTATTTTATGAAACATTAGTTAGCACATTGTCATCTGAATCCCTACATTTCCAAGATATCTGTTCTTTTCAACAGGTCTGACCTTTTCTTCAAAAATTAATCTCAACCTAAACTTTTAGATAACTCCTTTAAAATTAATATTCATTACAGTCACTTCTCCTGAGGAGAGACACTGTATCAATGTTATTCTGCCAGAAATTAGAGCCAGAAAAAAGCTTTCCAGAGGTTTAGTATAGCTAGGAAGCCTAATTTACCTCTGTGTGAGCAATTACTTCTTCGATAAATTATGCAGCATTTATTAATCAATGTATTACCTGTTCAAACAAGAAACAAAATCCTCTACTCTGCATATTTTAGCAGCAGATGGGGTATGACACATTATGCTGGAAGGAAACAGAAAGAAGAATGGAGGGAGTTAGGGCAGTAAATTCAGGATGAGACAGGAGAGATTTTTACCACAGAGTGAAAAATGTTCCATAAGGAATTGTTGACCTGAAGAGAACATCAAAGCTGTGAATATTTACAATGCATTTATCTCTTTCTAAGCCAGTCAGAGAGAAAGATCCTGACATTTTTTGGAATTGCCCTGCTGTGTTCCCACATTTTTGTTTGAAAACAATTATCCTTCACTACTACCAATTATATTAAAATGTTGCTTCTGTTAAATAGTATCACTTTTGCTTCATAAATTCCCTTTGTCTTCACTGTACATTTGATCACTTTTTAGATAATAGATCACAGAGCTTATTAAGAAGGTCTCTGTGGACTCAACCAAAACATGCTTGATGTTATTTGAAATTTAAAATTTAGAAAACAACCAATCACTACAAAACAAGCATAAACATTCTGACCAGAGCATATGATCATGTATATGTATTTAGTATACTGAAAACAGAGAGATTTAGATTAGATACTAGGAAAAAATTCTCAATAATGAGGGTAGTGAGGCACTGGGACAGGTTGCCCAGAGCAGTTATGGATGATCCTTCCCCGAAAGTGTTCAAGGCCAGGTTAGATGGGGCTTTGAGCAACCTGGTCTAGTGTAAGGCGTCCCTGCCCATGGCAGGGGGTTGGAAAGAGCAGATCTAAAGTTCTCTTCCAACCCAAACCATTCTGTGATTCTATTTAAAATCTGCTGTGTTAGGTTCTTCCTCCGAGCCTTCTGTTGCTGTGGTCACTTAGATTCCTACTGAATGGCACAGCATTTTGTGATGTGATCACAGCTGATTCACAACAGATTACAATGGCACACTGTTCTCTTACTACATGATTGTACTGTTTACTACTGCAGCTTTTAAACCTTAAAAACATCCAAATGTTGATTCATTGTTTTTTTCTAATTCTCAGTTGGAAGCACTTAATTGTCTGGTAGCAGATTTTTCTGGAAGAAATAGCCTCTGACAAAAAAATAGATATACTGAAAACCATGTAGAGTGACTGTATTTATTTATTTTTTTTAATTTAGCTACAATAACATATTATTCAATATGATCTAATATTTAAAAAACTATTTTGTAGCAGTATCCCAGAATACAATATGGGACATTATTCTTTTTAATTCCAACTACTGATATTACAGCTCCAGAACTGGATGTTCCTGAAGTTTCAACTGTAAATGTAACTCATCACAAGTTAATGAGTTATCTTGTTTTTAGTTGTGAGGGTAACATAGGTTTGCTACAAAATGCTAATTGTTTAAAACCAGGTAGTAATTATAAATTTACTGCAAGATCTTGCAATCAGTCAGCAGGGATAGTAAGTGACTACACAGACAGCTAGGGCTGTATCTTGTTTCTGCTTCTGACAATGTTCCACTTTGGATTCTCCTCCAACTCTCCTTCCTGTTATCTCCATCATTCTTGGAGACAGTAACAAATTGCCTATTGCTTTCCACTGTGAGTTGGAATGATTGATTTGTCAATGTCTAGTTAAAATATATTGAACAAGTCTTTATATGTCTTCATATTCAGAGGCTGATCTTTCTAAAAGATAATGTTAGGAATAGAGAATAGATGCAGGCGCAAAGATTCAACCTCATCTGTCTTGTAGAAAAACTTAGTGCAAAATTTCCTTAACTGTCCCATTTCAAACACATTAATCATTTCAGTTTGTGTTGCATACTCAGTCAGATACATCAAGTCCTGAGTTTGCTATGTTGAAATAATTATGGCAGAAAGGTACTATGGGAGTAGCAAAGTACAAATGTTTTCCACAGACAGAGTAAAATGATAAAATGGGACCAAATTCACTGCAGGTGTTAAAATCACAATACTTTAGAGGCTATGAGACTGGAAAAACCCCCTGCATCAATGGAACAGAGCAGGAATTCCAGTTATAAAGTTGGTCTTTGCCCCTCTTCTGTTACATGTTCTATCACATCCAGATCTGATCTTTTGTGCTAGATGATGCTTCTGTATTTACTTTTCCCCATAAGAGATATGGGTGTGTTTAATCTCCTTCCATGGTCTCTCTACTCTCATGTCACAGAATGAAAACTTGAAGCTCAGCTATATTGGTTTGGGGGATCATAATTGTGTCTGTCTCCCCTCAGGTTATGGGTAATCTGAGTTCACCTTTTCAAGGTTAAAGACACTGAACACTAACAAACAAATTAGATTTATAAAGATTCTGCAAATAAATTACATTTCTTATTGTGACTTAATCAATGATCCAGAACAAGAAAAGCAGCTTATACTCTGTCATAGAAATAAAACACAGAGAGGGATCTTCCTTCCTTTTTTCCTTGCTGCTCTTGAATATCACTATCTGTTGGTGATAGTTCAGAAGTTCTTTATGTTTCCCCAGTTCTGCTCTTGTCCTACCATATAAAGCTTTATGTCTCTTCCCCAATTCCGGCTTTTCCTTGTTAAGTGGAATTTGATCTTTTTTCTACCTGAAGTCCCCAATTAGTCGGTGAATCTGTTGTTTGTTTACCAAATATCTGTAATTCACCCTTGAAAGCTGAATTTGTCCTTGTCATAAGTCTTGTGGGAGCTGCATTTATATCTATGGTTGTGGAAGCCTAGAAACCTTCAGTGCTAGTCTTTTGCCTAAAGCAAGAATTTTTCCTTTTACAGGTTTTAGATCAAAATGAAGACATTCATATACAGATGATAAAAAAGCCCCATACTTAGAGTGCACTCAGCCCCAACATTTGCAGCCAGAGAACCTTTGGTATAGAGTAGGATTCTGAAATTATATATTGATTGCTGCAAAGAGTTTCTCATGGCGGAGACAATAATAACATGTCCTTTTATGAGAGCACTTTTACAACATGAAGTAAATCATTCCAAAAAACCCTCTCCCAAACTGGGTTTAAACTCTCAGCAACTGGCTAGCTAGAAAACATAACACACACATAAACCTTATGGTATCAAGAATCAGATTTAGCTTACAGAAGAAAAGGCCAGAATTTGAACTGCATGTACTTTTCTTGATGATAAAGTGTCTAGTCCGCTAGCATAGACCAAATAAGGAAGAAAAAAGCCATTTCTGGCTTGTCTTCAGGAATATCCTCCAGATCCTCCCTGTTGTTTCTGTAGTACAAGGCAAATATTGCAGTGATTAAACAGGCACTTAATCAGGTGCTTCACCACCAGAAATGTGAAAATCACTATGTCTAGCACAACACTATTTTTAACATAGTTCATACACAGTAAATACAAAGTAAACAAAGGAAGACAGAGAAAACACCCACATGTTCTTCATCAGTAAGGGAATTAATTTTCTTCTATATCAATATGATGAACTGAATGTTATTGAGGAAAAGGCAAAAAGAAAATATCCATGGTGTCACTCATGGCATTAACTTAAAGTCTTATTTCAGTTCACAAAGTCCATAGCTTACAATAATATGCAAGAGGAATGTCGTTCCATCACTAGTTTTGAATGCTCTTTGTAAGGAACAGTGACTGTTGAGATGGAATTATCTCAACAATCTTAGAAGTTTCTTTTTAGAATGGAGTCTGATTTGCAAACACAGACATTCAGTTCTTAAAAAAGACACTGTTATTATATACTTGACAAACAAAAAATGTAATAGATAGCATAATGAAAATTCAACACAAGCTAAAAACCCCCAAGAGATTACTGTCTCCACATCTGCTGAAAGATAAATTATTTCCATGTTTTAATAATTAGTCTGTCTCATAAGGAATGCTGCTAATGGACATTAGTGTAACCAAGTTCAACTTTCAAAGGTTCTAATTAAACAATGAGTCTCTTCCAAACAGTGAACACAATTATTATCTTTTTCTTCCACGTAACTTCTTGGACCATGTACAAAGCCCTATATCCAACCGAATACATTTGTCCCATTATCTTTTCATGGGCTACATTCAGTAAAACAAATAAAGAGTGAACCATGACCTTTGTGCAGCATTAACGTAAGAATTTATTCCTTTTGCTGAACATGCTGAGGCATTTGGTGGTAGCCCATTTGTACCACCAAGAAAAATAAGCTATTGGGAAAGAACACACTGACCCAAGTTTCTGCTGTATTGTGTGGGGTTAAAATTTGTAAAACCAGCTCTGTGGTAGGAACTGCACTCTGAAGGACATGCTGCCTCTTGATGCATCTAAAAATTCATTTTTCCAGTAACAGGAATAATACCATGTTGAGATTTTTCAGAAATATTTTTCAGAGGCCAGCACTGAAAATCTTGTTTAACATTCATCTGCACAAGATAATTGTTATAAAACAGTTGCTGCCATCATATTTTTCATGTTCAAGAACAGTAAGTCAGCAGATAAAAAAAAAATATTTACAACCACATGCTCAAAGCTATTTCTTTGTCACATATTATGATAGAAAAATTTTACCTTTAATATTTTATAAGGAGTGAGAAGATTCCAGTGACTAAAATTGTGATGAAAGATTATGGATAATAATCAGCAGGTACAGAAGACTAAATCAATCTGCTTGAAGTTCTTTGCTGTGAAAGTCGTGGCTCTTTTCCTACATGATATTTCCATTAATATCACTTGTAGCTCTGCACTAAGTAAGAGCTCAGGATTTTCATACATTGTCGAGATGAATGTTGCCAGAAGTTATCCAAGATTTATGCAAATGTACACTCTAGGAGAAACCAGCATTCTTTCTGCATGGAAATCTCTTTTAAATTAATGCAGCTTTTGGCTTCAAAACCGTGTATCTTTGCTAGCACACTGTTTCTTAACCTTTTCAGATTGATGATCTAGAATCAAAGTAAAAATCATTCGTGATCTGCTCAGTCAGAATGAAATATGTACATGTGTGCAATAATAATAATAATGTAATTTATTTGTACATGGGTTTTAGAGATGGATTGGAAATATTCAGTCTTGAAGGTTGCAGTGTGTGGTGATAGGAAGTTTTTGCTTTCTGTTACCGCAGTGCTTCTCAAACTCTAAAATCACAGATGTTTTTAAGGCTCTCCCTCTACCCAGAAGAATTATACACTGATCAAGAAACAGTAACCTAATCTTGCATACAGAAGATTCAGTGGCACTTAGAGCATTTTGCATCTCAGTCATGTTCAACTTTACATATAGAATTAGCTTCACCTTTTCCTAGAAAAGGAAAAAGTTACTGACAATTTCCCAGCAGCACAAGGCTCGTGTTAGATATAAAACTGCAAGCGAAGGCAGGCCTAGGTTTCCTTATAACCAGGTGTCTGCAGAGGCAAGGCTGACCATGTGAGCCTGCCCTGAGCCTGGAACAAAAGGACAGATCCAGGGAGTGATATGGTGAAAGCCAAATCAAATATGAAAACTGTCCACCCCTGTCTATACACTGCAGAACAAAAAAAAAAAAATCTGACCCAAAATATCAGCTATCTCAGTTTTATTGGGTCAAATCCATAGTAAATCAAATAAGGAGTGGATGTTGAAATGTACCACCTTTAAAAAAAATAATAAACCTCTGTATTTGGGTAGAAATACTCCATGTTCCTTACCCTGGAAAGATGCAGAAGTATATTTCTAAAACATGAAGCATGCTAGAAGCTGTAGGCAATATTCTGTAGACATAACTGTTCAACATAAAGAGATCTGCTACAGATAACATACAAAGCAGTATTACAGTTGAATTGCAGAGCATGAATAGTAAAAGCTATGGGAAGGCATAGACAGTTCACACTATAAAAGAAATGTTTTCATTTATGAGACATACTTCCAAAACAGCGTATTTAAGAGGAAGATTCTCCTGTAGAAATTAACATTCAAAAGACCAATCTGACACATAAGAACAACTACTCAAAACAGGACATTTCATGTAATATGAAAATGCATTAAACAGTTAGCAAAAGAAGAAAAATGGAAGAAATGTGTGTATCTACATATCTATTTCTATGCAGTGTTTAATTTAAAATACCAGCATCTTCTAGGCTGCACCAACCTTACTTGCACTGGCCTCCACTCCAGCAAACACTGCAGTCCTGAGACTATTTATTCCCCTACAGGAATAAATTACATTGGTAACTTCATTCAGTGCTGGCAGAGGAAACATTCACATTTCTAATACTGCATGAAGCCTTAAGTGTGTGAGGACTATAGCCTTTGAGGCCAAGTTTTCTCCTCTCATCCCTAGAAATCAAATCAGCTTTTCACTTATTCATTCATATTGGAGCAAAAGAGATAAGATGGTCCTTGTCTTTGATTTTGTTTGTTTGTTTAATCACAACAATGTGATGTGAATGTGCATTTGGGATTACATCCAATTTATCTAAATTAAATCTTTTTTTTTCTTTTTTTTGGTTTGCAAAACTCAGGGGAGTGGATCAGTAGATGAAAAAACCCAAAAATATCAATGTAGCTTTGAGTACAGCTGCTTCCTGTATATTTGAGAAGTAGAAAGAGCTGACGAATTAATTTAATTTATTCCAAATATAAATTAAGGGAAGGCCTGGAACACACTTTATTAAAGAAAGTAATTTATTTTCTTAAAATAAAACGAGATTTGTTTCTTCAAACATTTTTATCTTAAGTAACTACAAGATAGCCTGTAAAAGAACCAAAATTAATATCACCATATCTCACACACAGTTTACATAGGACCTAGGCTTTTGAAAATACCATTCTCTATTTAAATTCAGTTAGATAAAATGGGCAGCTTTATTACTAGTTATAGATAAAAATAGTCATCTTAATAATTTCATATATAACTTTTTAAACTATATATGAATGATCAGCTCGAAATTGAACCTTCAAATATTTCAAGTACAGACAGACATTGAGAACTTTTTCAGCAACTAACTCTTTAGCAGACATACTGTAGACAAGTCTTGCTGTCTGCCTAAATGCAGACAACATGAAAATACAGTAACAACACGTAGTTCAGTATTGTTTCAAGAAAAAAATACTATCACTCCTTCCTAAAAATCGTGACACACATCACATCACTTTATAGTCTAAGAATAAAGCCCATCGTGAATATACTCAAACTTAGTATCTTAAGGAAATTAATTACTAGAATCTCACACTTTAGCCCAGTGAGAAAGAGATTTAAAAAAAAAAAAAAAATTACATTCATACAGTCTCCAAATTTTGCAATTTTTTTAAAAAACACTAACTAGCATGTTTTTGTAAAAACAAAGTTCAATGTTTACAGACTACCCAATGGAGTATGACAGCAATACAATTCTGTGAAACTTGAAAAAGTTTCTATAAAAATGACAAATCAAATCACTTTGGCAGCAGTAACTAAAGTGTTAATATTTATTAACAATACTTGGATCAGGAGGATGTTTCATACTACCAGTAATTTTATTTATTATTATTTAAATGTTAACAAGGCAGTTCACACAGGCATACAAATGTGTCTGCTCATGAAAACCAAGGTGTTGATGTAAAAATAGATCAAAGCAGAAAGACTAAAGAACTTGACCCTATATTTACATAACATTTTCCATACATGACTGAATAAACTCAGCATTATCTCAATCACTTCAGGTAATAATTAAAAATCATAATTACATTGATAGCAGGAACCATAATCTGTTTAAGTATTTTATGGTACATATACAAAATAAGAAGCCTTCTCATGTGTGATTTTTTGTAAGTAGCAGAAAAAGAATAAATATTAAAATTAGGCAAAGTATATTTTATTATCTATTACTGTTTCCTTAAAATGTCAGGATTATGTGTTGAGAAATGTACTTTGCTTCCTCAGACAGCTTTTATTTTATTACTGGCAATTGTTGGTCTAGTAAATACAGCAGAAATATAAAAACTTAAGACTACAGGACTCTTGAAAGTCATTGCCTAGCAGTGGCAAAACTGTCAGTTCTCAGGGTGGATTACTACATGTTAAGATTAGCAAAATGAAGATTAAGGAAATTCTCTGGAGTTATTAATATGCCTGCAATAGTTTTCACGAGATACCAGGGGAAATGTTTATATTCAGAGCCAGAACTACAGGGATGGAACATCATCAATATTAAGATATATTGCCAAGTTTAGGGTATTTTTTTGAACTACTTACTCTCCAGATCCTTTATTTAAAGAAGAAAAACAAAGCCAAACAAAAAGCCCCAACCAAACAAAATAAAATAGACCAACAAAATAAATCAAAAAAACAGACTTATTTCCCCCCAAACTCCAACACAATAGCACCAACCAGAGCACAGAAGGCACCAAAGAAAGAAATACGTCTGTCTAACACTGGCATTTCTGAAAAAGACATTTTTTTCATCAAGGAATATAGAGTTTTTTGTTGTTACTGTCAACTATTTATTAATGTTTCTGTATTTCCCAAATTCTACTGAATATTTTATGCATCTTGTGCGCAAGTATAATTTAACAATACAATTTGTTTTTATTTCAGAACATTCAAAACTTCTATTACTAAATAAAGTTAGAATAAAAATAAATTAAATTCATCCTCCACTAATAATCATATTAAAAAGCCTTCTACAATTAATTGACATCAACTTCTGTAAGGGTAAATCTGTGACATATGATAGCATTCTTGAACCTGCTAAAAATTTTGCAGAAACTTGTTTTTTCTCAGAGAAAGACAAAATTATATGGCCATCTTAGCTCAAAAATTTAAATCAACAGTAAAAAAAATCTTAATCTTCTGACAATTTCATTTATTTTCAGATAAAATATAATTGTGAGAAATTTCTGAATCTTTTGATACTTGAAGTCCTGCAGTAACTAGGCACTGGCTGCATGAATTCTTAACTCTTTAAATTAACAGAAGAGCAAGTTTAGGAAAAAAAAAAACAATGTGCAATGTGAGATACATTAAGAAATAGGTCTCCTCTAAGGTCTCCTTTTGCATAGAATATTTCTTTTACTAATTAAATGACTCACTATTTAAAGTTTGCTACCACAAACCTGGCAAGTCTAACAATACCAACCAGTTCTTGTGCCAGTTACTGGCAAAAAATTATGGGTGAACTTAATTCCAACTGTGGGTGTATACCACACCTCAAAAGAGATCTGAGACACTGAGGAAGAATCTGAATTTCCTGGACAAATTATAGAAAGAATAACATGCTATTGGAGTCATGAAGAATATTAAAAATGCCTGTATGAAAAGCTTTCATTTGCATAGGCTTTGAGAAGACACAGTGGTCTGCTGAAACCTTGGCTGCCACCAAAAATTTTCTTGTTTTCTGCTTTGATAATACAGAAAATTACATCTGATCACATAGTCCTTCCAAAACATTCTGTGAATAAGTACAAAGATTTAGAAAGAACAGAAACATCTGCTAAAGGATTCATGGGGATATCTGTTCCTAAAACTTCTCACGACTACACCAGCGTGTCTAACAGAGCACTTCAGCTGTCACAAAGACTGAGCTAGACACGTGCCTGTAACATGCCGTCCCCACTTAAAATCTGAGCAGGAATAAAGCAAAGAACAGCATAACAGTGTTTACCATGACAACATAATCTGTCAACTGCAGATCACTTCACCAAAAGTAGCTGTTGTCACCTCTCTGAAAACATGTCATTGCTGCTCTTGTGTTTCCAGAAGATGGATTAGCTTGAAGAAGCCACACTAATGGGATTTGGCAACTTTAGCTTACTCCCAGTATAAAGAAAACACCTGACCATCTTCAAATATCCCACAGAGAGGAATGGTAGCTGGCACACTATCAATAACACAGCAAACCCATGATTTTTGAAACAGAACACACAAGTCTTTGCAACTCATACGAAAGACTTACTCTCAAACAGAGATCTTGGTTTTGTCCAACTCATTCATTCTCTTTAGACAGATGAAAAGGAGGGAGGACACATGACACATTTAACTGCAGAACCACAAGTTCCCAGGCAAAACCCTGAAATGAGATATCTTTACTCTCATAATTTATACCTTCCTTCCATATCTGATACATTTTCACTCTACAGAATATGCACCCACATTGCTCCCCACCTGTGCAACAACGTGTATGCAGATAAATGCACTTTCTTCCTGCAGCACAGCACTAACTGCTAAAAACTTGGTGAAGTGCCCCCAGCAAAGAGCTCTGTTTTACACAGTCATTTTTATGACACTTAGATAATCCAGGACAAAAGCACTGGTCTTGAAAGGGGAGCGATGGGTGGAGAAAGGATGAGCCGTAACAAGAACAGAGAGACTGCAGTTGACCAATTTGACAAGCAGAACCTGAAGAGCTCAAAATGCTTCCACTCTGTCCCCTCTGTTATAGAAAGTAGAACATGATCAGAAAGTCACACCTAGCTGCCTGCAGGTCTTTCAAGAATTGGCATAAACAGCTTCAGAGGAACTTGGAAGACATAAGGTGTGAAACACTGTCTTCCTCCCAGCAAAGGTGGGGAGATTTCCCCACATCTGCTATTTCTCAAATGAATCTCTGCTTAACACTTTGGAAATTAGTATAGGAGGACTACACTGTGGCATCTGTCCTATAACTCTGCAAATTCACCTCGATATACTGAAGTACTTTAAGGCACTTAATGAACTTTGGGGTTTTTTATCCGATAAGGAGGGGGGGAAAAAAGGAACTTGGAGGCAAACAGTATCTAACTTTAAGTGATATTCTGAATTTTCTTCTAATTCCAAAAATCCGAACTACAAGCCACAATGTATCTAAAATTTCTGAAGAAGGCTACCGAGAAAAGTCAGAAATGATACTTAGAACACTGCAAAAACTTGATTTTTCAGTTCTTTTCTCTTAATCTACGATGAAACCCTAGAAAAATTTATAGAACATTGCATAGGAAAAGGATATTTTTTGAGGTTTTTTTTTTTGTTTGTTTGTTTTGGCTTATAAAACAGACATATGAAGTTTCTCTTAGAATGGCCTTCTAAAAACTAAAGTCCTATATACAGAGCAACTGCTTCTTCATCACAAAATCACATATCAAACTTCTGTGAATGTTCAGTGTTAGACAAGAATTTGTGCTAATCTGGCAAGTAGAAAAATTCAGATTCTAAGTCTTGTCACTAATCTAAGATGACATTTATATCAATATTTTTAAAACTGAGGCAGGGAACTTATAATTAGCATTCCACTAATACTGTGTTTTAGAGGAGACTAGTGATCCAGGAGACACTCACTCTTGGGAAAGTTCACTTCTGTATAGCTATAAACTGAACATTATGTTCTTGAGGCCTGCTCCTACAGAAATTCATATAGTTATCTTTTGATTGTGGGTTTTTAGTCATATAAATGTTAAAAAATATTACCCTTCTTTATTTAATTCTCTTTTTACAAAGTCCATTTATATTTATTAATATTTGCAAAGCTGAAGAGGTATGAAAGAGCAGCAATGAAAAGGAGAACTATTGTTACAAAGCAGACACAGCATATAATAAAACAGAACTAATCCAATGCATAACTTTACAGCTGGCAAACCTTATCAGGAGAGACATATCTCATGAAAGGCAAACAAACAGCAATCTCATTTTTCCTTTTCATACATGTATCTGTGCTATTATAAATTTATCAAATAAAGGACAAAGAAAATAAAAAATCTACAACTGACTGTTTATTAAAGGAATAGAGTTAAAACAAATTTCTAAAACAATTATTTGTCAGTGAATAAGAAAGTAGAGGGAGATAATTATTATTAAAATTACTGAGTTATTTCCCTAGATGCAAGGTCTCAAAGCCTTCCACTTCCAGGCTTCATATCTTAATAACTTCTCCCTCCTAAATTTATAAAACATTAGAAGCTGAAACTTTTTTTTCAGCAACTATTCAAGATATAAAGCTGAATGTCTTTGGAAACAGCCTATTTTTTACTTTGTATACTTCACTCCAGGATTTACATTGACTACTTTGAACTCTGTTTCTTAGAAAATCCCCAGGTGGTTGATTTCAAACTAAGGTCAGCCTTTAACATTTTTTTTTAAAACAGCATCAATGTTAATAAATAAATAAACTAGGAGATTTTTTTTCTCAATAGTAGCCTACTTTAAAAATCATAATGTCATTGCTTCAGCATTCATGTAAGTAAAATATGGGTGTCATCTTGGCATTTAATTAGTCACCTGGAAAAAACCCTAACAAAACCAACCAACAAACACTGTCATGTGGACACGTATTTGAGCTGTGTAAGTTACCACTTAATCATCTCTATTTTAAAAGGAGTGTTTATTCACTTCACCTGCTAAAATGTGTTAGCCTCTCTGCAAATGTAATATCAAATCTAAAAACACTTTTCATTTCTCTTTTCTGTCCAATCTCTTTGTTTTTCATGCTCAAATTGATGTCCTTAAATGTCTCTTTACACTCTTCGCTTACTGCCAAATTAGTTTGACAAACACACAAAAGAATAAGAAGTAAATATTTCAATTTGTTCTAATAGAATATTTTCCTCTTAAGACATTTTCTGCCTGGAGCATGTGCTGTGCTTTACTCAGCTTAATTCAAATAATTTTTGGTATCTAACATAGAGTAGAATGTCTTTCATTAGTTTCCATCATTCATGTACCATTTCCAATCTACTGTGCAGAAGTATCATTAGATTCAAGTGTTCATCTCTAGCTGCTTTGAAAAATATTACTAGGAAAACACACTCACCTTCAGGCTCCCCACAGAGTGTACACTGTGACTCTGCAAAGAAAAAGAGAAAAATATAATTTTTTAATTTTAAGATGTCATAATTATATCCAAATACAACAAAACTTGGAGAACTCAAAGTTAGCACAAAAAATGGAATTCTATTTTCAGCACATATTTCTTAACTGCTGCAAAAAAAAAAAAAAAAAAAAAAATTTTTTGCAGGAAGAATTTTAAAATAGAACTATATAAATGTTTAGTTATATTTAGATAACTATCACCTTCAGGGACCAGCTGATGGCATTCATGTAGCAGGACTTTTTGCTTCCACATGACTTTTTTGTATTTTTATATGTACAATATTGCAGTGACAACAGTCACTCAGATAAAAAGTTTAATCCTCTTAATATTTTACTTTTGGAGGTAGCAAACAGTAATACTGACAGTTATATTCCTTTCTCAAAAAATACTCCCAAGTTCTGTCAGGCAAGAGAAGTCAAACAGTCATTCAAATGTAAAGTTATACTCTGCAAAATATTCAAGTATAGAAATGAAGGAAACAAAACTCCATCATAATAAACATACAATCTCTAAATGTGCAGTTACTATTTCATCCACACCAGTATTTGGAAGTTGGTTGTCTTAAAATCTATTTTGCACAATGCACAAATATATGGGCACATGAAGGAAATGTTTTGAAGTGAGCTGCTTCAGGAGTCAGTATCAAGCTGTAGAACAAAACTTCTGTTTAGAATCCAAATATTAAAATAAATTGAAATTCCAGCGAATGTAATCATGTTGGCAGCTAATTCTGGTATACTGGTAAACGTCCTACTAGAACAAGAAAGTACAGTATATCTTATATCACAAATCCCTGAAATATTCATTTTAACCCTCAGGTGAAAAATGACATCTCCAACAGCAACAAATATGCTGAAGCAAATATATATGCAGGCACACACACACGTGTGTATACATTGTAATATAAAATCAGTACAAAAAGCAGTTTAACATGCCTGCAAATAAAAGTCCACTACAAAAGCTTACTGAAATTATGTCCACCTCCAACAGCAAATAGAAGATTGGACTGTAGCTGTGATCTTCACTCAAAGGCAAAAAATGACAGAAAAATACAATATGAAACACAAACGTGCACTGAGCAGACTGACTAGCACTGCTGTGACACTGCCACTTATTTAGCAGTACTTTCTCCATACACATAAGAAGCTGTCCCACAGTAACCCACCGTTGCAATGTCACTTGCCCTTACATCTTTCACATATTTTAAACACATTAATCATTGGGATTTTTCTACTGTTAGAGGCTGTGGTATGCATGTGGGAAAGGAATGAGAAAAAATAAGCTTTACCAGCCAGCTCTGCTGCTGACAGGTGGATCACAACTTGTAGATCGCCATGAAGTTGCATGATAAGAGGAATGAAATTTGATGCAGTTCAGCACCATGAAACACGTAGCCAGAGCTTGTATTGACAGACTCATTAGTGTCCCCAGCAGAGCTGACAAACTAGAAACAAAACCCCAACAGCAGGCTTGAGAAAACCTCCAGTGAAGAGCACAGAAAGCCTGGTCACAGGTAAGTCAAGCCAGTTTCTTTCACTGCTGGATGAAAAATGCACTTGCCACAACACAAAGTGATGCAGAGGAAGCAGCTCAGAAGATCTTTTTTTTCACATTTAATTCAAAGACTTTCAGAGGTTTTACTGAGATGGGCTGTCTGCCTGTGTGCAGTTTGTTAAGCTGATTGATAAGGAAGAACAAGTCAAGACTTGGTTTCTGAACTTCTGACTTTTTTTTGATCCTCTATGTTCTTCTAACAACTGCTTCACCAGTTTTTCACAATCCAAGGAGTCTGCCTGACATATTTTGTACCTCCAAACACCGTCTTCCAAAGGTCCCCACTCAACAGCACAAATTGCTAGCTTCCCTCTTTTTTCCTCATAAACATAAATTAGTGCCAGTATTATAAGTCTGCAGAGGGCTACATAGTCTAACCACAAAATAAGGCTTGCAGATATGATTAGTGCCACAAAGTTGTCAAAAGCTATAGAGGTGTCAGCACTATCCTGCCAGACTACTGGTTTTTTGGATTTTTTTTCTTTAAGGTCCCATATCTTTGGGCAACCCAGGCATCCCCCTATCTCAGCATGCCTGGGGAGACTTCATGGGGGAATTTTGTTTTCATGCCTTCCAGAAACTGGGAATAATTTCAAACTGACAGCGGCACGTCTCTCTCTACACTAGTAAGAGCATGTGGATAATTCACCAGTTAGCTTCTGTTTATTAATTTCTCTGCTGTAGTTTGCCACCTCAGTGGCAAACTACATACCCTTGTCATTGTGCTTGACACATACAGATTGTGACAAACAAAAACATAACCACTTCCAGTAGGCATGTAAACAACAAAGAGGTGGTAAAGACCCCTGTTTTCCACAGGGCCTGTGTGTGAGAGAGACAGAAATAATTATTTCTCTATACAGTCTGTTCAGTTCTGTACATTCTCTGGCCATTGTTGAGAGACTGAATGCCCTCAGTTTCCAAAATCACAACACATAAAACATACACATGGCAATCAATTATTGGGAGATTTACATTATACAGAAATACAGAAATGTTAAAATTCTGTTAAGAAGCGTGACTTGACACTTATTTTAACTTCTTTTCACTGTAATGTGTGGCTGTAGACCTCGGACAGCGGCTAAAAAGAGACTGCAGACTCAGGTCAGGCACGAACGGCCGAAGCCAAGTTTAATGAAAAATCTAACTTTTATAACATGGTTCGCTAGAGGAAATTCCTGATTGGCCTCTTGACCCACCACCTCTCAAAGGTGATAGGTGGGACAGTAAGACACCCATATCCAAAACATGTATTAGTGTTCCCAAAACAATACAGTGAAAAATAACAGGTGCAAGGACACAAAAGTAATTCACTTAATATCCTATCTGTTTCCTTAGGCTGCAAGTGAAAGAAGAGCTTCCCATATACTTGTGAGAGAAAGCTGAAGAATTTCTCTGCTTTAGTCCTTTTTGCATCCACAGCAATGAAATTGCTGTATCTTAGTAGAAAAGATCTTTCTGGAAGACGGCTCAATACTAAACACCTGTACTAATCTAAATGTTCTAATTTTAATTTAAGTTCTGGGGGCAGATGGCAACAATGAAGGACATGACAACAGCGTAAGGACCTACCATTCCATCAGGTGAAATTACATTGTTTAGGCTTAGATCCATCTCACCCAAAGTTGAGTGTGTCCTCATTAGTGTTCAAAATCTAAACTAGTCTCAAAAAAATTACCAATGAGTAGAAAGAAACAGCCACCTAATCCACCTTAGAAACTTATGTAGCATGAAATCCAAATCAAGAAGTCACTTTTTTTTTAATTACCCATTACTTTATTTTTTATGTTGTAAAAGGTCTTAGACTTCACAATAGCATTCACTGCAAAAGAAAAATGTTATCATAGGAAACTAGTTCAGCTTCTCCCTGAGAGCAGAAGAGGGCTTTTGCCAACACAAGTTCAACTCTGCTGGGGCTTAGAGTCAAGTCCTGAAAGTCACCAGGGATGGAGATTGCCCAGCTTCAATGAGCAGCCTGCTCCAGTGCTGCATCAGCCTCATTAAGCTGTCTTTAAATCTCTTGGTCTGGAGTTTGTGGCCATTCTCCCTTATTTTTAACTCAGCATTGTCAAAGTGACTTTTGCTCCGTCCAGAACCAGAGGAAAGTAATAACTTCCTCAACTTGCTACTCATCCTGACATAGCCCAGCACACACTTCACCTGTTTGCAATGAGAATACTGTCTATTCACTCATATGTAGCTTGGAATTCATATTCATTCAGAAAAAAAAATAGTATATCAAGTCTTAATGAGTCCCCTGATGCAAGTCTCCCACCAATTATAGCAGTGCTAGTGTTCATGGAATTATGGCCTCAGACAAGTAACTTTTCTACACCCATGATGGATAAAATGTGGAAGTGGATGGAATAGAAGCAGGGACATGACCACATTTCAGAAAAGATATTTCTCAAGCCTCTCCCTTGCACAGTTACTAGAAATGGATTATGTCTGTACATATCTGATCCATCCACAGTATTACAGTGATACTTTCACAGGAGGCATTCTTTCTTTGTAGTATGTTGCTAATCAATTGCACTTAACAAAGATGCTCCTTCTTGCAAACACTCATACATCTGAGAAACTTTTTTCATAGCTCTCAATAGTAAAATGAATAATATAGGTGAGTGTTCAGAGATTTAGGACCCAATAAATCAATAGAACAAAGAAAACCTGTATTTATATTATTAATCTCACTCTGTCATTTTGAAACTGTCAAGCCAACAGAAATAATCTTCCTAGATACAAGAACTTGCTGACAAAATAGGTCATAAGAAAGATCTTTTGAAGAAACAAATTTATCATGAAGACAGAATATCTTTTTTCCCCTCTATCTATTGTGAAAGGTATTTCATTTTTACAGTTTTTCTTGTCTAACCAAAAAGATAATAACAACTAAAAATAATAAACCCCGTCATATAAATGCCAACATTATTTCACAAAAAAAAAGGTGAGTTCAACATTCAATTTCAATCAGAGAGAAAATAAATTATTCTGCTAAACATGTTAACCTTTCATTCTTTGTATATACTTTTCTTGTATGGCTGGTGCAAGTACAATCAATTCTATGATAAAGAGGTACAGTAAAGAAAACACTATAAGGACCAGGTGAAATACACAAAATTGCCATTAAAAAAAATTACAAATCAAAATATCCATGCAAGCTATATAATGTAATACGATTAAGACATCACCTATCAATAATACTTTTAGTTAAATACTGGAAGGTGTTTAACACTACACTTTACTGTAGAATATGGACTTAACAGGGGTTTATCCAGATTATGGTGTACAATCTGGATGAGTTTTGATCAGGTTTTATGGAAGTGACAATATGGTGAGAAATAATATGCAAAGGTGAGAAGCAGTGCTGGGGATAACCTGTCACCTCAGCACCGCATTCAGAAAATGCATGAGGTCAGCACTTCTGACTAGCCTTTGAATAACATAACACATATCCAGTTTTGTATTTCCCCTTCATTTGTGTAACATGCTTTCTGTCTCTTTTCATCTGATACTGCCAGCTACCCTTCAGAGCTCTTCTGTGCTGCCTATATTATTTTAAGTTTCAATTAGAAACATGTATATTCTCTCTTGCTTATATTTCTCTATTGCTTTTCCTTTTTTTTCTCCCACTAAATCTATTTACTAATTGGCCAAAAAAAGCAGATAGCACCATACAATTACTGAATACCACTTCCTATTTGAATCCAGAGTTCAATGTATCAGATGAAAACTGGAAAATATTTTTGTTTCACATAGAAATATGGAAATACAGTTTGCCTCACAATACAATACTCAGTTTGCCTTCCCCCCTTCATTTATGCAAAATAATAATAGTAATAATAATAATAATAATAATAGTAACAACAAAAACAACAACAACAAAGAAAACAACAACAGACAAATTTTCAAGAGGAAATTTAGCAGATAGTTCTTTAGATTTTGGTTCTAATGGCAAGAAACACAACTGTTTCATCATTTCCATCAGCACACTATGTCATCAGTCTCTTTACATCATTTTACTGATGTTAATAAAACAGAACTCTCTGAGACTCAGAGACATAGAGTAGCCATGTATTATATTGGAAATTTAGCGCAGCTGAGAAGCAAAGCATAATTTCAGGCCCATTTCTGAAACTAATATTTTTAAGGAGTTTAATCCATTATTTGTATCTAGACATGGCTGTAACAGCACCAACAAAAACTGACAGTATTATGAACTGTGTTTTCCATTCTCCTCATGTGTATTTTTTCTCCTACACCTTTTGCTTGATCTGTAGTTATTTCCTCCCATTGATATCTCACCACTGCACAGTATCATCTGCTGAAACATCAATGTGACAGACCTGTAGGATAAACTGCAAGATTTTATCATGTCCACCAAGATTATCCATTCACAATATCCTCTTGGTTCCACACTGATGCTAGAGCAAATCCTTTGGAGGTCTCCTGCTCCGTGTTCAGTCACCCATTTAGGGAAGGTATTGAGAAACATCTACAAAAACCAACTAGCCTTTTCTTCTACAAAGCCCTACAAATTTCACTAACAGATTTTTTTTCTTAAATGTGCTTTAAACCCTCCAATGACAGGGAACAAACCCCTCCATATTCAGATGGAGAATAAAATGTTTAATGCACTCAGGGGAAAAAATAATAATATCTAATTGATACACATTTCCTTAAGGTTCTTTTTTTTTTCTCTATTCTTAAACTCCTCAGTTTTTCTCTCAGTCATGGTGTGTAATATTCATCTTTGCTGTTCTCCAACTTAGCCATATCCTAAAGGTATAAGTGCCCCACACTGAATACAGTTCATGACCAAAACACTCTGACTTCCTGGCACAGCAAAATTTTTACCCTCTGACAATCTTTTACATTTCTAAGAGTGCTATTGGCCTAATTTAAGACTGCACTATTTTCTTTACTCAAATGATATGTCACCCATTCTTTTGGACAGGAATTTCACCAGAGGTACCTGGACCAGCTGCCATCTTAAGAATGAAATTAAGTCAAGGATACTTTGTTGATGCATTTTTGCAGTACGAGCCCTATTCATGTAATCCATGTAAACCAAATCCACAAAGCTTTTGAGGTGCTTTTTACAACTTCTTGTTTGAAACTATGAAGAGGTAAAAATAATCAAAATGATGCTACACCAAAACACTGTATTTCTTACAGTATTTTCAGTGCTGATAAATAGCATAACAGGAAGAGAAAGCAAGTATTTTTGCACTCAGATATTGTTTGGGCCCATGAACAGTCATAGAGGAAATAAAAATAAATTTAAGCAAAAGAAAATCACACATTTACATCTGGGTATCTATATGTAAACACATCTGTCTATCTTGAAACTGGTTTTGTTTTTCTGTGGTTCTTTTCTAACTCAGAAAAATAAGTCACTTCATCATGCAGAACATGCTGAAAAATATAATGACAGCAATTGGTTACAGTTGTTGTGGATATAGCAAATAAATGTATTTAATTCCTTTGAAACTATTTCCACAATCACTTCTTGCTGAGTGTAAGAGTCTACTTTCCTGCCTGCCTCTCACTGCTGATCATTGTATGACCACTCTAAAGATGAGATTCCCTTGCACTTGCAATGTCAGCTTTCTTGAATACTTCCTTTCAACTGTGGTATTTATAGCTAAAGCCCTTTTACTGCCTCGGACTGGGCCTTGAGGTTAGGAAAATCAAATAGCTACTAAAGTTTTGAAGAATAGGAAAAGTACAATAGGAAAAAACCCAGCTGCCTGTGAGAGACTGGCAGCTGGGCTATACTGGGACAGAGAGAGCAAAGGAAATGAGTAGTCCTGAGAAGTGGAGATACTGAAAGAATTTTAAATAAAAATAGAATACAGAATAGCCCTTATTAAAATGGAGTGAGCCTAAAGCTGAAGAAAATCAACCAACCTGGCAGCAAACTTGGTATATTTTTGAGCAAATGAACTGACATCCAACAAAATGCAAAAAGCAACACGTAAGAGACCATTATTTTCTACAAATAAAAATATAAGGTTCATGCTCAAAGCAATGCCAGAACCTATTCACAGTACTTGCACATCAGATCCTTCTCCATATGGAGTTTACACATTACACATGCATTAACCAAGCCAAAAGAGATTTCAAGAAAAAAAATATGGGATCAGACAATCAAATATTTTCACAGGAAAACAAAAATAACTGAAGTAATAAAAAGCAAAGTATCAGGCATTCAAGAAATAAAAAAGGAGGCAATGTTTCTCTTCGTGATCTGGACACAAATGCTTTCTTTTCAGACGAGCAGCCATAAACATAGTAATAAAAAGGATGTGCTTTAGCACACTTCTGATACACATTTCAAATGCACGGTATTCAAGTGGAGAGTCTAAATATCCCATACAAGTCCAAAAAAGACCAGGTGACATGTTCATAAAGAGCAAATCCATATGTATTTCTTCTCATTTTTCCTCATTTTCTAGGGATGTTTGTGGTGAAGATTAAAGTGAGTCATACTCCTCACAGACAAGGCTAAGAAACTCACCACGCCCTAATTACATTGTAGCATGTTTTTGAAAAATACCAAGGAGGATACGGGTGATGATCAAGAATTGTAGGACCAATGACCCATGAGAATGCTGTGAAATACAAAACTGAAGACAGTGTGCACATTGCTTGCTCCAAAAGCCTTCTGGAGTCAATGCAAGTGTGATTGGAGTTCAACTCAGGGTCAATAGTATACTAATCCAAAACTACCCAGACTATATATCACCATTCCTCTATTCGCTGTATTTTTTTTTCTTTTTTCACTTCGCTCATTTTAAGAGATTTCATCAATAATCTCAGAGCTTCATAAGAACAAATAAAAATTATATAAATCCAAGCTAAGAATGACAACAAAGAACCAAATAGATGGGAAAAAATACAGAACAGGATGGCGAAGATATAGGGTAGATCACATACTCTGATACTCTGGTATACTGAAGGTTAAATTGATTTTCTTCACTCTTTTCTCATTTTTTGCTTTCATATAGGAATCGGATTTAGAAAGCATCTAAATTACCTCCTTGAAAACAAATTTAAGGACGTAGTTTGAAATACAAAGGGTCTACAAAAATATGTAAGCATTTGAAGGGAACGTGTCCATATCCAGGCAAGACATGAATCATATCCTTCATATAATGTCAGTAATGTATATTAATCAGGACAGTATGGATTGGAAGAGATGTTCTGAGAACAGAATTTATCCCTCAAAGCAGAACACTGTCAACTTCAACGTAACATTATGTTTCTCAAGGTGTTGCATGCTCAAGTTTTGAAAATCCACCAGGAAGGAGAATTAACAGTTGCTGTGGGCAACTGTTCCAGTGTTTGACTACCCTCACAATGAAGAGTTTATACCTCATGTCTAATTGAAATTTCCCTTGCTGCAACATCTATCTGTTCCCTCCTGTCCTTACACTGTGCATGTCCATTAACAGTCTGGCTCCATCTGGCTGTAATGACCCATTAAGCAGCTGAGGACAGCAATTAGCTCTGTTCTCTCCTAGCTTCCTCAACCTAAGGATGGACAAATTCAGGTCTCTTCAGTGTCTCCTTGTGCATCACATACTTCAGTACCCTGCCCACCTTAGTGGCCATCTTCCAGACATAGACCAAATTGTCTGTGTTTCTTATACTGGGGTGGGGGTGGGGCAAGGGCTACAACTGGGCCCTTCTCCAACTGCAGTATCTGAAGTGCCAAAAAGAGGAGAACAATCACTCAGTTTAACCTGCTAGCTGTACTGATGCTGTCCAGAGTGCAGTCAGCTTTCATCGCTACAGATACACTTCTGAAGTGTTTGTAAAAGTGCTGATTCTAGGTCCAAATTCAAACACAAAAGGACTGTAATATCCAGCTTTAAAGCTTTGATCTGATCCAGTCCCAAATAAGCAGTGGCCTCATATACTAAATGACTGACTCCTCGAGGACATTTCCAGCAGCAAATTCTGATGTGCCAGGCAGTGTCTACCAACAGCTAGAGACCATAGCTCAAGGTCTGATCGGTTGTGTAAGACTTTTCCACTGTCATGAGAAAGAATCCACTATGGGTTCCTTCTTAAATACAGAGGAGAACAAAGTTTTCAAGAGCACTGAGCTGAAACTGTGAGGATGTCTGCATTGATCAGTCTTTGAGATCTGATGATATTTCTAGATATATGCATATCTCAGGAGGAGAGCTTCCATATAATCTCTACTTTCCATCAGAAACATTGTCTTCTGGAGAGTAAATACAGAAGAAGCACAAATGTAGTGTGAAGCACTAAAACTGAGTTTAAGAAACCAAACCAAAATCTGTTTATACTATAAAGTATTTGCTGCCAAAGAAATAAGCATTAATAAAGCTAATCTGGAAAAAATTGAAAGTGGACTTACAGAAAATATCCTTACTTTTTCACCTTAAACCTTCTCAGGAAAAAAAAGTCTGTTGTGATGATGATTTAAAACACTTCCATCTCACTGGATACATAAATGTGACCTTTATCTTAACCATTTCAAAGGCACAAAAAGCTCATTGCAGGACTCAGACCTAAGCTCAAAAAAATGAGTGCTTAATTTTAGCTTTGACAAAAGGAATTGAAGATTTATTTGGGGTTATAGAAACTTTCCAGTGAGCTAAACAGGAAAAAAATGTTTGCGGTTGTCTGTAAAAAGCATCAACTTCAATCTCCCAACTTTTTTTCTGGTGAAGTTTTCACCCACACTTTTACAAAGTTCCAATGCTGGAACAAAGTGTAAAACTGAACACATCTGGAAACTTTTAATGCATCATTTTGTATACTGAACATTCCTTGTGAACATTCATAAACAAAACCTACCCAAAATTCCAGTTACAACTAAATTTACATTAATCATAATAGATAAATCCTTTGACAAAAAGATGTAGAATTGCAATAAAGAAATGGAGTTGAGAGTGCAAAAGATATTTTAAGCTAAATTGAGATATGGAAATCAATGACTGAAAAATAATCTGATCTTTTTGCAGAAACACTAATTAATTCAACTTTAAATGGGAAAAAGCTAAGTTATAACAGCAGATTTAAAAATCACTATATCTTTCCAGCTGTATGAGTCCTTTGCTTTCTTCAGTGCATCATGTACACAGCAAGTGGTACCTCTTCCAGCATTACCTTTTAGATTACTGCAGCAAGCTAGAATTCACTGCCAGTGGTTTGACCTTCACTTCCTTTATGCTTTTGCAATGGTCTGGTGATTGCTTTAATAGCTAGCTACAAGGAAGTCCAAATCTTTAGTATTAGGAGTCTATGTACAGAGCACAATCATTGAAAGGTCAAAATACAGATTGTTAACAAGCACTGTGCCATAGTTGTAACTGCTAAGGATCACAGATCTCTGTATGTCATTTAGAAACTTCAGGGAACCTGAAGTGTTAACACACAAAACTCCTATGGGATGCTTTTGTCTGATTTTAAAACAGCACCCAAATTAGAATCCCAGCACAAGCCTTGCAAGTATTTTAGACACTGTTATTGATATATTGAAACCCTCATGAAACTCTCAAGATTAAATTAATGTATTATATACTCGGCTAATTAAGTACAAATCACTGGCATTATCATCATTGGAGCAAACTTCCACTGACCAATCTAGCCTAAGGACAGGATACTACTAATAGTCCCATCTGAATGTTACTGCCTTTTGGAAAAAAACCATTTTGTTGTGTCAAACATAAAATGGAGTTTTAACATTCTGGTATTGAATAGCTTTGTACACTGTTTGATTTCTGTGGTAAGCTTGCCTCTTTATGCCTTGGAATATCTTAAACCATTTACAAATATCCTAAATACTCCTCGGCTGTGCAGCTCCACTTAAGCCAGTGCCAGCTGTTAGCTACTCACCAGAAGCAGCAGCAGAGAGAAGAAATATTGCTCAGACCCCATCTATGATCTTAGAGTCATTTATTCTCTCTGTCCCGAGAGACAGAGCGCCGACCTGGGCAAGAATTGGCAGGGGTAAGAGCACGAGGCTTTGTGTCCCCTTGGCTTTGTCACAAAGAGAAGGAAAGGGGATACCAGGAGGAGCTGGGATAAACAACCAACCAGATCAGAGCCCGGGCTGCTTGAACATTACACAAACCCAGAGTCACATGGCAGGGACCCGGCCGGGGGGGTCCAGGGGGGTCCGCCGCAACATAACATTACACTTCACTTTTGAGAGAGAGAAAAAAGTTCAGAAAATACACTGGTCCATATTAAATGCTGATAACTTCTCAGATTAGCCAACTGTGTTTAAAGCTATACCAGTTTCTCCCTATTTTTAGAACTATCTTTTTTCTTTCCAAATGCATTAAATAAAATATCTACTGAAACTGCCTCTTTCAATTTTAGGATAATCATAGTCGTGTTTATGGTGGCCAATTGGCCTGTGGCACAAGGGACAGAGAGAGCTCTTGGTAAGACAGTCTCCAGTGCCAGAGACTTAGAGTCATGGTGGGAAAAAGAGGCTCCTCCCAGGATGCCACGTTCTGTTATGTTAATCTATCCCAGTTTGGATTCCTCGGTTGGCTGTGAGCCTCTACCACTTGCCACTCCCCCAGAGCTTCCCCACTGGTCCCATTCCCTAGTCCCACATTTTGCTGCCCGCAGATAAATCTCTGAGTTCGGCATCGTCTTTGCCTCTGGAACCTTTCACAGTGTGGAAGCAATGAACTGCTCCTGTGCAATGCCACACACAGACCTTTCCCATCTCTTTTGTCACAGACTTTATACTGAAGCTAGCTGTGCGTTTGTGCATGCATGCTTGTGAGCCCACAGAGCCCAACAGCGACAGTAATAACTGTTCTCTACTTTCATACAATACACTGGAAGTAAGTTTACATACAAAAATGAAAAATCAGATTCATCAAATAATTTCTCTTTATGCTCCACTGTTGAAAGTCATACCAAGAATCTGTCACCCTGTCTTTTTCTGACAGAATATTTAAAGGGAAAAAGTTTTTTTAAGTCCTAAGAAATTTCTTGTTAATGCAGTCGTTTCTTTTAGATAAGCATACAAAACACTGCTGACTGACCCCTAAACAGTCACCTAAGTGAGGTTTTCTGCAGAACTACCATGAGTTTAGAAATTATAAACACACACGTAATTACCACAATTTTACTGGCCTCCATCAAGCTATTTGCAAGATGTAACTAGGGGGAAAATTCCTGAAAATTTAAAACTAAGGAGATTATTTTTAACAAGAAGATAATATTGAATTACTGGCAGGAGACAAGTAATGAAAAAGTTATGATCCATCTTTCAATAGTCAAACTATAAATAACACACAAGTTACTCATAAACAGATGTCACAAATGACCAGTTTATAATGATAAAAAATATAGCATTATAAATTCTCTTAATCACAGAAACACCCCTGAATTGCTAACCAACAGAAAACAAATATACACGTGTGAAATTAGCTGTCATTCAGACATAATAGATCATCCTTAAAAAAAAAAAAAAAAAGAACATAATTTATCATAGCAGTTTTTCAGGAGTATTTATCTAAGTTTTCTTGTTTAAAACATTTTAGTTATTGGGTGATATAATTAGATGATTGCTGTTTGACTTCAAAAACTATTGTACCTCAGGTGTGGTTGAAAAGCAGTAAACATAACATGGCTAAGATGGAGTTTAAACATAAACAAGTTTCCTAATATATATAATTTTCCATTAATATTTCAGGCCCTTTGAACAACTATACAGACTTCATGAACTAATTGTATGATGTACTAGTAATGACACAACTCTATCTATTAGACTTACAAATTCTTTGTCTTACATGAGGTTTTACAGTATAAATTGTCTAGCCTAGTTTTATTATTTCCATAAGAATCCAGAAAAAATTCATCTAATATCTAAACTACTCAGAGGAATTGAAATGCTTTGAGAATATTCATAAAACTTTTCTTTACACCTTTTTATTTTTTCATGTTCTGAAGGCATACATCATTTTTCTAGGGTTGTAATTTTAGTTCCATCTTGTTCCAGATGATTAAAATAATTAATCAAATTATTTTTCACAACAATAAAATAAAATTGTGGATGGGAAATTATATGCTTTCAAATAATTACATGTGATGCAAAACCTACAAAGCAAACACCTAAATATTTACACCGATTTCAGCAGAAAAAAGTAATCTTTCATACATTTTACTAAAATGTGCCCGCTTTGAAGTTGGCCCAGATTAGGAGGTCCTTAGATACTCTTAGATAAAGGGAAGGAGATGTAACAATATCTATTCTGTCCTCCTCTTTACCCAATTTTCTGTCAATTATGAGGAATTCCTCTCTCTCTCTTACGATTTTTTGTTTATGGTAATGCAATAATAAGTTGCAGAATGAATAAATTAATAAAATTGTAAAAGACTAGTATTTAGGGGGAAAAGTTAAATTATATTTGAGAGGGGACAAGAAATAATCTCTGAAACAAAGCCTCAGGTAAATTCCCAAGCTAGCATTGCCTCAAGTTGCAGGCACTGAATTCAATGCTTACAATTCCCATTCAACTGATATTTATTTTAGGTACACAGAAAAATGGAGATCAATAGCACCTTACCATTGAAAAAATAATTAGGAATATAAAAGAACTGGTAGCCCTGAGGAAATTCAGATGGTTTTGAAACCTTTGTTCTTCAGCTTGTTTGTCCAGCTAACTAGAAAACTCTGCTTTTAAAAAGCCATTTGAAAATAATTACTAATGCACAAGATCATATGTTGTATGAACTTGTTGTATGGTTTCATGTTCTTGCCACAGTATTTTAGTCATACTGCTCAAACTAACAACTTACAAGGGTTCTGCTTATATGAAACATTTTTTCCACAGCAGAAATAAACAATTCTGTATAGTTGGCATGGTAGATGTCCTCACTGTAATAGCTTAATAGCTCCAAAATCCCAGTCAGCTGATTTGGAAATAAAAGTATATCATGAAAAAAAAAAAGAAAATTGCTATATAGACTCTAGGAAGAGGTACACATACATACAGACAGGACAAAAGGACAAAAATGGTCTTCATGAGAAAGAACTTGGTAACAAGAATCTAGAACTGAAGAGATCAACCCACAAAATAACATACTTTTCACCAAGTAAGTGTCTTGGGTTTGCATGGCCAGGTTTTGGTAGTGGGAGGGGCTACAGGTGCGGATTCTGTGAGCAGCTGCCAGCAGCTTATTCCATTTCCTGCAGAGCCAATGCCAGACAGCTCCAGGATGGATGTGCCCCTGGCCAAGGCAGTAACACCTAAGGGATAATATAGTTAAAAAGAAGGAAAAAAGTGATGGTGCAGATGTAATTGTGGCCAGAGAAGAGCTGGGTGAGAACAGGTCAGAGGAACAGCTCTGCAGACACCAAGGTCAGTGCACAAGGAGGGGGAGGAGGTGCTCCAGGCACCAGAGCTGAGATTCCTCTTCAGCTGATGGTGAAGACCACGGTGAGGGAGCTGTGCCCCTGCAGCACGTGGAGATCCCTAGGGATGCAGAGATCCATCTGCAGCCCATGGAGGACACTCACACTGGAGCAGGTGAATGCTTGAGAGGAGGATGTGGCGCCATGGGAAGCCCATGGAGAGAGTAGTCCACACTGGAGCAGCCCGTGCCTGAGGGACTGCATCCTGTGGCAGAGTGACCCACAGTGCAGCAGTTTGGGGAGGACTGTGGTCTGTGGGATGGACTCATGCTGGAGTTCACAGAGAACTGTCTCCTGTGGGAGGGACCACAGATTGGAGCAGGGAAGGACTCCTCTCCCTGAGCAGTGGCAGAAACAACCTGTGATGAACTGACCATAACCCCCATTCCCATCTCCCTGCGCTGCTGGGGGACTAGGTAGAGCTGGGAAGGATGAGTGGGGGAAAGGTGTTTTTAAGGTTTTATTTTACTTCTCATTATCTTGCTCTGTTTTTGTTAGTAATGAATTTAATCAATATCTCTAATTCTAGCCTGTTTTGCCCATTACAGTATTTGGTGAGTGATCTCTTTGTGTCCCCATCTCAACTCATGAGCCCGAGCCCTTCATTATATTTTCTCTCCTCTGTCCACACGCTGAGGGAAGTGACAGACAGGCTTTGGTGGCTGCCTGGAATCCAGCCAGGGTCAACCCAGTAAGGTAACAAGTATCAGGAGGTAACAGCATCACAGAATCCAAGTGCAGGGCTTAAAAAGTACCTACACCAAAATGGCATAGAGAAAGACTGAGAAGCTGAAAAAAAAAATCAATAAATACAGAGGAAGAAGAAAAGATACATATGAGAACTTAAAACATTATTTGTTTGGGGTTTTTTTTTAATGCTGTAAGCATTGATATTGCGAAACATCTGCAAATGTTCCCATATGTGTAGCCACAAATGAGTGTTCAGTTCATGTTTATTAAAACACTGAAGCTCGTTGGAAGTGCTACTAACTTCATGTGAATTCTCCGGAGAGAGTACGTGCTGTGTATGGCTAAATGAAATACTCATTCACAGTGGGAGATTGGTGTAAGTGTGGGATATCCAGCATCAATACTGGATATGAAAACTGAGAGAAGTGGGACTCGGATGTTTATATTTTGAAAGATGGGGAACTTAAAATACAGAACACTAAGAAGTGAAAGATCAGGATCTTGGTATGTATCAGCATGGCTCAGCTAAAATAAAAAGAATTTCGGGTTTTTTATTAATTATTTGGCCCAAGATCTTTCAATCTGTGGGTAATAACACAACTGGAAACAGAACCAGTAATTAGGAGAATGCAATCGGATTCAAAAGGTTTTCCATTACTTTTTGACTGGATGAGCAGATGGCAAATGCAGCTTAACACAGAAAAAAAAAGAGAGATAATTAGCAGGGAAACCAAACACCAAGTTAGAGAATATATACTAAATGGAAATCTCATCTAGAAAGCTAATCAAGAGAGGAATTTGGGGTTTATTATGAAAAATAATTAAGACTATCAAATCATTTCACAGCTGCTGGAAAAGAAGGCAAAGATGATAGCAGGTTACATTAATAAATAGATAAACCACAAAGTAAAGTGGTATTATTAGTGTTCCAGGCATTTAAAAACACATCTAGAATATTCCATCCAGCCCTGGCAGGCATGGGAGCATGCAGCAAGGCACTGCATTACTAACAAAAATTTGGTGTGCTAGTGGTACTCCTCAAGCACCAGACTCCCAGTGCTGTTGAGACTGAGCCTCTCCCAGTCTCATTCATGATGCGACAAATTTCACCCTGACCCAGGCAGGACAATATCTTGTAACACTGCTTCAGTAGCCTCAATCTCGGAGGATTAAAACCACCCTACTAAATTGGAACTGTCATTAATTCATGGCCAGCTTATCCTTCTGCTAGCAATATAATTTAGGCTATAACACTTATCTTTATTCCTGCTGTTTACCTTCTTGAAATATTTCTAGAGAGCAATCATATCCCTTCTTGGCCTTCCCATTGTTGTGTAAAACTTGTCAACCCATAATATTTTCTCTTGCAAAGTAAGCTCTCCTCTTGCTTGATTACCACAGAAGCCCTATCAGCTCAATTGCTCACTTCTATTCCAGCCCAACTTTCTGCTCTGTGAAGTGGTCTCTGTGCTTGCAAAAATCACTTCTGACATCAATATCTAGGTTAGCAAGCAACGAGCCCAAGTGAAGGGAAGTGCTTAGCTGTCAGAGTAACCAACAACAAGTTGGTCCAAGTCGCTATTGGGAACAAATCCAGAAGGTAGGGGCAATCCATCAGCTCAGACCTATCCATGTAAATCAAATTACCTGGACCTGGCTGAGACAATAGGTAGATGTGTATGGGCCACTGAGTTTAGATGTGACCCACAGAAGAAGCGGAGGTGGAAAGGACTGGGACCAGAGGACTGAGAAGAGGGATTCTGGGGGAGAAACTCAGACCAAGGCTGAGGGCAAGGCTTGGAGGGAAAATGGTCTCTAAGGGAGAGAAGATACATGACTATGGGTTATGGGTAGGGGAAGACATTGGAGTGGTCAGTAAGGGGTGTGTGGTAGATAAGCTCCAGATGGGCTGGAAGGAATGGTGCTACTTTAAAGAAAATTAGGAAATACTGAGAAGGCTCTTAGGGCACTCTTGGTACCACTAATTTGGACTCTATTTGTGGATTGGGACACACACACATAAGCTGCTCCCTTGCTGCCACTTGATTCTCCTTCTAAATTTTGTTTTGATAAGGAGGTTAAATATATCTGACTTTGCATCACTTTGGCAGTTCTCTTACTCTTCTATGCATTATTGCCACCACCTTTGCCCACTCTTCTGCCTTTCAGGAAGCTTGGCACCTAGAAGACAAGTTGCTAAGAGATGGCAGAATACTGGCATTGGGAAAGAGGAAACAGAAACCCAGCATAAGACCCCCATTGGAAAGGCAGCCATACGAGCTCAGCAAACAATTAGATTTCTTCAATCTCTCAATCAGCACACGTATTATGTTGAAATCAGCTATTATACAAGCTGCTCCTTCCCCAGCAGCTGGGATTTAGGGAATATGGGAGAGAGCCAAGCATACTGTGAATAGGAAAGGCTAGCAGATGTTTTCGAGGAAGTAACAATATTACTTGGGGTGGGAGGAAGGTTATTTATAAGGAACAAGAGGAGAGGACCAGGCTACTGCAACATAGGAACACAGATCATGAATCTGTAAGATAGTTTCAGTAGTTCCAGCATTAATCAAACAACTTGGTTGCTTTCCAAATACAATGTGCCATTGAAATGTTCAGCATAAATCTAATTTTGAACTAGTAAATTACAAATCACCAAAGACAATAATGCCTGATCTATACCAAGTATGAATTACAGTTTCATCAAAGAATAGAACACATAAATGTTTTCCTTTGGTTGTGTCCCTTAAGTTTGCAGTGACTTAGGGATGCCAAAGTACTTTTTAACCAGTATTGAAAAAGCACAGTAAATTTTTTTTAAGTAAACAATGAATCTCTAAATTACTGTTCTCTGAACATTTCCCTAAAGCTTGACTGTCCTCTGGAGTACTTTCAACCCTTATCTACATGAAAGAATAAGAATTTTACTGTACATTTTTGTATGCAAACTATTTATTTCTTGTTCTTTTATTGCTTCCTCTTTTCTATCTACTAGGCGGGAAACATGCAGTTTTATCTTCATATAACCATAAATTTACCTGTACTGAGTAAAGTGGGACTTTGCTTCTGTTATTGTCAGTCATCTGATTAGTACTCCGCTGGAGTAATGGGAATAAAACTGACAAATCCCCAGGATGCTTCTGGATTCATATACTCAAATAGAATCATATTGCCATTTATTTTTGTAAAAAAAAATAGCATGTTTACCGTACAAATTAAGACTACTTTAAAAGTAACATTCTAATTCACTGATATGCTTTGTACTTAGAAACACAAGGTAGGTTACTTAACACAAATCATAACTTCTAACCAATGGTAGCTCATAGTTCTTGAGAAAACATAATCCAGCCATTTCATCCAGTAAATCGGCTTCATTTAGGGCCCATAAGGAACTGGCTGGATGGTTATACTCTAAAGAGGTATGGTGAACGGCTTGATGTTCAATTGTAAACCAGTGACAAGTGATGTTCTTAAAGAGTTACACTGGTGATGTTTAATATCTTTTTTGGGATGTGGACAGTGAAATTGAGTGCACCCTTAGCAAGTCAGGACCCTGAGATTAACTCAGTTGGTTTGAGCATGGGAGTAACACCAAGGTCACAGGTTTGAGCCCTATGCAAGCCATTCATTTAAGAGTTTAACTCAGTGATCCTTGTGGGTCCCTTCCAATTCAGAATATTCTGTGAAATCTGTGAAGTTTGTGGATGACACTAAACACATGAGGTGTGGTGTAACTGACTTACTGGAGGGAAGGAATGTCATCCAGAGGGACCTTCACAGACTTGAGAGTTCGGCCCGTGTAAACCTCATGAAGATCAACAAGGCTGAGTGCAAGGTCCAGCAGCTGGGTCAGGACAATCTCAAGCACAAATGCAGGTGAGGTAGAGAATGGATTGAGACTAGCCTTGAGGAAAAGGACTTAGGCCTGTTGGTGAACAAGAAGCTCAACATCACCGAGCAATGTCCACTTGCAGCCCCAAAATCCAACTGTATCCTGGGCTGCATCAAAAGAATTGTGGCCAATATGTCAGAAGAGGTGATTCTCTTCCTTTACTCCCCTCTTATGAGACCCTCCCTACCTGAAGTAATCTGTCCAGCTCTGGGGCCCCCAACATAGGAAAGACAGGGACCTGTGGAGCAAGAGGAGGCCACAAAGTTTGAGAGAGTTGGGATTGTTCAGCTTGGGAAAGAGACAGCTTGAAAAATCTCCACTTGAAAGAGAGTAGGTTTAGAAAAGATATTAGAAATAAATTTTTCACTATGACATTGGTGAGGCACTGCCCAGAGAAGCTGTGGATGTCCTGTTTCTGGAAGTGTTCAAGGCCAGGTTGGATAGGGCTCTAGGCAACCTGGTCTCATGGAAGGTGTCGCTGCCCATGGCAGGGGAGTTGGAACTAGATGATCTTTAAGGTCCCTCCCAACCCAAACCATTCTGTGGTTCTCTGATAAGAACATGTATACCATGGGGAAAAGCTCCATTCAGGAAACCTGTTCCATAAAAGGAGCATGGACACAAGGAAGACTCCTTGAAGTTATTTAAACCATAGAAGTGGTGCAGTTCAGTATCTACAAAGAAAAGCATTCCAACCTAGCAAAACTCTGAAACATGGCTGATCCAGCCTGATACAGAGGTCATATTTCTTTTCATTATGTAACAGTCAACAAATTCAAAATCTGGTAGTCTTATTTTGCAGGAAATTCTTTTCCCAGTCATGAAATATGTAATAAACATTCACAGAAATAAACTTTTACTGAAAGTGTCTGTCACAGGCATAATGAAACCTGCAATATGTTAAATATTATTAAAGCAAATGTATGCTTTTACAATCCAACAAGCATGTCCCTAAATATTCTTGATAAATTTATTATTACTGTTGAAAGCTTGTCCTGTTACCTTTGCAAAGAATGTTCTCAGGTAGAAAATGAGAAGCAGGAAATGGACTTGTGCCACTTTAATAAATAAAAATAAACTGCAAAATATTGCTGCAACCTGTTATGTCTCCCTTTTTGGCCTTTCGTCTAGATAATCAGTGCTGGCTATTTTTCTGCTAGTCATTCTAAGCTGTGACTCTTTCTCTCACGAAACAGCATCCAGTCAGGCTGGCTTAATATAAAAGGTTCACATTAAAAAGTGGCTGCATTTTCCTTTCTCTCAGAAGCTGGAGAAAAGAGCACAGTGTGTGAAGAATTAGGTATGGTTTACAAAACCCCAGTGCATTTAAAATCTAATCATAAAACAATGACTTGTCCTCAAAGGTTCATATAAGTGCTTCCACTGTTTTGTCTCCAGTGGGTACCATCAAGAGTTTTTATTTTTTTATGTTGACAGTTTACTGTTCAACAAGTAGTTAGAGAAAGGACTGTGATTTTTCTGAATGTGTACAAGCAGCCATTGGGGGATACTATTGTTATGTTCATGTACTTATGGGTCAGAATGCCCTAATGTACATTTTCATGGAGGACTAAAAAAATAGAATCTTTCAGTACTGAAAACTTATACATGGGCTAGGTAGGGTGTGACAACATCTTAAGGGGAACATTGGAAAGCAAAATTCCTCCCTTAGCTTCCTGTTATCAGTGGTGGCTATTTGTTTCTAAATTTATAGACTGAATAAGGTCAGAACTACAGTCCAGGTGTAAGAAACAAATGCTCTTCCAACCCATAGCTTTGCCTAGGGAAGCAAAGTAATAATGATTAATATTTATATTAATGATTATTATTAAAGTTGCATAAGGGCTTCTTGCTGCTTGAATACAGGCTAGGTCTCACTCTACCTATCTTGCCTCTGTCTTTAGTGACATGTTTGCTTTCCTGAAGGGACATGAAGAAAGCTGACGTGCTGTGGTCAGGAGTGCTGGTTCCTAAAAATTAGCTCCACAATCCTATTTGTTGAAAAATCACACCCTCCTACAAGAGTAATCTTACTAAATTTATTTGTTTAATCTATTATTATAAAAGTTAAAACAATACTGGTACAACTCATCTGAGACTATTTTAATATATTAGATTTCAGTAGCTGAGGAATAAAGAAGGCTTTTATAAAACAGGAATAATGATATTTAAGTTTTGTTAAAATGGCATACGCAATGGTCATCAAATTATATTACACTTTCTAGGAAAATTAATAGGTGCTGTTGTGTAAGTTTCATAACCTTTGATTCCCATTAGTTACCAGAGCAATACTGGACAAAACATCTATACATGAAAAATATTTCAACTGTAATATAACTTATTCACTTTCCCTTAATCTGAAGCAAAGTATTCATGTAATAATCTTCAATTCACTGTTCATGCTATCTAGAGTAAGACTGTAGTTGTTGAAATACCTAGAGATGACAGCATAGGCAAGGCAAATTTCTGCTTTCCAGTTCTTTCATTGTGCACACAAAATCATGTAATCATAGAACCACTTATGTTGGAAAACATCTCTCGGATTATTGAGTCCAACCATGGACCCAGCTCTACACAATCTGTTTCTCATTCTAAGGCTCAACACTGTGTTTGCCAGTACACACATGCCAGTAACTGAGATTGGTGTTTCCACATAGGAACTATTCTGAGATACACTTGCCTCCCATCACAGAAGCATAGAATCATTTAGGTTGGAAATTACCTTTAAGATCAAGAGTTAAAGTAACACTGCCCAGTCCCTAGCCATTTTCCTAAGTGCCACATATACACAGCTTTTAAATACCTCCAGGGATGGTGACACAACCACTTCCCTGGGAAGCCTCTTCCAATGCTTGAAGACCATTTAGGTGAAAATTTTTTTCCTAATATCCAATCTAAACCTCCCCTGGTGCAACTTGAGGCCATTTCCTCTTGTCCTATTGCTTGTTACTTGGAAGAGAAAACTGACCCCCACCTCACTCCAATCTCCTTTCAGGTAGTTGCAGAGAGCAGTAATGAGCCTCGTTTTTCTGGGCTAAACAATTCCACCTCCCACCAGACTTGTGCTCCAGACCCTTCATCAGCTCCATTGCCCTTCTCCACACACTCTCCAGCCCTTCAATGTCTTTCCGGTAGTGAGGGGCTCAAAACTGAACACAGGCTTCCAGGTGCAGACTCAGCAGTGCCGTGCACAGGGGGAGAATCACTGCCCTGCTCCTGCTGGCCACACTATTGCCAATACAGGCCACTTTGGCTACCTGGGCTCACTGCTGGCTCATGTTCAGCCACTGTCACCAGCATCCCCAGGTCCTTTTCTGCTGGGCAGCTTTCCAGCCACTCTGCCCCCAGCCTGTAGCCATGCCTGGGGTTGTTGTGACCCACGGGCAGGACTCAGCCCTTTGCCTTGTTAGACCTCATACAACTGCCCTCGGCCCACTGATCCAGCCTGTCCAGATCCCTCCCTACTCTCCAGCAGATCAACTTCCACCCAACTTGTTGGGATCTGCAAACTAACTGAGGGTGCATTTGATCCCCTTGTCTGGATCACTGGTAAAGACATTAAACAGGACTGTTCCCAATACTGAGTCTGGGAAACACCACTCACAACCATTGCCAGCTGGATGTAACTCCACCACCACTCTCTGGGCTCGGTCATCTACTCATTTTCTTTTACCAGTGCACGTGTTCAAGGCATGAGCAGCCAGTTTCTCTGGAATACTGTGAGAAGTGGTATCAAAGACTTTGCTAAAGTCCAGTCTCAAGATGATGTGCTTACCCAGAACCAAGGTAAGACTGACAGGCCTATAGGTCCCTAGATTCTCCTTCCAGCCCTTCTTATAGATGGGTGTCACATTTGCAAACTTTCAATCAACTGGGACCTTCCTAGTTAGCCAGAGCTGCTGGTAGAAAGTTGCTTTGTGAGTTGTTCTGCCAGCTCCCTTAGTACTCTAGGGTGGATCCCATCCAGCTCCAAAGACTTGTGTGTGTTGAGGTGATATAGCAGCTCACCAGCCATTTCCCCATGGAATATGGTGTCTTCATTCTGCTCCTTGTCCCTGTCTTCCAGATCAAGGGGCTGGTACCCAGACATCAACTGGTCTTACTTTTCAAGACTGAGGCAAAGAAAGCATTAAGTTCCTCAGCCTTTTCCTCATCCTTTGTCACTGTTTCCCCCTGCATGAAATAAAGGATGGAAATTCTCCTCAGCCTTCCTTTTGTTGCTGATGTAGCTACAGAGGTGGCAAGGAGCTACACAAAGCAATTGAGTCACTGAAGCTTGGAGGGCAAGAAGATTGAAAAGACTGCGAGAGTAGCCACCAACCACTGTCTCTCTCAGGGCACAGAGGATATAGTACAACCAGCCTTCTTTGAATAAGGCATCGTGCCAAACCTATAATTCCAGACAAGTGCATTTAACAGCTGCAATTAAAAATACACCAGTGTCTCCAGAGAAATATACTTTCCTTCCTGAAAGTGCTTTTTTCTGCCATTCTCTCACTTTCATTCCTCCCTCATATGACAAAATCCTAAGGTCCAAAATGTACAAATGAACCAGTGGAAGGCCTGACATTCGATATCTGGCAATTCCCACTGAGATAGCAAATGGTACTTCATGTTACCGGGAAGTGAACATTCCTCAGAGGATCCAAGCATATGTCGCACAAACCACACTTGAGATTTTTTTTCTGCTGCTATACAGAATTTCATTTTACATAATTTTAAATCAGATCTCAGTAATTTCAGTTATAAGGTCAAAGGAGTATTAAAAAAAATCCTAATAAGCTTAATCAATATGCTGCAAATAATTTTAAAGCAGGAGGGTTTTTTTTCATATCTAGTCTATAAAGAAATGTAACATAATGCTTATGGTACAAGTGTTCCACACAAATCTGTACAAATCTGTACCTTTCCATATAAAGGCTGACATGAATATTCAGATATTTTATTTGTAATATAACACCAAATTTTTCTCATAGATTTTACCATATATCATAGGAAGTTAACAGGCAAAAAGGGGATGTGAACAGAGATAGGAGAAACCGCATCTGTAAAGATAACAAATCCATTTTTTTGTACACTGAAAAGACAATGGTATATGGAGCTGCTGGGCTTAACTGTAGTGCACTCTGAAATAGCAAAGTAAAAGTAAAAAATGGTTACTATGTATTAAAAAGGCAACTTTGTTTAAGATAAACTATGTCCTCTCTTTTATTTTATTATGTCCTATGTTTTATTTTTCTACTCCACTAATAAATTTCAGCAGTTTATACCCATAACACCAGAATTTTCTCTATCAAATACTTGAATACCTACAGTTACTTGGGATATTATCAGTGATTTATCCATGCTGATCATTGTGCAGAGACAAACAGATAAAGCAGTCTTTAAAGGGTTAAGAAAAAAGCAACTATAACTGTGTATGGGAAAGGATATTGAGTGTATTTTTTAAGATCTAAAAGAGAATGATTTGAAGTCCATTTAATGTCACCTACTATGTCAAGTTGCTTGGATGGTACATTAAGGCTTTGAACTTTTTCAGTCTTCTAATCCTAATCTTTCTGAACCGAGGGACACATAAACTGAAAACAAATGGGCTTTTGCAGTACCTGAGGTCACAAGAGAAAAGAGATGCAGGTGAGAAGGCTACCAAGACACGTTTGACCAACGTATCATTCATAACCCAGTAGTGCCAAAACCTGGCAAATTAAAGCCTCTGGCTCCTACCTCCTTGTTTGTTTGGTGTAGATGGGGTCACCAGTACTTCATCTTATGGTGGCAAGCAATCATAAAGACAAAAACTCAGATTTTCATGACAAGAAACTTTTGAATTTTAACCAAATTACCTACATTATAAGATGATTTGAATGCTAAATCGAACATGTTTGATTAGACGAGAAAATTTTATTTAGCTAATTGTTTTTATTTTTGTGAACACAGCACACTAGAGGACAGTAGAAAGTTTCCTCTGGGATCTGCACAATAACAACTCTAGAGCTGTGATATACACATACTACATTCTTTGCCCAAATGAATGACACAAAGATTGCCTGTCATAAGTGAAGTCAGTGAACATTATGTGGAAAAGACATCAGAACAAAGGAGATAATTTGCAGATGATGTTAGTTCTGTGAGAATAAGAGTGTTATTTTATAAGCGCAGAGTCAGAACAATAGAAATAATTTGCAGATAAAGTTTGAAAGAAAAGCAAGGGGGAAAATGGTATTTTTATCACAGATAAAGTCTAAAGTTTGTGATGACTACTCTCCTGAAAGATTAGGATGATTCACTGTGGAAAAAGGAAGCTAAATAAATAATTCGTCTTCACCCAAAAATGTGTCAGAGGAAATCCATGGGGATTTGAAATACATTGTTTCATAAGCAGGGGCTAAAAATGCAGTTTTCTTTTGGGTTGGTTGGTTGGTTGGGGTTCTTTTGCTGTTGTTAGTTTTTAATTATGTTCTGACTCCTTACATACTTTTCTCTGTATTCTAGGTTGTCTGGGTGCACACAGTCCCTCATGTAGTAAATTTGGTTTTCTTCCATTCCTCTCTTACCTAAATTTCCCTTAACTCAAGCCAGTCTTCCTCACAGGCTACTTAGTAGCTTCTGCACAGCTGTGTGCCTGTGCTGTGCACTGACTGGCCCATGGGCACACACCCATTGCTTATGCAGCTGATTTTGGAGCCAAGAATGAAGTTTGTCTGTCAATTTGATTGAATTTGTGTCTCTTTCCCTGTAGTTATAAAAATCACCAGATCTTTGAGATCAGTGAGTTTACAAGAGTTTTATTAAAAAGTTCAGTCCATTCTTCTGGGAGTTCCATCACTGGTGTTAGGGAGAGCATCCCAGTTCCCCCAAGCACTGAAGCCAGTCAGACACAACTGCAACAGATATGCTGTCCTGCCAGACTGCACTGATTGTGAACAAGCTACTCAACAGGTATTCCCAAAAGCCCCAAGCAGATGATTTGCTTCACCTTATATTTCATTTTCCCCCTCTTCCCAAGCTATTTGTGTTTACCATCCTCAACCCCTCCTAAATAAACTGCCCACTGTAATTTACTCTTACCTCCCTGGCTCTGGTTTTGCTGACTTTACACCCTTACTTGGTGGCTCTGATTCAGTTGTCCTGGTACTTCCTGCCTTGGCCCTCAGTTCTGTGTAACTGTTGGCTCCCTTCCCTTATCCTTGGTGTCCTGCTGTCTCTCATGTGGTCATCTTATGAATGTCACCAAAGGACAGGATAGGTCATGGGCACTGTTCCCACTTGCTGTGACCACTCTGCAGCTCTGCATGTCAACATCCTGTCTGATGTGCAAAAGCTCAGGATCTACACACAGCTTAACCTTTGAAGGGGAAGATTTACAGACATGCAAAATGACTGTACATGCATATTAAGCTCAAAACCTAGAAACAAAGGCACATTGCCCTGGTAAAATCAAACAGCCATGCAAAATCCATCTGACTCCCAAGGGAAATGGAATTTCAAGAATCTCCATAGGAAGAGAGTTGAGTGATAGTACCTGATGCGAAGCAAAAAGAGATTTTACTTGGGATCTGAGTAGATCAATGAGGTTTTTCTGCTACAGTAAAGTTAGTGGTTACAAGAAACCCACTGCTATGTTGAAAATACAGATTTACTTATTAAATAGAAATCTAAAAATTAGACATTGCAGCAAGGCTATGTGAGAAATAGTGAGAATAATAGACTTTTATCTGAATCTTTTGGTAAATGTTGGATATTAGAATACTAGTAAGGAAAACATAAAAGCATCTATACACGTCATAGATATCACAGAGACACAATGAAAGTGCTTTGTAATAAACATATACAAGAAGATGTGGAATTGCATATATTATCTAGAAAACTTACTCTGAAATTCAAAAAGACCTACTAACTTACTGGGTATCTCAGGGTGGATCTAGCAAGAGAAAACAGAGTCATTACCAAGGAGTAGGAGGAGGGTTGGGGATGTTTTTTTTACTTTTTTTTTAGGACACATCATTAATTAAACCTTTAATGCAAAAGTTCTGTAAGTTTCAAGATGTGAAAAAAGCTACTGGGGAGAAGCTGCTGTACGTTTGTTTTTAACTTAAAATGAAATTAACTGACAGAGCAGAGCTAATAAGGGGTCATTGTGAAATGATGATGTTTACAATATTAAGAAAAGATTTGAAGTTCTTGCTCTCACTTAAAAAGCAGACTAAAAAAAGAATTAAAAAAATCCCACAGTAAGATCTCTCAATAAGATTATCTAAAGGATAAATGAGCACATGAGAGTTACTACCTACTGAGAAAAATTACATTGAATACTAAAAAGCAAACCCCTTTTGAAGAGTAGGTAGGAAAAATAAGAAGAGACCACTCTAACTGCATCAGTAGTTTTTTGAAATGATATGAAGATGGAAAAAGAATCATTATAAAAGTGGAAAAAAAGCAGATAATTAATGATAAGCATAATGGAGAGCTCACATGTGCCATATGGATAAAAATCAAAAAACTGGGGTGCAAAACATCTTCCAATTAGCTAGGCAAAAAAGGCAATGAGAAGAAAGTCCATAAATACATTAAGCAGTAATGGGAAGAAAAAAGAAGGGAAGAGACCACTATTTAATTGGACAGGAGACATAAATAGGGATGATACACAGAGATGGTTAGTGTTCCCCACTACCTCAGGTTTCATACATGGAAGAATTAATTACAAGCAGATACCAAACAAAATGCATTTTAAACAGTAGTACATGAAAAGATAAGAAGCTGAAAAATATGCAGAAAAGGTGAACATACACAGCTTCAGAGAGTTAATTACTCCAGAGAACTTTTCTAACTAGCCAAGGCAGTCTCAGCAGAAAGATCCCCTGCAAGTATACAAGAAGGAAGTAGCAAAGTACCAAACACACCTCCTGTATCTAGGGGAATAAGGAAATGCTGAGGAAATAGAAACATATTAATGTAGCTTTAAAAGTAAAAATTTTGCAAAATATCAAAAAAAGAAAGCTAAAAAAAGAATATCAGACAATATATAATCAGACAATAAGAGTTTGCCAAGGATAGTAAAGCCAATGTAATTGCCTGCCACCAGCAAAAGTAAGAATTACTTTAATACAGTTAGTGATACTGCTTCAAATTTAATAAACAATCTTGTTAATGGCAACCTGAATGTAATTATTACTACAGAGAAACATGACTTGGGGAAAAGAAATCACAACCATTCCTGCCATTATCAATTGTCAGTCATCAATTCTGGAGTCACCAAACTTGAAGAATATCTTCAGTGCTGGCCCAAATCTGGGACTACAATATATTTTTAACAATAATTTACACAACTGCAGTGGTGATGCCATGATGATTTTTTGCTTTTTCTTTTCTACCTTTTTATATACCTTTTTATAGCTTTTGTATTCTTAGAGGTTTTTAGCCTACATTCTTAGACTTATTTTGTTAAGCTAGAAGACTAAACATCTTAGAAGCCTCATAGTTAGGGATCAGAAAGCCCCAGACATCAAGGTCTTCTCCAGAACACATTCTGTAAACTGAGCTAGGACCATCCAGGGGAAGGTTCCTCAGAGAGGGAGGGCTCACTCAAGCCTCTAATTAGGGAATCTTTGGTAGATATGCTAATTAGTAAGACCTATAATGATATATAAGATCTAGATCTACTGTGGGCGTGCACTGCAGTGTGCATTTTGGCACATTCCACCTGGACGTGGTGCACCTAAGGATCCTTAAAATAAATACCGAGGTAAAACCCCTTTTTCCATTCTAACCATGTTTGATCCTTGATTTTAAGACCAGGAAAAGGCATCAGTGGAATTGAATTCATATTGCTCTCGGGGTAAAAAGCATTTTGCCTGACAGCATCGGTATTCAAAATAATTTTGACAAAGTTCAGTGTCTTCAAAATTGAGAGGATAAAATTCAACAGAGACCAGGCAAAGTACTGATATTAGAAAGGAGAGATCGTGTACTAATACAAAAAGTGACTATACAATCAGGGAAGAACTGGCTGATAGGAAGCTAGGTGTTAACAGTAATCACATAGCAATCAGCAAGGCCAATGGCATTTCAGAAAAAGGGCATACATCTTTCTGGGATGTTAGTAGGAGATACTTTGTGACAGGGTGTCAATCATTTAACTTCCTGAGCTGGTAGAGCACTCCAGAGATTATTATACTTTCAAAAGCAGTTCCCTTTCAGAAAGATATCAACCAGAGAAAGGGGAAAAAAAAGACCAGTAACCAAACCCAGCACAGTCTAAGTGTTTTCACCAGGATGCAAGATTGAAAGACTTGTCCTACTAGCAGTGCACTCATATTATATGGCATCGTGTTTCATGTAAACCTCTTATGGGTAGCTGCACCATGGCCTACTTTGTAAAAAGTATCTGTAATCAGCACATAGATTTTCATAGCAACTCCCTTAATACAATACATTCTCTTTTCTTTCTGATACCCCATTAAGGTAATGACCTCAAACTGAAAAAAAGCTGCCCTAGTGGAAAAATGTAGCATCACTGAAACAAGGTACAAATTTGGCAAACAAACTAGAAAGTACATTACAATTTATTGTATCATTCTGTTTATCCTTTGAGTGGTTATCAACATCTACAGTTACTGGAGATATGAAGCAGGGCATGTGTATCGTAGGGTCTTTTCATCTCTTCAGGCCCCTTGGAGCTCTTAAAAAAAAAGGCTTATTTTAAATGTTCATACACTTCCTCTTCTTTCCATAGAAAAACAAACATCATGCTTCCTCATCAGAACAAAATGTAAAAGTATTAATGATCACTATTGACCATATGATAAAGTATTAAGGTCTAGACTGAGGTATTTGCAAAGCTGAAGGACTTCCTTGTTATAACAGGAGTACAAGTTGTATCTTGGCAATGATAACATGATCTGTGGTCAGCAGCAGCTGTACAGAGTTTTGTTAGAGTAACTGCACAGAATACGGTCAGTATGGTCAGAATAAAGTCTACACTCCTTGTCCTTGGGAGGAAAAGCACAGAACAATAATAGGTTTATTGAAAGAACAGACTCAGTGTAACAGTGAGGCCCCAGGGAATGAAGCAAGTCCTGGCCAGTAAAGAAGTGCAACTTGGAGAGCTCGGCAGAATTGCTTTTATAGCACAATAAAGAAAATAAAAAACACACACCAAACACATAAATCTGGATACATATAATGAAAATTCAAAGGAGAAAACAAGAAAGAATGTAAGATCACAGCACCTACAAGAATGAGCACAAAGGAAAAGAAGGGAGAGCATTGCTCCAGCACTGTCTCCCCTGGTTAAGGATGCTGCACATGATTAATGTCCCAGACTCCTTCAGCAGAGGAAAAGAAGTGCTATTTGGTTTGATGGTCATCATATTTTGCTTCTGCAATTTAGAAATTGTATTTGAAGTGTTATCTGCTACTACATACTTACAATGGCAGTTTTAAAGAGTGGCATGTGTATGTGTGTTTTATTTAGCAGCACTCTTCTACACAGTAGCATGATCAATACTGCAGTACCAAATCAGAATAAAGCCCGATGCAGCAGTAGATCATACTTGGACCTGACCTACTTAAGAATAGATATGTTAAAATACAAAATTATTTTTTTTAAATTCCTCCATAGCATAATTAGTGCTGATAACAGGTATTGAGTTATCCTGCCATCCTTCCTACAGTTTTAGAAGTTGCAAGATGCCCATTCAGTTCCACATATGATGTATTAAAATGGTCACATGCAGCAATGGAAAACAAGCCTCCATGGGTTGATGTCACCAAAGGTCAAGAAACTTTCACTCAAAGCAGCAAGAGTCAAGAGGATACAGATTCTCTTTCAAATTGCACGAGGACTAATTTTTTTTTTGCTATAAAAAGCTATAAGCTATTTGATGAAGAAAACTTAAATTCATAGACTTAAATTTTCCAAATTTTCCTCTTTTACTTGAATGACTGAGACAAAATAAAATGCTATTTATTTTCTCTAGGCTGCATATCACATCTGGAGTTTTCTCTGTAAGGTTTAGTCTGTAAGTATGCACCCATGCCGGAGAGAATGGAAGAACCCTGAAATTAGAGCCCTTGGCAAACCAGCCAAATTTTAGGCCTGAGTGTGGACTATTTACATAGCTGTATCCCCTTTGAAACAGGTAGGCAGAGGGAACCTAGGGAGGAATGGGGGCAAGACTGAAGTCTTTTTCCAGCCTTGTTGGCTAGAACAGCTGCACCACTGCAGAGAGATACTAATTTCCAGAAGTAAATTACTATTCCCCCAGAGCAAGGAAGAAGAAGAAGACAAAATGTGATTCAGAGGAAAATCTGAGTCACCATACTTCCCCAGGCTGGCATTACAATGATGCAGGTCACAAACCACGTCTTGCTGAAGGCTATGCCAATAGGCACAATCTCACCCTAAATAAAGAACAGGACAGTTGTATCAGCAACTTACAGCTTCCAAAAGTAAGCTTTATATGCTGATGTTTAAGGCTTAGGGGAAGAACGAGAATCTAGGAAGTTATGAGACAGGGCACTTGCTATGTTCTCATACTAAAATATCTGTGTCACATGCCTTGTGTCTTTTCATAGCACAGAAAGTCCCCTCTGTGGAATAAAAACCCAGATGGATCATTTTATAATGATTAGGCATCACTGTTTAAATGTAGACAACCATGAATCACTCTGCAACAGCTGCCAGCAATTTGCCTTGGAAATAAAAGCAATCATCTACCAAGTTGAAAGAGCTACTTTATGGGAAAGGGATGGAAGCATGTGTTCAATAAAAACAGAAAGACACAAAAATACAGAAAAGCACAATTATTTAGTTTTGACAAAGTATTCTATAGTAGTTATAGACTATCATCATTTAGATGGCTCTGGAGTCATGTGGTCCAACCATACGGCCAGTGCTGAATATTGATATTCATCATCTAAATGTGATTAACATCACTGGTGTATGCATGTATTTTATAATCAGAAATAAAAGAAAGGTGCATTAGTATTAACTACTTGGGAACAAAATTGGTTTGGCTTTTAACAATAAACACCCTATAGTTAAAAAGAAGTTAATTTTGTTTTGAGCCTAGATTTGTATGTGTAAAGAATTTTCAGCTATATACGAAAAAATAAGAGTGATCTTACTTTACCAGATTTTCTGTTAGAAAAATGGAATCAGTATACAGGAGAAAATAAAACTGGTAGACAAAAATTGAAGAACCCTACTGTTTATATTGGTAACCATTATATTAGCAGTGTTATAAAACTATTATGGAAAGATTCAGCTCTTTCCGTAAGAGCCCTTTTCACGCACGTGCTTAAAACTGCTGCCATTTTGAGTTTCTAAAACAGTGTCTCATGCCCCACATTCCCTTCAGAGGCTCAGAAGCAGAAGTACACATGCCCAGGAAGACATGACCAGAATCCATCTATGACAATAAAATCTCTCAACTCAGCAATGTGATCTCAGCATCAATGGCAACTGCCACTGATAGCACAAGCTTGATGTGTAAGAAGTAAGGGAACTATTTTTATCATTTCTATACCAGCCTAGGGTTGCCTTTATCCAAGAAGCAGGAAAACAGGTCTCTTCCAAAGTCTTCTTCAGCAGAAGATATTTTGCTATCACACTTCTTTCCCACGAATGTGATCAAGTTATTCATTTAGAGCAAAGGCTAGAGTGTAAAGAATGAAAACAGTCACAGGGGTACATATCCAAAAACAGGAGGAAATATAATTCTGCATCTCTGTTAGCTGGAAATTCAGTTGGGCATTTGGGGAATATAAAGATATCATTTTTCTGCCCCTGTAGTGCCTTGTTTATGTATATTATCCTCTGATGAAAATGCAAACACTGCAGTGAGATTTGGATACTTCATCCTACCACAGTACATTAAAGGAAAAAAGGAGGGACAATATCACAGGAGCCAACTGTCCAAGATCATACGTACAGTCTGAGCACTTGAGACTTGCATCAGTCACTGTAGAAACAGTGGTACTGGCTAAGCTATTTCACCGATCTCTGAAATATCCCAGTGTCTTCCTAAAGTCATAACATAAAGCTTACCTTTGTTCAAAAAAATAGTAACTGTCTGAAAGTCTCGACCTTCTAAGAGGGCCCACCTATAGCATATAACTGTGCTAAGGCTGTGTTTATCTGACTTTTGATGAAGAGAAATCACATCCATTTTTAAAACCCTGCTGTGATAATTTGGGCTCAAAATATCTGGCCTCATTATGAATACGACATTTTTCTATGGCTATGTATTTTTGTGGACATTTTTATTATGTGTGAATGTGATATTTAATGTTAAAATGAAAAAAGGAGAGGAGCAATGTATTCTGCAAGACTAATGGACAGCTAAACATAATTCATTAGGTGAGACAGGCAGTGTACAGAATGAGAAGTTAAATCATGCAGCAATGACCTTGGACTGAGCAGCTTTTCTGAGCTAATGTACTGAATTCTGAATTTACTTTGTAATGGGGTCCCTTTTTATAATGCAATAAACACTATAGAGGGGAATTCATATAATCACATGCAGATGACTGCATTAAAATACACATAAGATAGTTGTCTCACAGTGAAGAGAGAAAATCTACAGCCACTTTCAAGGCACAATTGATTCACATACCTGAAAGAAGGCAGACCTAAACCCACCTATTTCTCAGCATTCATTATAAAAGAAGAAAGAGATGATCAGTTCAATATGAAGACATCTCTATTATACCAGTATTGGATGAAATTAGTTCCATCCAGAAGGACTAAGAAATTCTGGTCTTTATAGTCAGCTTCAGGCATCCAGTTTAAATCTCATCAGGGATTTAATTTTAGAACTGGGGATGAGGAACGTACCAGATAAAATATCAAGGCTTTCCTCCTACCTCCTTCTCTAAAAATATACAGTTTGTCTCCCAATTGCAATATACTTCAAAATGAGCTGACTACTGAATCATTTAAGGTAAATAGTTTTTCTAAGGAATTTCTTCATTTTAGGTTCTTTTCAATCACAAAAAGCACTTTTATCCATCTTGCAAAATCTTCAATAGAATTCAAGGAAAACCTGTGACTCTATAAAATGTTGTAATTTTTTTCTTTTAAGAAAAGATTAGAAAAATATTAGGGAATACTACTTTTTTCACTTTCTCTCTTAGAGCATTTTTCTCAACTTCAGTCTTATTTAGCATGTGGCTAAATTTACTCGTCTGGCAGCACAAAGTGTGTCTAGGGAAGTAAACACAGTAATAGCATCAGGCCTGCACTGCTTGGGAATTGCACAGCATCTCTCCATATAGGTCCACAGTTTTCTAGCAGTGCTCACTTTGGTTTATATTTTAGAAACCAGCAAGACCTGAAGTAGCTGAATACTGTGTTAGTAAACACAGGTGTTCAGCTGGGACCTTGTGTTCTGGGGTTGTGCTGTTGCTCCAAAATGACACAAAATGCAAGAGGCATATTTTTTAAACAGCAAATATCAAATAAGTTCTGAAACTATGAAAGATGAAGCTTTCAGAATGTAAGATATTATTCATCTGTCAAAAGCATAGAAGCAGCTTCATATCCATTCTTCTCTTCAAACAAAGTGTCATGCTGCCCACAAAGTATAAGGCATAATGCAGTATTTGCTGTAGTTCAGCTGCAACAAAAGAAAAAACTCTGAATAATTTGAATCAAAAGTACCTTTTTGTAAATGAAGAAGAAAAAGAATAATTTTGGCATACTACATTATGTGCTGGTTATTTTAATTAAGCTTATTGGCTCCCCGTCTTTTCCAAGAAATATGTATTATTATTTATATGATTTTTTTTAATATTAATTTCATTCCAAGGACTGTTATTATGCTACTCAATATAACAGCACAAAAATGGCTATGAAATGTCTAAGTCTGCTGAGAACTAGTGACAAAATGCAACACAAGCTTCAAATCTTTGCCAAGACACAGTGGTATGAAAACAGAGTAGGCTGAGGACAAGACGACTGACTTCCTCTGCCAGCATCCTTGTCAGTTTCCTCTTCAGTCTCCATCAAGTTAATATTTTCTTCTGACTTTTCAACTTTAAAGCGTTGAGATAATAGTGATTAGGTCATTAGGTCATCTTAATAAAGATGAGATATACAGAAAGCAAATTAAGGAAATGCATTTTAATCAAACAGAAAGAGATGCATAGATCTAGGTAAGTTTCTTATTCATCATATCTGCTAAAAAAACTATAATGATAGAAAAGTAACATTTCTGTAACAAATTTCACTGAAATACAAATATAAGAAATTTGCTGTTATAAAATCACCAGCTTAGGGGTCATTCTGAAAATGTCTTCAATGGCTTTATTCACTTCAGAGCAATTAACAAAAGCAAATTCTCCTTATGCTTCTCCTTGTTCTTCTGCTTTTTTCTCCTTGCCTTTCTTTTCGTTTTTTTTTTGAGATTCACCAATGCTACACACAAACCTGGGTCCAGTTGTCCAGCCTTTTGTTACAGATTACTCCAATTCGGTCAGTGGGTCTAGCACAGAGAAATGTACAACCTCTGGGTCCTTAACATGGATTAAACCATGTTATTAAACTATGCTTATTAAACAATAGACCATAAGGGCAACAACTTGCTTGATTTCCAGTGCCTACTAATTAAAATTGTCTTAAGAATTCCAAAAATTATGTTTTCCTTATACTGTACAATTTCTTCTCCATCAAGGCACCACGACTAAAATTCCACAGCTTCACAGGTAACCAGAGCACAATTAAAATCGCACATTCCCTGCAAACAACCATTTGCAAAGGCATTTAGACATACTAAAGTTAGTAATTTACTGTCTCCATTAATTATAAAAAAGTAAAGTTTTGCTACAAACATCTGTCTTAAGATCTAAGACAAGTGTTAGATGTGTTATGTAAAAGACTGTAAGAGCAGTTGTTATATTATTAAAGGCTAAGCTGCCTTTAAAAGTGGAATTCATCAATATTTGCCCTTTTAAGACATTTGACTAGTATGTAAGTGACCTTGAAATAGGTTATGCATCTTCAGTGTAGGATGCATAACAAGTCATGGTCAATTAATACACAACAGAGCCCATAATCATAGAGATTATTGCCTGATCTGGAGAAAACATAGTCAAGGGCATTACTGCCTAATTTAGTTTCACAGTCAAATTGATAACTTCAGGACCTCCAGGACTCAGAGTCCATAGAAATGAGCACTCTAGAAACAGACACAGATCTCTAATAAACACTGATGCTCTATAATGATGTTTAAAGATGATCTGTAAAACTTTAATAAAATAAATATCAGGGTCATAAACAGCACTTCATAACCTTTCTAACACAAAATTACATGGCCCAGAACTTTTCCCCTGCTGCTATTTCTCAATAGAAAGCTGTCACCCAAGACAAAGAGTTTAACTCTCGGTTTCTGCAGGGGGACTGCCTAAGAAAAGTGTGCCTAAGAAAAGTGTCCAGGTCCTCACTGGAATAGGCCACTGCATGGCTTGGAGCAGGCAACCATTAGAAATATTCCCACAGCTCTTCAGAGCTGCAGATTAAGCAAGCACCATGCATTGCACCACTCTTCAGTATCCCACTTTGATCAACTCAACCAGAGAAAAGACAATAGGGGCCAGATGAAGAGGATAACCTTAAAATAGGAAGAAAATATGAAGCTACATTTTTAAAAAATTTAGACTGTCTAAGAGTGCATTGGTTTGAGTGTTTATACTTTGTTTCTGTAGAGGCCCTGAACATAATTAAAACTCTGCTCATTAATATCCACTTTAATTTTTCTGCATAGTTTTTCACAGCAAAGATGACCTACTCCCCCCCCCCCCCGCCATAAAGTCAGATGAAAAACTTTGGTACCAACTATAATTGATTGTTTTTTAAGTTAGAAATGAGTTTCCCATATGTCCTGAAGCAGATGAAAATAACTGAATAATAAATAAGAATGTTTTATATTTGCAGTATTTGGAGCCTTTAATCTGAGGATTTTAATACAGCTCTGAAAAGAATTTCCTAATTAACCTTCACTTTACTATGAACAAGACAAATCCTTGTAACTTTCCTTTTAGCTCAGATGAAAAATAAGAGAAAAAAAGGAAGGAAATTGTGTGATTTTCTTCTATTTTGTGCCCCCATGCTAGCTCATAATCACTAACGCAAAGCATTTCTCTAAGGTACAACGACCTCATTGTCATTCTTTGCACACATAAGTCTCACAGTGAAGCAATTTTCTAAATTCTAGTTAACTGTCCTACCTGGAGGCAAGGGTCAAAGTTCAAATTCTAGTGGTACTCCTGTTAGCAGAGCAGTGAGGAACCAATATAAGTTGTGTGTAAACTGATTCTCCCTGTTGCACCTCAAGACTGAGCTACAGAAATATGAAGAATGCCTCTTCAGACAACCATCCAGAAGAAGAGATGCTGAGGTCAGTATTTGCTTGTTCCCAAAGAAACCACCACTGCTGACATCACAGGACTGAGGAATCTGCATGGCTCAATGGCAGGTACATTAAGACACATGAAAAGTGACCAAACCCCTTCAGGCTGAGGAGGAAATTCCCTATCCTAAAAGAAAAAGTGGGTAAATCATCACCCTCACCTTCCCCCGTGTTACTAGGGTTGAAGCAAAGTAAAGAGATATGCCAGCAAATACATTCTACTCAAATTAGTGCCTTGTTTGAAATGCTGTGAAACTGCTTTTTTCCAGCAAAAAGACTATCCCAGGAAAAAAACCCCAAACAAACCCCACCGAACAAAAAGCACCAAAAAACCCCAATACAAACAACCACTCCCCCCATCCTTACAGCCTGACTCAGCTATTCTGTGCTGTTTATCCAATCACTTTCCTGCACTGTTGTTGCTTTCTCCTTAGCTGGTTCCAAGTCCCACCTTCCTGAAAGCGTCTCCAGGACAAAGCCGCCCGGTGCAGCCAGCACACACAGAGCAGAGAGCTGACTAAAACAGACCAATGGTGAAATGAGCAGCAAGAGCCTTGCATAGGGTTCTACAGGAGAGATTTAATGTGTCTGCACCCCTGCAAGGGTTCAGGGAAGTCTCTGGGGGAGAACAATGAGGGGTCCGGGCTAAAGGAACTGATGAAGCAACTCCCAGGGCAAATCAAGTAACAAGGGCTGAAGCCACCAATGGAGCCAACCAGGGGAGAAGAACTGGGGAATATTAACATAACAGAACAGAGCATTCCGGGGAAGCTTTCTCAGCAGGCCCACCGGCCTCTACACACTGTTACTTTCCAGTGTAACTTCTCTCACTCAAAGTAGGCTGAATTGACAGAAATGAACTCAAATTCTGATGTTGCAGCATTCATGTCAGTCACATTCAATAGATATCGATTCCTCCCTCTCCCTTTTCCACAAACTGCTGAAGTCGGATAGGGGTTGAGGAAAGAATAAAGGAATTCTGGAGATTATCTGAGATAAAACTCCTCTTTGTCAGGGACAGGAAAGGGGAAAGCCATCTTGATCACTGAAAATGCTGACTGAAAACTTCCATGTCAGGTCTCACACTGATGACAGTGAAAAGTAGGAAACAACATGGGCTGTGAAGCACTCTGTCATCACAGAGTAAATCATGAAGTTAAATGCTTGAGTTTCAAAAATTATTACAGGGAACAGTAAAGCTAATTTTGTAAAAAACAAGTATAACCTATATGAAAAACTTAAAAAACCTATAAGGTTTAATTCATACAATCAAAACAGTAACCAGAACAACAGGTGGCTATATATTAAAAATGTACATGCACATGACACACACAATAATATATCTCTGACTCTAAACCAAAAATAAAATTTCATGGAAGAAGTAGTAATCAACCTATTTATTTAAAAATTGACTTAGATCACAATACTAACCTTATTAAAATTCTGTATTTGTTTATCAGAAATAGTTCTGTGTTGAATACTGAGAAATGAAGACTGACAAATCTAAAACCAGATATTATTATATCATTCCATGCATTACCCCACAAAACTGAAATATTTTCTGCAATTTTTTTACCAATCTCTTGAATTTTTTTATTTGCTCTGAGTATTAGCTACCTGAAGACAAGTCATGTTATTACAATTTCAGAAATTATATCCAAGTGTTGTTTGTTTTTAAAGATGAAGCCTTAACAATAATTACATACCTACAATATTTGTCCCTCAGTCTTAAAGCTCAACACTGTATTTGCCAGTATACAAATGCTGGTTATCAAGTTTGGTGTTTCCACACAGAAAGAATTCTAACTGAGATACCCTTGCCTTCTAACACAGAATCCTAGAACCATTTATGTTGGAAAAGACCCTGAAGACAATCGAGTCCAGCCACAAACCTAACACTGCAATTTCCTAGCTATTTCCCTAAGTGCCACACATACACAGCTTTTAAATACCTCCAGGGATGGTGACACAACCACTTACTTCCCTGGGAAAGCCTCTTCCAATGCTTGACCATCCTCTTAAAGAACTTTTTCCTAATATCCAATCTAAACCTCCCCTGGTGCAACTTGAGGCCATTGCCTCTTGTCCTATCATTTGCTGCTTGTGAGATTAGACAGACTCCCCCACCAGGCCAACACCTCCCTTCAGGCAGTTGTAGTATGATAAGGTTCTCCTGAGCCTCCTTTTCTCCAGGCTAAATCCCCCCAGCTACCTCAGTCACTCCTCATCAGACTTGTGTTCCAGACCCTTCACCAGCTCTGTTGCCCTTCTCTGGACTTGCTCCAGCACCTCAATGTCTTTCTCATAGTGAGGGGTCCAAAAGTGAATGCAGGATTCCAGGTTTAGCCTCAGCAGCACCAAGTACTACCCCAGAACTGCCGGCCCCACTGTTGCTGATACAGGCCCAGGATGACATTGGCCTTCTTGGCCACCTGGGCTCACTGCTGGCTCATGTTCAACTCAACCAGCACCCCCAGGTCCTTTCCCATGGGACAGCTTTCCAGACACTTTTCCCCCAGCCTGTAGCACTGCAGGGATTTGTTGTGACCAAAATGGAAGATCCAACACTTTGCATTGCTGGACTTCATATAATTGACCTCAGCCCATCTTGCCTTCTCTCCACCTTCTTCTGGTATTGAATAGCTTTGTACACTGCTTAACTTCTGTGGTAAGCTTGCCTCTGTATGCCTTGGAATATCTCAAGCCATCTATAGAAAGTTTAAATATTCCTCGGCTGTGCAGCTTCACTTAAGCCAGTGCCAGCTGTTTGCTACTCACCAGAAGCAAAGAGATGAAATATAGCTCAGACCCTGGCTATATTCTCAGAAACATTTATTCCCTCCGTCTTGAGGGACAGAGCGATGTGTGACCAAGAGGGGAGCACAGATAAGAGCATGAGGCTTTGTGTCCAGTTGGTTTTGTCACAAAGAGGGGGAAAGGGGATACCAGGGGCAGAGCTGGGATAAACAACCAACCAGATCAGAGCCCGGGCTGCTTGAACTTTAGACAAAGGAATATCTCAGAGTCTCATGACAGAGACCCGGCCAGGCCGGGCGAGGGGTGGGGGTGTGTGCACCGCAACAACTTCTTCTGCCATTGAGCGAGGTACTCTTCTGTTAACTTTAGCTGTGGCTCCTTAATGATTAGGGAACCGATTGTTACACAGAGTGATCCACAGAGTAAACCCAGCCTGCTTTGGAAATAAGGCCACAAAAACAAAGCTACAAAACAAAACAGGTGAGGATAAACAGAACACATAGAGCTGAAGAGCATAATTTAAGGCAACTGGATTATCAATATAAATGTACTCTGAAGGCAGATTCACAGCTAGCTACTATTGCACAGCATGACTATATCAAAGCAAGATATCATTAAGGCACCCTCATTAACAGTGCCTGCCAAGGATAGGTAGAGTGCAACTTACCAGAACTATTACTCCTATCACCCAGAAGCAGGAATGTAAGAGCTGGAATGGTTTACTCCATAAAAGATATTTACCAGGCAACCAGTCAGGACAGAGATGACTTGGAATGTGTAGTGGAACAGGAGGATGGCTGACTGTCTGGTACCTGCAGTGGATGAGATTTATCTCATACTTATCTCTGAGCAATAGCAGAATTTGCACTATCTTTTTGCTACAAGTGCCTCAACACCTGCTGTGACTCAGGAGCCCATGCAGCCCAGGAGCAGGCTGTTTCAAAACTATTTGGCACTTCACTGTGTTCCCTCTCACCTGATCTAGCTCAGCTTTGCTTGTGACTCATTTAGCCTGCTAATCTCAGGAGAGGCAAGGCTTCATCTCATGCATTCAGGTTACTCTGGTGCTAGTTAATTTATGATGGATTCTAGTATATTACGAGACATTGCTGATGGGATCAGATCAACTCATTTTCTTAACCACCTTCACATGTCAATTTTGCAGAGACAAAGGTGTTTATGTTTCCATTACTCCACCTGCTCTACATGTTGAGTTGAAATAAGCCAGTCAACTTAAAACTGACTTTCCTCTCAGAACACTGGCAGTATGCAATTCAGCAGAGAGGGTTTAACCCCCCCTTTATATCTTTATCACCTCTGGATCATCTTTACTTTGTTAAGATGTTCATATAAAAACATATATAGTCTCATGACATTGTCACATTTTTTTCCCCATACTACACTTTAGAATTGCAGTGTGCTGTAGTTTTATATTAACTACCTGGTCTGATTTGATATCTGAGGCTACAATGAGGAAACCTCAGAACAAAAAGATTCAGAGTATGAGGCCTTCTATCAATACTAGATATGTTATCTGTTGTCTCTTTCCTGTCTGTAAACTTTGCTAGTATTTCTGAAGTTCATGCTATTGGCACTTCTTTTATCAGCATGATTCTCTATAAATATTTGCAATCCAGAATAGACTGTCACATTATCCTCAAGTAGCAGTGACAAGTAGACATGCCTACTGGAGCAAGGTGTGATATTACAACCCAATAAATACATTCTTCTATTCAGTGTGGATTATGAGGTGGTACACACTCACTAAAATCTGACCAGAATTACCTCACACATCAGGTTATCTCGTGATATGTGGGGAGTAACCATGACAGTGGCTGCTCCGATCTGTGTAAACCATTGTGTCTTGAATTGAAAATCACCCTTTTGGTTTCTACCATATAATACTTTTGCTTTCTTTGCTAGAATTTACTTTCAAGAGTTATACTGCAGATAACAGTCAGGACAGACTACGTAGTTCATAGTTATAACCAGTAATAATGGATGTTGCACAAGGTGATTTTCTCCTTACTCATCACAAATATCTGGAATGGTTAATATTTGAAGTACAAGACATAGGGCAGTCCTTTTCAAAAGCAAACAAAAAACCAAACAAAACCAAAAAAACCAACCAACCAACCAACCAACCAACCAGCCAAAAGAGGGCCTGTCCTATTTTGAAGAGGAGCTGTATCAAAATAGTGTGCTTTTACTTACAGATATGTATTTGGAGTGTGCAAACAGAAACTGGATTATTCTTCTTCAGATATACTCTGTGGACTGCTCAGTATAATGCTACACAATTATACCTGTGCATGCCTCTTAAAAACACAAATGTTGGGTGTGATTTCAAGCTAATAATTTGTACATATTGCTATATTATGGAATAAATTATCAGAATAATAAGAACACTTTAAAGAACAAGGGACAACTTTTATTACCTCAGAGTTGACCACTTCCTCCTATATAGAACTCAGTTCAAAATATATTCATATGATATTTTTAATTTTATCTAAGGCTAACTTTCTTCTACAAGGAATAGCACAGATATTTCTGATCTACAATATCATCTTTTCAGAATAATGTTGTGGCAAAACATACAGCCTTCCTTGAAATCATATTTCTGGGATAAACAACCAACCAAGTTCTGTCAGAATGGTGTAGCTTTGGGGTTTTTTGTGCTATTCTGGAATATCAGTTCACAAACTTCCAAATGGTTGAAAATACTCATACTGTATATATGCATATTATTTTATATGAGACATATAAATATAAACCATCTTTTCTTTCTGACTTCCTTGTAAGTAGTTACAGAACACTTGTCAAAGAAAGAGCAACTAGAGCTTAAGTATTTTGAGATGTTTGCTTCCAAACTAATTACTAGCTTTCTACCTTAAAACATCAGAGGCAAAATTTTAACCACCATATTAATAGCTAAATACCAGGTGAGATTGCAACTAAACATTTTCAGAATATGCTGCCACTGTTCTTCCATTGAAACAAACCATTTTGAAAGATACACTGCTCCCTAATCAATCAAATTCCTCTTGTTAATTAGAACTAAGGTTTTAACAGATGTCCACATGTTCCTGGCAGGCGCTTCACAATCTATAGTTTAAAGCATTTCGCACAATTAATTAATTGTCTTTTTCATCTTTATAACACAGAATACAAGCTTAAAGACCACAGGGAAATGATAATTAAATGAAGAGTACAATTATTAGTCTCTGTTGTATTGGCTATTTGCAAGAATGCAATCTGATCCCAACTGGGTTAGATGAAATCATAAAACACTTATCTGCACCTTTAGCCTTGATGAGATTGTGATATTTATGTTCTCTTGTAACATAAACTTCTCTTAGCTGATCATGAACAACCGACTGCAAAAATATGGTTTGGATTTGCACGACAGATATTGAAGTAATATAGCAGAAGGTTGTGTGGAAAACAAAAAAAGAGATGTTATTTATGATCTCTCTCAAGGCTGGCCAACCTTCTTCTCTTATTGGAACACTTATTAGTATGTTTTCTCCTGAGGACACTTCTCTCAAATGACTCTTCTCTTAATATCTGTTTTCTCTACTTCAAAATATCAAGTTTGGGCTAATTTTTTTTTTTTTTTTCATGTCACAGAAATTCATTCTTCAAAATTAAGAAAAAAGAAAGGTGCTAACAGAAAAAAACTTTAAAATCTGATTTGTACTTCAGTTGAAAGCAGACACTTTGTGGACTCCTAGTGTATCTCTACACAATAGATGGGGAATATACAGTGGCCTAGAAAGCAAAGAAAATATTTGCCTTTGTTGACAGTGAAATAACAAGACCTTTCTTCTAGTTTGTGTGCTTCCAGATTCAGTCTCCTGCTTAGAATGGCTCAGTCTATTCATGATTTCCCAGATCCATCCACATCCACTGTACCATCCTGGCACCACAAAAGTTTTAAAATGAGGATGAACTTAAACCAGATTATTTTATATTGTTTAAGAATGGAACTAAGAAGCTGAACCTTGATCTCCAGGTTCTTATACTCTTATACTCTTCACACATGGAGAGAGTAACAAGCAGCACATCTGAACATTTTGAAACATGCATTAAACCTGGTAACAGTGCAACATGCCCAAAGCAAGCACTGTCAGCTTTTGGCAAATATTTTATTATTCAAGCTTGATGTTTTTGGTGGGCTTTCCCTCTACTAGTGTATCCAGTCTTACTAGCCACCTTTTTATTCAACTTCACTTCTTCTAAATGATCTGCCATCTCTGCTGCATATTTCCCAATTATTAAATAATTTCTTATATATCTTTCTGTCTTAGAGAGAATACTCACATTTTCAGAACTAATTAGTTTGGATCTCATCTTTGCAGTTTAAGAATACTAGTTTGCTGCTGCTTTAAATAAATGAGCAATGTGTCAAATTTATTTTACAGTATGAATTTATTTTACAGTATTTTATTGGAAATGTAGATTTGCTCCACAAAAGACTGGGAAAAGTCAAGTGCCATGCAAAAAGATTCCCGACACACAACAGATGGTGGTAGCCAATGCATAGGGTGGTTGGAGACCACAGAAATGAACATTGCAGAAGTAATCACCGAGGTTAGAAGCACACGTTGGAAAGCTATGTTGGTTTTCTTTCATTTGGGTATTATTTCTAATTTAAATTAATATATACATTTAAGAAGTCTTTGTGTAGGTATTACTAAGCATAGTTAAGGATAAAAGACCTCAAATCTGATCTCAAGACTTGCTTTTTGCAGCGCTTGCAATACGTAAAGATTAAGCCCAGGTTTTATAATTAATATAAAAATTAATAATAATAACAATAAAATATTAAAGGAAGTACCTAAAAAATGTACTACCACTGAACACAAGATCTGAAGTGTGAATAGCCAACCTACTAGTAGTGACAATCACAGGCAACATAAAAATAATTTTTAGCATTTTGTAATGCTAAAGTGTTTGCATTTGTTGCACAGTATAAATATAATGCCACAGGGACAAAATTTGTAACAGCCAGAACTGTTGCTGTGGTAAGTATTACCAAATGGTGAAGGACACTGGAGAGACTCACCATGTCTGAATTACAGTAGAAACTGCAGCCAGGAAATGCCTTAAATGACTTATGCAGTGTAAGGCTGGTCAAGAAGCTGGAAAACTTTTAAATGTATATGTGAGCCTGGATAATGTCTCTAGACTCACTCTCCAAATGTGCTAAGTCTTTTCCCACTTCCACTGACTTCCATGAGGACAGGAGGCTCTCAGCCCCTGGGGAACTGCATTGCCATTGCCATGACTGAGCTCATGCATATAAAATTAACAACAAGCATTTGGACCTGCCCAAGGCAGTTTAATTGGATTTAATTGTACAACTCGTATGCACCTAAGGATTTGGGTCTAATTCAGTAAATAAGATTCCTAAGTGAAATTATCATGCTAGAAGTAAGAAACCTGCCATAGAAGAGTTTACCTAAATCAATATGAGGCCTACAACAAAACAGCAGTTGACTATGAAGCACTAGGACAACTTTCCTGTTCTGAAAGAGTAATATAAGGCTGTTCCTTGGCTAAAGCAATGCCTGCTCCTTTGCTTTTTTATCTGACAAAATAAAATATAGTAGTAAGGATTTAAAAATCACTTACATTGATTAAACAATTGTGGCAATTCGGAGCTATTAATATTCATTTATATATTATAAATTTCAGTACAGTTCTGTTGAGTCACACAAATGGAAAACATGGCCAACTGGGTGGATATATGACTAGATTAGTATACCGAGACAAAACATCCTGTTATGTGTCTGCAACATAGATTAGCTTATTGATTTGAATACATGGATTATGCAATTCAGATAGGAGAAACAAAGACAGCAGTATCACTTGGGACAGCACACAGGGGCAGTAGGTGAATGGCCTGAAAGACTAATTACAAGAGAGATACGCCCCAAACTATGCCTATGGAAAAGGACACTAATATCACCTACAGCAGTCTGAAAAAAAAATCTTTAATCATTTTTTACCAATTCTACCTTTATTAGACATGCCTGTTTTTAAACAGGCAGCCTGGAACAACAACAACAATACACAAAAATATCCATCAATGAATAAGATCCCACTTGGATACATACAGTCATACATGGTGAACTTCATACACTATTTATGCATATATACAACTAACAGACTTGTTATACAGTATGATCACGCAAAAGGGGAATCTTCATCATCACTGACCGTGTACACATGCAGATAGGAAATACTTCTTCTTTCTCTTTGATCAGCCTGTGAGATTTGTGCTAATTTCTTCAAAAGGAGTGACAGTCATCTCCTAGGAGGTGGCAGAAACTGCAGATTTCTTTGGGAAATGCAGCAGCCTCAGTTACTGCATGCCAAAGACAGGGCACCCTCATCCTTCAGCTCAAAGAGCACCTGAATGATTGCTAAGAGCAGCAAAGGGCTGTGAGCAGAGCAACAGGAGATACTGCCAAGGCCCAGTAAGCACAGCAGTGAGGAGATGACTGAAAGCAAAGATCATCCTGCAAGGTCACAGGCAGAAGAAGGTCACTGATTTATAAACCTTGTATTTCCATTCTGCTTCATCTGGCCACTTGGAGTTTTCTAGTGCTTTTATTAATTATTCCAGTTCATAGCCTAAGAGAATCTGGCTTTTTGAACTTCAAAGCCATTTGGATCCTCTTTGGAAATCTCTTTATAAGGAAGAGGTTCAGGTCCCACTGCCTCAAAGCTCTGGCAGTTTTGGGCTCTCTCACAGCTCTCAGTTCTCAATGAAAGCCTAATAGAAAGTACACTTTTTCACAAGGAAGATAATGTCTTTTACAAACTATAGAATTGAACCATTGGCAAGTACAACATAAAGGGCTCACTTGAGCACGCACTGTATCTCCTACAGATTTGATTTACCTAGCCATGTGATTCTCCATTCATGCAGCTACTCTCAAAAAGGAAAAAGGTGCAGTAATATTGATGATACAAAAAGCCCAGACAAAGAAAGCATAGCAAGTGTGTCAGCAGTAAACCAACTGTGAAGCACAGAAGCTGGAGTCCAAGCAGGGATAACTAATAACAAGTTACCTTTAAATACAGATGTCTGTAACTGTGCCAGCAAACTGTGAAGTTGCACAGCTAGAACTGTACTTTACTGCCTTAGATGAAGCTTTTTGATATGAATTTTCATTTGTAGTATTTGGTCTTTACCCTCACACTTTTCATTTGGAGGTAAATCTAGCTGAAACCATTTGAAGTGTACCCAATAAAGGTTGCCATAGCTAGCAGTAATCTCCAAACATATACTTTTTTTAAAAAAATCAAATTTCTAAAGACTATTACTATGATCAAAGAGTTCAGGCTCCTCATCAGCTTTAGATAGTATGGATTATCACCATAAATCTTATGTGAATTGTGTTATGGTGATGCTTATTTGACAACTCTTCTTACTATCTGCCATTGTAAAATGTCCTGCAAATACAAAGCACTATCTAAGAATGCTGCATATGTGCAAGTCTATGCTCTTGGAAGCTGTTAATTTAACACTAACATACTGGCAACAATAACAGAAAATAGAGAAGAAATATATCCTTTCAGAGACAAATTCTCTTGATCTCAGTAAAGAAAATTTCCTGTCAGATTAATGCTATAGAAAGCAGAAGATTTGGTCCACTGTTTTAAAGACTTTTCATTTGAAAAAAGGTAAATAAAGCAATTTCCTAGTACTGGGGTTTGAGATTTTCAAAGCAGATATAGCTATACTTATTCTCTAACGGAATATGTCCTTTATAGGGCAGACATTATGTCCTTGGGCAGACAAGTCCACCTGCCCAAACTTAAAAAAAGCAAATTATCTGACTAAAGAAAAACTCTCTATGAAAACTAAACAGGACATTTGTATAAATGAATATTAAAAATATTCAAACTGTATAATACTATGAACTGGTAACTGACATATTAGTAGAACAAATAAAATATTAGGCTAGATCAATAATTTTCTGACTTTAGTAATATGAAACTTCTCATTTAAGTTGAAAATTTTGAAGAGTCCTTTCCAAAAATATTCATGGTTTATTCTTCTATGGTAGCTGTGCAATTTGGGAATGAAATTGATGAAAGTTAACTTATACAGATTTCTGGGATTTTCTCCAGAAACTGAACAGGTATTTACAAGGAGATGAACATGAATTTACTCTGCAGCTGATTGTACAGAGTTGTTTAGAGTAAGGAACACAGCGGCATTCAATTTTGTTCACCTACAAAAAGACAGATTCTTCACAGCTCTTGGTGCTACTGGTCAACAACAGGAGCAGTGGTGGCAGCTATGACATCCTCAACCATATATCAAAATTCAGCTCATTTCCATGAATAGCCAGTATTCTCTACTGTCACAGGATCATAAAGAGGCAGAAATCTCCTTTGACTAATTTTTCTGGTTTTTTTTTTTTTTTTTACTTTTCTACTTTTTTTTTCCTTAAAGACTAAATATTGCTTCAACAGATGACTGAAAATATGGCAGAGTTTTCATTTACTGTTTGTGGTTCTGCTGGCTGTGAATGTGATCTGAATTGGTAGATTTGCAAAAGGGATGGCAAGCTGTTTTCCTGAGTTGAGAGTAGTTGTACAAAGCAATTTGTCTGTTAAAGCATACAGCTAAATTAATGAAAGATTTGTGGACATTTCTTCCCACTTTTATGTAATAATCTGTATAGATTTCCTCATGCCAATCTACCCACACTACATCAACAACAATAAAGTTTTTGCCCCTACACATCTTTCAATTTGCAAATCTTGAAAAATATCACATTTTATTAGGCAGAGAAACCATAAGGCAAAATGGCCTCTTTTCTCTGAATTTATAAGCTTTCAATACAATAGACACCATAAAGCTTTAAGATTTTGATTCTATCTCCAAAATGTTATAAATAGAGAACATATTCTACTTGTTCATTACAAATTCTTCAAGCATTGGGACCAATTATGTGCATCCCTTATTAAGAATGGTGGATGTATGATTCTTCAGAAGATACAGATGCACTTGTTTAGCAAACTACTGAATGGAGAAGTTAGGTATTTCTCTATAATTCAAGAGTGTCTTATTAAGAAATGCAAATCCCTTAAACATGTATAGATATTGATTGCTACCATAAAAAAAACTATATTGTAAAGCCATACAGTTTTTACAAAGCCCCTTTAGCAGGTTAATATGTCAAAGTAATGTATAACACAATTTAAAACAATTACAAATCCTTGAAGCATACCAAGCAAGAAAATAACTAAATGATATTGTACTAAAGGAAGATTAGTTTTTGATGGGTATTGAATTCTTCAACTCTTCAGTGAAAATCTTTGATGCAGAATTGCAGGTTCGAAAATAATAGAGTCCTTGACATCAGCAAGTGTCTTTAGAAATTACAGGTGGTACTTACTTTCTATTTTGCATATACCAAGTGCCTGCAACTGTATTATCTGGGTTCTTTTCAGTCCTATTTACAGGTAGCAGAAAATTAGAGACTAAGTCCAGTATCACACAGAGCATGGCACTTAGTAGCAAACTCAGGACCTCGTATTCAAAAACATCAGCACCTTGATAATCAATTCTTGATTCTCATGAGGGCCCTTGTGTTCAGTTCAATTCAGCTCCATTTACTGGTCTGAATTCTGCAAACAACAGAAGGCAAACCCGTGTTTTGGCACAGAGATGTAGATACTGGCTGAAGTCTTCTGGAGAATCCTGTTTAAAGTGCAAATACAAAGGTATCCAAAAATGTGTTACGGGCGGTTATGTCTTCTAGATAGAACGGACAGTGTTGTGTGGTAAGTGCTACTGCTTAGGTTATGTGCCTGAAGTGTGTGGCTTTTTCTCATAAGGGTAACTTAAAAGATTAACAGACACAGTGTGAACAACAGAAATCACAAGAAAACTTGGAAGGCAAGAGGGGATAATAAAACAGTTTCATACTGATGTGCTTTTGCTTCAAATCTTCTAAACTGCATATGCAATATTTTTGAAACTGCATCCTCACAGTAGGCTGTAGTTTACACCATAACTTAAAACGCTATGCAAATCCATGTCAACATATGTACTAAAGTCTTGCTAGCAAAAAATATTCTGTGTATCTAATACTCTTAATTGTGCTTACTATACCATTTTCTGCCATTATGTTTTCAAATATTAAATAAATTATGCAAAAAAAAATTTCTGATGGTATCTGGTTTTAAACATGTTCTCTGGCACTGAAGGTGATAGCAAGTAAATTAAATTCCATTAAAATGAATGGAAAGGTGTAAATACTGATCTAACAGCATTTGAAGCTTTTTTTTACCTTTTTCTTACTTCTAAAATTATCAAAGTAATCCATAAAGCTTCTCTAGTTTCTAATGCAACGATATGTTCTTCATCGCTACTGTAGCAAAGAAAAAATTACCCAGGTGGAATTTCCTTTCCTGATTGTTATGACAACATCCATACAATGGCACTTCCAGTCACCAAAAAAATTACATTAAATCTATGCGTAGACTCTTCAGTCTCCACACAGGCAAAACTCAAAATAATTAATTATGTCTTCAATGTATTAGTTTTCACTTTAGTTTGTTTTTTTTTCCTTCCAAGAGTTAACACTTATTCAATTAAACTTTTGAGCTTTTCTTAGTATTTATGTTAATTATACAAATGTCTATAATGTTCTTGAAGAACTTGCTGGAAGTCACAGCTAAAGCAAGACAAAAAAGAAGTAATTTTCATCCCTGGGAATAGAGGTAGAAAGAGACAGAAGAGCCAGGAAAGAAGAGCCAGTATAACCAAAGTTTATAGATGAACAATGCAAGCTGAGTGAGGAGCTTGTTTTATTGTATACTTGCTATAAAAAATAAGGGTGCAAAGGGAGAATTCTGACTGAACAAGAAGTGTGCAGATTGCTTTTCAAGCTGCTAATTTATGTCACTCAAGGATAAACTCAAAACAACCTAAATCACTGTAAAGATTAGGATTTTAACTGAAAGGCTTCCCTGTGCTAAAAGCTATAGAGCTGGTTATGTAGTAAAGAATTTTGGCCTATCTAGGTCTAAAGAATAGTTATCAGAAGAGTTAAATAGACTCTTCCAGTTCATCAACAGCTACAGGTTTGCTACCCAAAGAGTGAGTAATAAATGGAAATATCCAAACAAATGTTTTCGCTGTTTTTTACCCTTCTGTTTTACAATCTTCTTGATGGATTTGATGAACTCATGCCTTCCCCCAAAAAATAATGAAATTCTAATAAAAAAAAAAAATTCTAATAACACAAATAATGAATATTTTTTTTCTCTTTATTGACTAAACAAAACTATATTTGGAAACTCACTATCTAAATAAATTCTGCCAAAAAATCACAGACTTTGTAAGAACAAAACAAATTTTCTGAATTAAAATATGGAAGAAGGCTATATCACCACTCAAATTTTTAGATACTTTAAATGTCATGTTTTATTAGGCTCCAGGAAGAAATGCTTTTCATGGCTTTAATGCATTATAATTATTGTTCCTACCTGGCAAGGTGCTGGAGGCTCATTTTGTTTCCAAAACTAATGCAACTGGTGGGCAAAATCACTCAGTCTGCATAAATATGTATGTAATGATCATAGTAATGCAGAAAGGAGGTCTATAAAGGTATTAGGGGAAGAACATTTTAAAATAAGTGCCTAATGTTTCCTTAATAAATTATTGTGAATACAGAATCTGAATGGATGGTATGCACATAGGCCAAAACTGGAATCTCCCTTTTTGAAAATTTTCAAGCACTGGAAAATCCATACCCAGAACAAAGCAAATCTGTGCAGCATGAATTTCTCTAGTAGCTGGTCAAACACATCAGTGTTTGGAGTCTTTTTTCTAGTTAGAACAATGAAAGTTCAAGCTACATGACACCTTAACTTTGATAAAACAAAACACTATAAACCAGCAAGGAATAGGCTTTCACAAGAGAAAGATCAGGTTAGGTTTCCTCCTGTTTCAAAGAACTATAATTTGACAGCTGAATTCTAATAATACCCTGGAAAAAATCCATGGAGAAGAAGAAAATCAACATGGACACAGGGATTTGCCTTTCACTTTTTCAGTGCAGGGCAAAGGAAGGGTAGTTGGGAAAGTGGTCTGTGTGCTGTATATAACCTGAATAGAAGACTTGAGCAAAGAGCCCTGTCAGTCTGGCTTCCTCCAGGGGCACGACATTCATTTACACAGAAGAGAACTCCTGAGACTGCATAATGTGCTAACATGAATAAATTTTTTCCCTGCCAGTGGAAGATTTGACTGTAGCATTATTATCAACTAATCTTCTCCATTCATTTTACAGATTACAAAGACAAGCACAAAGTGGATTTTTACAGTAAGTAAAAGATTTAACTGAAAAGTATTTTGACAATGCATTAACATATATATTTCTTTACGTAAGCCAAACTTGTAAGAAACTTAATGAATTGCTTTTATGTCATCCCCAACATAACTGTTGAGGTGCCTACACAGCATGGATCTTTAATAGAAAAAAACCCCATTCCTAAAGACTGTACAAGTCTATGAAGCTGTTTCTCAAAATACTCTAGAAAAAAATGGATCCAGTTCCAACAGTTTTCCATTGTCTGGGGGATACATGATATGGGTCTGAAAGCATATAGCTGACTCAAACAGAATTCATGATTGTATATGCTCAAATTTGTTAAATGTTGAGTAAGACTGAAGTATGAAGTATACTTTTAAGCATAAGATGAAGAGTTGTTTTATCTTTCCTTTCCTCTATTTTTGTTAAGTATCTCTCAAATACAGTAAGACATCAACTCAATGCAAGAAAAATAATCCCTGAGAAAAATTCCTCAGGTGACATGCCACTTCTTAGCAACTGATAGATTTCTACTGGAATTATTTATCTCCTGAAATAATCAATACATAGAATCACAGAATCATTTAGGTTGGAATAGACCTTTAAGATCATTAAGTCCAACCATAAACCTGACACTGCAAGTCCACCACTAAACCATGGAGCCTAAGTCACTAGCTGTGATCCCCAAGTGCCACTTCTAGATATCTTTTAAATACCTCCAGGGATATTGACTCAACCACTTTCCTGGGCAGCCTGTTTCAATACTGGACAACTCTTTCCATGAAGATATTTTTCCTAAAATCTAAACCTTCTATGGTGCGACTGAGACCATTTCTTCTTGTTTTATTGTTTGTTATTTATAGATACTGATACCTTCTTTAATGAAGAAAAAGGCTAACAGTCATGTTGCATTATTTTATGGAGCCTTTCATCTGCAATCAGTGTCTATGCCTTAATGTCAGAATAAGTCCACAATTTTAAACTAACCAGTAAAGAGGATATGTGGCTAATTTAGGTTTGTCTTAATTGTGCTGCCTACCTAAGCTAAGTATACCTTGTTTCTGTGCACAAGACTGACTGTACTTCATCAGATCAAATTCCCATTGATTTAAGTGGGAAGGGAAAAAACATCTATAATTTGCAAAAGCTGCACCACTCTGTTTACCAATAATGATTTTGTTTTCAGTTTAGGAGACAGAATGTCTATTTGTCTACTAAGAAAATTCTACAAGACAACAATATCCACTTTTCACCAAAATATTAATTAAGCTTCTAGCGTCTAACTGTAGTCCCACAATATAATCAATGGATTATTTCCCAATGCTTCATAGTATGCTTCAAGCATGTAATAGCATATCAAGATCTACAATCCTCTAAAGACTTGCTTACTTTTCTTTGAGATTAAACTCACCCATATCATGATAGATCCAGTTGACATTGGGAATCAGAACATTTCTCCCATATTTAAAAAAAATCAAATTCTATCTCTACAAACATGCCTTTTTCTCAGATTGTGCAGATTCTTTGAGAGAAGTCTTCAGTTTAATACTGTGTCTACTAACAAAATATGTCTTTTTTTTCACGGCCTGTTTCTTCCCTCCAAGATGAACATGAATGCAGAAGTCTGGTTCCATTTCCAAGCTGCATGAGATATGACTAGCATGAACTGCTTTTCACTCTGCCATGCAGTGTCTGTATTGGTAAAAACTGCCTTCACAGAGGTGTATGAAAGAGCATCTCTGTCATTACTGTGGCTTTAAGCTTCTTTTCACTTTCCATTTTGTATTATTTTTTCTTATGCTCTACAATTTGCTATTGTATATTTGTTGGTCTGGTAACAGCCTTGATGATACACAATTAATAGATAGTATATACAGCTTTAATTCTATATATTGGTTTTCATTCAAAAATGTGTCCTTAAGTTGAAAATCTACTAGAAATGCAATTCAATTATTAAAATGCAATTATTCCTAAGGCATAAAATCATGACTATAACTAGCGTACCTCCCCCCCCACCTGGCAGTTTGGGGGAAAAAAAATTAAACTTAAGTTCTCCAAGCCTCTGAGACCTGGTTTTTGAAGGTGTGATATTTACAACATCATAAAGTTTTTTTAGCATTCTTGTTATTTTCTGATTATTAACATTGGAATTTTTTTTCCAAATTTTACACTCCTCTCTTTCACTCCCTGAAGTTTTCTATTTCCATTCTGTGCTTCTGTTGTTTAAGTACATTAAGTGTGCTTTGCTTCCTAATGCTTTCCAATTAGCAAAGCATTTACTGAGCTTTTATAGTCAATACTCTGTGATGGCAGAACCAGCTTCTGAAGATTTAAAAACTGAGACTACCACTATTCAAATAACTCATGAGGAAGAGTAAAATATATAATCACCAGCTAGCTTAATGTTTTTAATACATATTGAAAACAATTTCGTTGCATCTGGCAAGAGACCACTAAGTTAAGCTTAATTCCATTAAAGCCAGCCACTATGACTGTATAATAGGAATGTTTTGCATAACATAAGTTGATAGAACTCTTTGAAGATAATGCTGCTGTGATAGATAAGAGTGACATGGACAGTATGCATTTTTCAGGAAGCATTTGATAAGGCTACACATCAAAGATAATTGGTTATTGTAAGGAAACCTTACACAGAATAGAATATATCTTAGAGAACTAGAAAATGCAGAGTTCCATGAAGACAAAAAAATTTTGTCTTGATAACTGCAAACTATAACACAAACATAAGTCTGTAAGTAGCATGGACACCACACTGGACATATGAGATCACAAAAGCATAAACTCATGCAATTTGGCACAGTGAAATTCTGCTACATTGAAAAATAAAGGTGTATCTATTTTTATCCTAAAATTTAAGTCAAGAAATGCATCCTTTTCTGGACCATTACTGTGAATAGAAAGAAATTAATCTCTTCAACTTTATGCCAGTGCTTCTACAAAAAATAGTGCACATGGAGGTATTAACTATGAAGTTGTGTCTCCATTTTTTAAAATTGAAAATAAGAGATCGCTTGTCTGCTTGATCTTTTTTATTCGGTTTTTTGTTTGCTTACCCCCTTTTGGAGAAGCTGAGTTAAGATAATTAGGCAGCTCTACCTAGAACTGAGATTAATTTGATTTTAGCATAATCTCTAAAGAAAATCAGAGAAGTTTTTAAATGCCTTTGAGTAACTTGTATAAAGCATTATGAAAATGTACCAGGCTGACAATTCCTGCAGTGTAGTGAGAGAGATTAGATGCTTTGCATGAATTATGATATTCAGAGTGGGTCTATCTCTTTTGAAATCAAGTACTCCTAATATCTGAAGATCTAGCACCAGCTGGCTCATATCTTCATATTCTCAGCATACACTTCCTCTAAAGCTGATGAATCTTATCATTCTTTCCGAGCAAATACATGCAAACACGCAGGGTCAGTTCCGTATTCAGAAAGTGCCATCAACATTTGGTAATTATTAAACTGCTGTTTAGGAATGATAACTAATAAAAATGTCATTTATTCACAAACATTAGAAAACATAAACATAGCCTTTTTGCTTTTGATGAATATTGAAAAGTTAGTAGTTATTCTCCAGTTAAACTCGTATGACAAGTTTTTATATCTAACCTCTGAAATTGTTTCATAATAAGCTCTCAATAATGACAGACTCTACTGATTTACTGTCTAGAATACCCATTGACTGACTGAGCCCCTGATGATGAAGCAACTGTATTCCCAGCAGCATCTATGCTTATACAGCATATGCATACATCTTTGGTTTGATTTTATTTAAAACTTTATTCTGAATTCTTTTGCCTACTTTCCATATGTCTATATTTTTACAAGAGATCTGGAAGCATTAAATCTATGTGCTTAGTTTATCTACTGATCCCATTAATCAGCCTTTGACTACATGCTAGCAATCCCTCTCGAATACTCTTAGTTTCTGTCTGTCACAGACATCACCTTTATTTGGAGTTGTTTTAAGGAATATTTTACAATGATGTTACTTTAAAGCTATGCCCTGGTTATACTAATTGCTGCAGTCAAACGCTGAAAAGGTTGGAATGACACACAACAAATCTCCAGATCAAAAGTCATTTACTAATCTTTATGTTCCAGGGGTCTTCTACTTCCATTTTTGCACCAATATAGTAGAATAATTCTAAAGAGTAGACCAGCAAGAACATATTTAAACAGCTGGGAGAACATGAAAAGAATGAACTCTTCATCTTATGCTTATAAGTATACTTCATACAGTCTTGATAGCTTTGACAGCTTTTACTGTTCTTTCAAGTTTCTACCATATGACTGTTTCTGAAGCATTTGAAGCATCTGCTTTTTAGCAAAATATGCTAAAAAGCATTCAAAAAACCTCCTCCATTTTCAAGCTTCCCACTCTTACAGATAACTCCTATTTTTTCATGGCTAGAATGAGCTCTTTTTGTTTTTTGTTTCCATGGACATTTTTATCTTAAAAAGTCCATTTATAAAGGAACCAATGGAAAATGTCCACCTGAAGAAAATTAGCTTTGCAGTTAGGAAAAAAATGAAAGTTACTGAGGGTGTGAAGAAGCAATTTTTTTTCTATTACAGACTTCAAACATACTGCATAGCAACTAAAAAAGCACTGTCTGGTTGAGGCAAGCACAGCTAAAAAGGTCATATAAAGATATTCCTCAGAAAAAAACACAAGACAATATGGTCTTGTTTGTTAGTCTGTCTCAAATACTCACCTCACCTACTTTGGTAAAATTCAGAAGTTTCAGTAAAATGCAAGCTACCCCCATATGAACAAGAGAAATTATAGTCTAGGGAAATGAACTTTGTTGTGATATGGCAGTCCTTGCCATCCTGCCCTTGCATCTTCATCATGAAGTTTAGCATTTACTTAGACCCAAGAACAACATTTAAACTCCAGGCCTTTAGTACTTAATTGCAATCCCAGGTGGAGGCAGTGCTTCCACACTGGCCTGCAACAGCTTATAGGACATAGCCATCACAAACTTTTGCTCGGTGATTCCATATGACAGACTCAAAACAAATGTGTTCTCATACAAAAATATTATATTCAAATTTATATTTTACTAGATGTTTTCACAGAATTAATTTCTGATAATTCGATCTAATTCAAACATTTTAGATGCTTGGCTTTGTGAAACAGCTCAAAATTTATTTTGCTGCCATTCCTGATTTCAATCGGGAAACAAGCTTTTCAGAATGTTTGTGAATGAGTCAGAATACATCTGACATTAATACATGTACACTTCCAAAGATAAACACATAAAAATATCAAAAAATTCCTTGTGATCTCATTTATATTATCCAAGTAATTAATCAGTCAGACAAGACATACATGAAAAGATCTTCGATTATAATCCCTGGCAGTAGCACAGTGACAGAAAAATTACATTCAGGAAAACAGGAAGAACACAACTGTGAAGCATAACTTGTGCAGTGAAGTGAAAGAGATAAATTCAGCGTAAAAATATACTCATGTCACTAAAAATCAAGCTAAAATAAAACTTGTAGTGGAAGAGAGTGTCTCAACTTTAAATCTTAAACCATTCTAGTTTCCAGAGATTTCTGTCTAATAATAGCCTTACATATCTTTGCCACTCTAAATTGCTGTCAGAGAACAACACTCATTTTCCTTTTACCTGAGATCAGGAGAGGACTAACATTCAATTGGTTTGTTTTTTTTTTTAATTAACTCACACCTTACCTCTTCATTCAGAAAGTTTTGTAAAGTGCCATGAGTATTTAATGCTGTTATCAAGAATATTTATTTCTTAGAGAGTTTCAGTTCTTTACACCTAACTTTGAATATTTCCATAAAATGGAAGCTGAAAATATTCCCTCTCTCTACAACCACTGGAGAGAGACAGAGGTAAATCTCTCTCAGAAACAGTAAAAGTAGCTATTTCCTTTGCCACCTTAAGCAAAACTCTGAAAGTTACCTGCAATAAATATTGGCCAACCTCTATCTTCACCCCATTCTGTAAAGAGGATTATTTTAAATTCTTATTCAAATAATAATAAAAAAAATATTTATCTATTGACTAAAGTAGTTTACAGACAGCAATCAAACCCACTTGTGCCGTTTCATACTCACAGATCCCCGGATTATGATATAATGGCTGAAACCCATCCACATATGTGAAGTAATATTCAGCACTACTCTGATGAAAACATTGTAACTGCTAAAATGCTCACACAAATAAAATAAATCATGCTGGATATTTATCCTTCGAACTATACATAGTCCTATAGAATGAGCGAGCCTGTGAATTACAGTAACAAAACCTGTTGGCTGTTTTTTGTCAGATGGTGGAGAAAGAGGTTCTTGTCATGATAATAAATGTGATTCTGAATAGATTTCCACAGCAAAACATATTACAAGTGGGCACTAGAGGATAGTCAAAGTTTTTACTCATTTATAGATATTAAAATTGTGTAAATTATGTACTGTGGCTGCCTTAATGCTTTTCTCTAGTTATCATCCTGGATCACGAAGGAGATAACTTCCAGGGTCATGAGCCACACCCAAAGGCTTTTGCCCTAGATATTCATAGATATACATACATACTTCCACATGTACTTCCAAGAGGGAATGAGCACTCCACCCCCTTGCAGGAAGATATGTCACTGATTAAAGAATGGTGATATCATCAATTCCAAACAATGCTGCTGCCACTATCTCACTCCTAAATCATTCTGAAACAAAGGAGAAACACTGCAGAAATACAAAATTACACAGTGCTTAATTTCAGTCTTGTTAGTTCATTGTTTTAGAATGGCACTGAATTCAGCTGAGTATGCTGGACCCATTGAACCTATTCAGAGACCACTTTGAAAGGGAAGAATTTGACCTCTCTTTTCAAAGGCGTAGAGAGGTAAGCAAAACATCAAGTTCAGTTTTTTTCCTCCTACCTACTCTCTACTAATTCCAGTCTGTTGTGGGCTTTTTTTTAAGAGAGTATTGATCCAGATTTAAAGAATAGAGTAACCACAAAAATGATAATTTTATTTCTTAGCTGTTCCTGTCTTTGTTTTGTAAATAATAGAGTGTTAATTACTGTCCCTCTGCTATACTCTCCTCGGAATATCAACTGACAGGATAAGAGGCAATGGGCACAAACTGAAATGGAGGAAATTAAAATTTATAAAAAACTTTTTTCACTGTGAAACTGATAAAACATTGGATAATTTCCCAGAGAGTTTGTGCAGTCCCCATTCTTGGTGACACACAAAACACAACTGACGTGGACAGTGTAATGGGCAACCTGCTTTCAGCCGGTGGGCTCTGACTAAAAAATCTCCAGGGATGTCTTCCAAACTCAGCTATTTCTGTTATTCTATGAAATAATTCCACCTTAAAGCATCTGCTGAACGTGCACTTTCAGCATAAAAGTTCAAATCATGACTGTGTTCCCAGAAGAGAACTGAGCAACTAAGAGCTCAAAGGCACCTTTGACACTGGAGGTCAGTACAGTATTTCTTGCCTGATAATCTTAGACTTTATTCTAGACCAAATCTGGTGTTACCATTGCATTCCCAGGGCAAATGCTGGCACAAAAAAACTCCAATTTAGGCAATCTCTTTAAATAAATTTAGTAGTAATATAGCAATCTGATATCCAGTGCCTATTTTCTTTGTAAGATAATTCTTAACTGAACATTCTTCTCTTGCCTAATCCTTCACTTACTGAATATCACCTGGAGTCAGGTAAACACCTGCGTTTCAAACAGTCCAATTTGGTACATAGAATTCAGAGGCCACTGCATGGCCAGAAAAGTGTTTCAGTACTGATTTATTATTCTATTTATAGAATGCTAAACTGATGGTGAACAAGATGTTTTTCCATCAGAACATTTTTCTGATGCTGCACTATACAGTTTACTTCTGCAGATGCAGTTTGTGGTTTTGTCTAGCCTACCTGGGCATGACTAGACACACTGAAGGAGAAGGAAACTATCCCAGAAGTCATCTCCTTCCTAATTCCAGGAAACCAATACTGCTTCACTGATTCAAACCAAGAGCAGATTCCTACACCATACTTGATCACCTGTGTTGTAAGAGAAATAAGAAGCAGAGCTTCTTTCAGATCCATCCCTCCCTTGCCCATTAGTTCACTTTACAGTCCCAATTACTTTCCTGACCGTGTAGAGCTCACAAGAGCCCATGAGAGCACCAGATGTGAGGAAAATTCCCTTTCCTTAAATCTTAAATGGTCATAAAAGTTAGGATAGATATTTCTCATTAGTCATTTAATATTGATAGGTAAGTTAGACTGTCTAAAACACATAAAATACCCATACTTTTCTCCAAATCTGGAAGTCATTGACTATCTAAATGCATAAACACTGTTGGATACATCAAAGTTCTTATTTAAAACACTTAATTATTTCATTTGCTGAGAAATTTGGCAAAACTTGTCTCAAATGTGCTAAAACAGCTTCTTCCTTGACTTCAGAAAGAATTATTCTGTAAAAGTAAAAATTACTAATAAAATTTTAAGAGGTAATAAACACTTTTTAGTATTTCTTGCTTCCCCTTCTACTTTAAATTATTTCAAGGATAAAATCCTATAACCAGGAAGCAAAGAAGTCCCAACAGTGGAACCTGAAAGGGCCAAGAACTTCCAGACAGGAAACCATGCATGAGATTTATTTTGAACGATGCACAAGAACACAATCTGAATATGCAAGAATGAGAGGAAAAATCTAGTGAAGATTGAACCTTTTTAATATACTTTGTTATACAGCAATATTTAAATAATATATCTGAAAATGAAAATTAATATATTAAAGGGACCTGATTTTATTTACATGTTCATGTGGCATTTAGGGACATGGTTTAGAGGTAGATCTGGCTGTGTCAGCTTAACAGTTGGTCTCAATGAACTTAAAGGTCATTTACAACCTAAATGATTCTGATTCTCTTTTTGTCTGTGTTCATAGCAGGGATGAGAAGTAAGAGGATGAAGTTCATATTGAAACTTCGTGCATTTCTAACAGTTGCAGATACGCAGACTATCCTTGATGGAAAAGGTACTACTGGGGAAAGAGGGAAGGCCACCTCAAGAGAGGAAGGCATTCCCTAGAGAGATATAAATAATTGTGGAAGATAGAGGACCTTTCTGGTTGGTTTTTTTGTTTTGTTGGGATTTTTTTTGCATGGAGTACCTCAGATATAGGAAAATAGTAAAAAATGATGCCTTGCTTTCTCCAATCTACTCAGCATTTAAACATTTCTACTTTAGGTGGAGCGTCATCTACTGTGCCTTCTGCATGGGAGACATGGGGAGCAACTACTGGGTCTGTCCTCTGCCAGCTTGGAATACTTTCTAAGAGGAGAAGCATTTGCCTTCAGTTCTTTTCCCCACTCTCATGCATATTTATCTATTTTCTAAACCTAATGACAATGGAAGAATACACACTTTGCAGAAAGATCAGATCTTAGGCATCTAGGGATGCTTAATGCAAGGGACACTATTCTGGGGCACAATCTGAGAGGACAGAAAAGCACAGCATTTGGCCAAAACAGATACTGTGCAATGATAAAGCCTTTAGTATTTCCAGTTTCCAGCAGAACTGTTGGCAAAACTCAAGTCAGAGTCCTTAAATTGCTGACACCATTTTGTTTCCATGCAATCTGATCCAGCTGCAGCTGGGTGAGTACCGCAGTGAGCAAGTTGTTGAGGCATTACCAAGACTTCTTCCATTTAAGTCAGAGAGGTACTGCCTGTCTAGAGAGGTCAGTCCAAGAATATAGCAAAACTCATGGTAGCACATGATAGAAGGCTGCCTTTGTTGCTTATTACCCCATCTTGCTATTGGCTAGATTCAACCTGTTTGCACACTTGAATAAATCCTCTAATCAGCAGTACCAAAGGCAGCTTTTCTTACTGAAGTGCTGCCATGCATATCTTTATTAATGCCAGCCTGAATTCCTTCACAGCACTCTATGTCTTACATCTGCTGTGAAATGAAGCTGGCACACACCTGGAAAATGATGTACTAATGCCAACACATCAACTCCTATGGATTGCTGCTAGTTTCTAAGTAAATAGCTAATTTTTACATATGGCATTTTTAGCAATCTGGATTGTGCCCCTACGTCTCTTCTGTTGCATTCGCAATGAGCATAGGCATCTGACTTTGAGAAAATGCCCAAACTCTATTCCCAAACTCTATTTTCTCTATTTCTATGTAGAATCTATTCTAAACATTTATTTTCCTCCTAGTCTCACACTAAACTAAACTGTGTCAACTTTAAAGGGTTCCCTTACTGTTCAAAGCATCCACAGAAGGGAAAGAACAAGAACACATGACAGGTAATGGGAAGAATATGATTAATTCCTTGGTTGGATAATTTTGTCTGGTGATAGAGTTGTGATTAAATAGCCATATTAATTATTTATTTAAGAATTTGTTTAAAATATAGGTCGTGGTTCCCAAATGTCTGGGGAAAATACTTTCCATTAATGTATACAGAATAAAATAAAGACTGCTAGAGTCATCAGACGTCCAGTTTGTTCTAAAGCATAATTTCTATCTCACCCTTTCTTTCTGTTGAGACACCACAAGGCTGAAAATTGCACAGGTGCCTTGGGATGCCAAATTCCCATTCACCCTCATAGGTGTCCAAGGCCTTTTGGATGTGTGAAGAAATTCTGATATCAGAGTACCTGACTAATGTAAAAGCACCCCTGCCACTTTTGGGGTCTACAACTGCAGATGCTGCCCGCCTGCCTGCTGGGCTGTGTTTTCATTCCCCTCGCTCTTCAGCTGCCAGCCAGCTCTCCCAGCCTACCCCTCACAGCTCTTGTTGCTCAGCCATCTCCGTATTCTTGTTTGCTTCAATCCGACCATCACATCCACTAAACAACTGGGGTTTCTTCTTTCCCGAGTTTCCTTTCCTACAAAAGACTGCCCTTCTTAATATCTCGCTTCAGGCACAATTCAGAACAATTCTGAAAGTGGCGTCAAGCTCTGTTCTCCAATAGGCAAAGCACAGTCTGATCCTATGAAGTCTGGTAGGAGCTTCTGGTTTAATTCATCGGTTTTAGAGTCAGAGCAGAATTAAGACATTTCATACTAAATTCTCAGGATGTATCTGAATAAAAATAGTATAAATACTGTGGCATTCAAGCTCTCATCCATAATATATTCATCTTGAAGTGCACAGCTGCCATGCATATATTTCTGTAACTACTATCTGTAGAAATATTTAAGCATTCAGTTCAACTCTGAAAAAAATATTTAGAAAGTTTAGGAAGACTAAATGATGAGCACAAGCAAGAGGGATAGTCATTAGACATACATGTCTTCAGAAGGCAGCAAATCACTAACATTTTCACCTGAATCACTGAAGATGTGTAACATAGCTAGAAAGTGTACAGAGAGGAAAAAGGATGGCCAGACATACGGAGAAGTGGGGAATCTAAGCAGACCACAACTTTTCAGTTTATAAGTAGACAGCTTAAAGTAGCAATGATAAGCATTCACTTTTCACAGTCGAAACACTTGAGGCAATCCATAAAATCTTCAAACACAAGGCTTAAAACAAAGACAGTGTAATTAACTTATAGAACCTATTTCCATAACATTATTGAAATCAATAGGGCAAACATGCTAAAAAAAAACAAGACTGGATAAAATCATGAACAATTGAGACATCAGAAGTTTTTAAACACAGTATGACCTCCAGCCTGAGAGGACCAGACACAACAGAAGCTGGATATGGATCAGACAGGAACGTGGCAGCATGCCCCACAAACCCCATCTCCTGTATTGCTTTTCACCATCACCTACTGAGAACTTTGGTCTCTCCCATTTCAGCAGCTGTCATGCACATGCTCTACACTGTTCCCAACCTCCACAAATAGAAATGCTGCATGTAACCTGGTCTATGTATGTAGTAAGTGCCGAAGGCTACAGGAACATCTCTGCCTCCACACCCTGCCCAGCTGGTAGAGCTATGCAGAACCTTCTTACACCTGCCTCTGCTTTTCCCAGATTTTCACTTCCTTCCTTTCTCACCTTAACTGTGCAAAGTCTTTGATGCTGCAATACAAGCAAAGTCATATTAATCACCAATATTTTTATTCTGTTGCATCTCTGGTGGGCTCTTGGCAGTATAGCAACAAACATCCCAGTAATAAACAAGATTTTAAATGCAGCAAACTTTACTATTCAGCAGCTGGCATGTGGTCTCTGATCAAAACTTAACTTATACAACCCCTGCATAGGCAACGCCAAATAGCAATAACAGCAACAACGCTAATAAACAATGTAACACACTGCTCTGACCTCAAGTTAAGAACACAGGTCAACTACCTTCCTAACTATACCAAAATCTATTACTTCAGGAGCTCTTTTCCTAAGCTACTCTAACACACAACTGAATTGCAGCAAGGTAGGTAAGTAGGAGCACAGTGCCCATTAAATCTCCATAAACAATTAACTTTTGACGCTGAGCTCTACAACAAAACAACCTTTCTGCTGCCATGGGATGTTGTTTCACTTCATGTAGGTCATTGGTGAGGCAATAGACAGTTTTACCCAGCAACAGCAGAAGAATAGCAAAATCCCAGCACAACACATCCTTTGATAGGCTTAATAAAAATATAGATCAAATTTATAGCAGAAGAAATTGAAAAAAAAAAAGCAATTACCTCTCTTAAATGTATTTCAAAAGTTTGTAAAGTACACAGAATTTTACTGCTAAAAATACCCCAACAAAACATACATTCAATGTAAAAAAATGCCTTAAACTTACCTCTTAGTTTACACTGATTTAATATATTTTTTCTTCTACTTTTCAACTTTCCTTGCATCTTGGGAATATAGTGGTTTTCTCCACCCGTTTCCTTCCTCTCACCTCCTCCCCCTCCAATCTGGCCTCCTTTCCTTCCTTGGAGGTTTTTAAGCTTTAATTTGAGAGTGTAAAGCTGAAAAATATTTGATACAATTTTTTTTTTTAATTAGAGAATTGAGCTCCTCACCATGGTTGAAGCATTTCTGGGAACAGCACCAAAAAGCTGGAAGCTACTGTACTGAGTAGCCACAGCATATCTCTTAAAATCATCACTCATTTATTTTTCCCAGACAACTAATGTTTCAGCATTTTACTTACAGACATGACTGCAGTTTAGGAAACTAGAAATGAGTCTGAGTCTCTTTGTTCAATTTTGGAACATGAAAACTAGATTCCCAAATTCCAGCGTGGGCCCATCTCCAGCTGGAACAGGAACAAGACTCACCAAGTGGGATTTGACGATGTATGAGCTAAGGCTTAAGTTAGGCACATTTTAAATGAGCTCAGAAGGGTATTGATGATTATATGTTCCAACTGGAGGAGGTGGTTGTCAGTCTGCCTGCAGTGTGCATGTCACCACACCGGGAAGGGGAAATATTTTAGCGCTTGTGTGGGATTGGGCTAGCTGAATGGAGCACTTGGGAAGTCTCCTCTCCTATAATTTGGATATTGTTGGGGAAGGCAGGAAAAAAGTATAGGTTAGATTTAACCTTTAGGAACTCTGCAATATGCATTCACACTGAGGGGTGTTGGAGAGACTTGGCATTTCTATATGCAAGTGAGTGGAAGCCTACAGCCTGTTTTAGGTTTCCATTAATTGGCACTAGATTGTGCTTACAACCTGTATGTATATATTTTTTAAATTTTGATTTAATGTGGCTAGAGGTTGCTTTCATCTAATAAAGAACATTTTTCTGATATGATATAAAATTTGTGATACTGCTAAATAAGTCATATCTTCTCTAAATGCTTACACGTTTCAGATATGTGGATAACAGTAGTCTTCCTCTCCATTCCTTTTTTGTCAATTTGTTACATTTCAGTCTTTCCTCTCACATTAATGCTGCTTGAACAATAGCAAATTGATCTTAAAATCCACTTATTTGTTTAAAACTCAGCAATTACATCTCTACTTTTTTTACACAATCTATCTGCATATTCTTTCAAAGACTGTATTTCCTTTTTAGATATTATACTGACTACAAACTGGATCCTCTGCAACCAGAAAATAAAATGTTTTAGTGTAATTGAGTGTGTATATTTTTGTGTATTTAATTAACATGTATTAGGCATATAAAATCAGTTCTGAACTAGTTTATTGCAAATGCATCAGCTTCTCATTTTTCTCAATCAGAACATGATACATTGATAACTCCTCTTGCTCATGTTTTTCATCTCTAAGTATCGTTTATTTTCTGTTTCCTGCTGTTTACATCATCTGCTGACTTCATTAACATGCTGTTCACTTGCTTTCCTTAATACTAGTAATGAAACTGTTAAATAAGGCTGAAAAAGAAACCAATCATTATAGCAGCACATCGGACAACTGGAATGTGTCATCAGCTAAGGTTTCTGCAGCAAGGTCTAAAAACCCATTCATAAAAATCATTCCTTTTAATTGGTTTCACTAAGTTTTTCTTCTTTCAATTGACTGATGTTTAATTGTGGCATTACCAGAAAGCCATTTGTGAAACCTTGGCATAGAAAATCTGCTTATGTATTTGTTCTTGTCTAAAGCAAACCTACTGAAAAGTTCAGATTTGCTTCAGAATGGGTTTTGAACTACTTCCTACAGTCCTCCTTTCTATTTACATCTTCGTACTATTTCATACAACAGTTTACCCTTACAGATTTGAGATCCTTGAATTAACTCCATGCAATTAATAAAACAATTAGGTTCCTTTAAGGCTGTGCAGAAGGGTATGGGATAACAAACAAATAATATTAAAGAGAAGATAATATTATTTACTTAAATAGACACACATAGTGAGAATATATATGAATGCATCACAGACACAAACAACTCCAAATACATTTCCAGCATAACTAAGGGAAGCATGAGAGGTTGCTGTTAAACATCAAAAAACATAAACACGGGAGGAAAAGACCTATTTTACCTGCAGTTACTGGTGACCTGCAAACACACTAACTGAGAATAAATTAGACTAGGAATGAGAAGATAAATAACAACCATCAGGAATATGAGCCTTCAGACAAGTCTCCCAGTACACGTAGTCAAGGCAACGAACCTTATGCCTTTAATACAAAGCTGGCTTGGTTCGCAGAGGAGTTGTCAAGGGGTTCCTTGAAAATGCAGTGTACCCATCCCTGATCTCAGACATGGTGGCCCTATCTGCCTTTCAGCTCTGCAGGCACAAAAGCAAATACCAACAATTCTTCACCCCTAACTTTGTCTTTGAAATTACTGATTCACATTTTCTTCATATTGAAAGTCTGGAAAAAATGCTGCTCAGTTTTGATGAACTTCAATTGCCTCATGAAATCTAAAAATAAAAAAAAATTAATTGTTAATCTTCATTACTAAGAAGACACAAGCTGCTGAATTTTTAGCCTTAAAATTCTGGCCTCTAAAAATTTAGTTATCAGTAAGTACACAAGGGGGAAAGCTTCACAAGTAAGGGCACTTTTGAAGACAGCAGATTCTGGCACTGACCAAGGTTTTTGTTGAAAAGCCCAAGTTCACTACTCCTGACATACAGCAACTACATCAGGGTCTGCTGCCTCCCCCGTCGTATCAACACAGATCTGGCAAAAATGGATATAATCTAGACCAAAAGAAAATACCCTGGTTCTTCTTTTGGGGCCAAAAAGCACGGAAATCTCTAATGGCTTAGAAAAGATGGAAAATATTTGAATTCAGGTCCCCAGAACTATTTTGAATCCAAGAAGTGACAGAGCTGATAGCAAAGGACAATCGGACACTTCTGTATTAATAATATTTTGAGTATATAGGTCATTTCATTCTGAGGTTTTCATCTCAGAAAACACTTATGGACATTCAAAAATTTCAGCATATCTTTTTATACAAATAAACCAGTCTCAATTAAAAAGGTTATCAAACGATTTGTTCAAGGATATGTATGTTATTTCATGGAATGAAGCATTCTTGACCCTCCATGGAGAATTTTACTCTGAGTTTTTAACTCTTACCAGTGGAAGAAGGAGCTTTGGTGAAAGCTATTCAATCTTCATAGTGCATTATTTACAAAGACTACTCAAAGAAAACGAACAGAGCTGTTACTCTAGGTACAATCTTTTTTACTTGGCTGAATAGTTCTTGGCCTTTTGAAAGCACACGATTCATTGTTTTCATCAGCCTATGATCATAATGATACAAAGAAAAGTTACAGTAATTATAGAGCAGTCTTCATAAGAGCTATATTTAATAAGCTGTGTTCATCCCTGTTCCAACTCCACTAGCTTCTGTCAAAAGCAAGGATATATTTAACCGTTATGTGCTAGCTTGCATAGCTACAATTATTATCCTTGGGAAAGCAGTAATGCTCTGGCCCTTTCAGAGGTTAAACCTTATTTTTTGTCTGTTAACAAAAATACTGAATAGTTGAAATGAATTGAGAGTGCAATAAAGATTCACAGTCTTCAAACAAAGCATTCTTTCTAAAATCCTATCTATAAAAGGCTTAATTGTATTTTTATCTTTTCAGTTTGATAACAAAATGGTGTTGAAAGGCAAAAATACATATATCTGTATATATGCATGTATTAGCACAAATACAAACATATTGGCAAGAAAAATTAGAAGTGTGTCATCAAAACCCTTTATTTTTGATTCGATTATTAGTTGCTTAAGTAGAATTAAGGACTACTATTAACTTCAGAAGTCTGTAAGTTGTCAAAAAAAAATGGAAGAAAAAAAATATTTTTTATCTAGAGGAGACCACAATGAACATATGAGACAGAAGGAGGATACAGTCTGCTGCGTAGCACAAAGGAAAAATGAGAAAAAAGTTGTTCAGGATACATCTTAGCACACAAACTGAGCATCAGATGTAATCTGTTGCCATCACCAGGTGGTTTACATAACCATTAATCTATTATGAGGTCTCTGCAAATGCTATTTTGAGTTGCTACTGGAAATTTATTTCAGCATAACATGAGATAATAATAAAAAAAAATCTCAGGGCACCAGCATCAGCCTGGTTCTGTTTTATCTGTTCAATTTAACCAGGGGAAAATAATTCAGACTACCTTAAACAAAAAAATAGGCTAATTCTTGACTTCAAAGGGCTCACTAACAGCAGCATACAACTTCTGGCATAATTTCAGTCTCACTGGTTCTTGATAATTAAAAATACTGTTTACTTCATAGGAAATTTTTAATTAATAAACAAAATAATTTACATAGCTTCTTTCTTTGGCTGTTTGCTAGCACATGTTCTGCCACACAACTGTTTACTTCCCACTGCCCTGAAGAGGAATCCTTGTGTTCACAGGGGATGAACAACATGGCTAAGACAATCAAATCTACAGAACATCCTGCAATAACTGATCATTCAGGGTGGGAGGGATAAGGGGTGAAATTTCACATAAAATTTATGAGGGGGACCAAACAACAGGGCCAAACAAAAATATAAGATAATAGAATTCATTAATATCAGATAATAGAATTCAAAGAACCAAACAATGTATTTTATGTCCATTCCAGAGCTCCGCACATCCTTCCTATCTTTAAAAAGCATGAGGTATCATAAAATCCTTCCATCTCATCTACTGCATACAAGATATCTATCTTCCCACACTGCCATCCAATACAGCTCAGAACTGTGATCTTATAAGCCTCAATATAAAATATGTTGTTCTCTAAAAAACTTCGAAAGCATACATTGTGTTTATAGGCTGACTCAGTCACAGGGATCATATGTGCCTGTGCATGTATACGTGAGTGCATGAGACAAAAGTACTGAACCTATTGATTAATTTCTAATTAAAAGAGAAGAGAGTGAAATTCTGAAGCAACCTGGTATTGTGATATGCAGAAGAATGCAAGCTGCAGTTCATTGGTGTCTCCATAGAAACAAGACATATTGGAGGGTGTAAGACATTGTCAGAGGACCGAAAAATTTCAGCTTCAGCAGAAAACAGAAAAGCACCTGAGGGATTTTTTTTTTAAACCAGGAAAACAAAATTAATTATTCATTTCCTATATGGGAAGCATCCATTTTTAGATGAGTTACTTAACATATATCAGGATTAATTTATGGAGTGGTTAATCCTATGATTTTCTAATCCATAAAATCTGTAGAAAACGCATCGTTACACTTCCAAGTATAATGCCAAAGAGGAATATAAGTAGGCTCTCAATGAATAATTGAAAGCTCTATTCAATGTGCTGTTAATTCTTGGTACCGTTTTCACACTTGCTTTAGACAGTGCTTATGCATTTAAATGAATATTGGTTCGTAAGCAGAACTGAACCCCTTTTTGGCCAGTGCAAAAGGTGTCCCCAGGAGCATTAAAGGCACTGGGGAGACATTGCTTCAAGACACTATGCTGTAAACCTGCTCAGTATCCCTCCTACTTCAGATGAACAGAGACTCAAAGTGTGCAGCTGCAGCAACTATTTTTAAGAAATTGAACCCACACACAGGATGGATTAAAAACGGCTCATCTCCATATGCTCAACCTAAAGCTATAAGCAGAGATCTTTTTCTGTGTGACCAAGAGACCTATGCCAGCTCGTAGCTTCATAGGATGGGCTACTGTTCCCTGATTTTATGCCCTGAACTGGCTACTGCATCCTCAGGGACATGAGAACCAACCCCAAGCCCCCTTTGCTCCTTTCCTAAAGATAGATATTCCTTATCCATGGATCTCCACAGTAGTGAAGTACCTCTTACCTCCTTTTCTACTGAAACAAAAGTGCTGTGGAAATGATCCATTTTCTCATCAAGTCATTTCTGCTCCATTTCCTCAAAAGAGCAGGAATCCTGTCATGCTGCCTTTGTGGCCTGGGGTACAGATGAGGTACTTGTGCTACACAAGGGAACTGAAGTTGAGAACTGCCATTAATTTTTGGATGGAGGTCCCTGCAGTTTTAGGAGCCTCTCTTAGGGCTGTATTAAGATAGTGTATGTTAGATATCAAAAGAGAAAAGATCCTTCAAGAACAACCAGGCCTTTTCCTGGTGACATTATGTGCCATGATATCATGGTGATGGTCCAGCCCTTCCACAACAACTAACCACTTCAAGGAAGATGAGGAATAAGGAAATGGATGAAAACTACGAGACTTCCCAGCTGCAAATAAGACTTAAGGGCTCTTAAAAGATGTATCAATGAGTGAGAAGAAAAGACAAGGCTTAAGTTAAAGAGGTATTTTGGGGCTTTTTAGTGTGCATGTCATATATAACCAAGTACTGTACAGAGCACCTATGTCAGTAAAATTTTCAGAGGACACACTGAAGACTAGGTATTATGCATATTTTTATCAGGTATGATCCTCATAACAAATATCCAGGTATTAGAGCTCTGCCAGAGGATGAAGACTCATTCTCTTGCTCTCTACTGACTTGCATCAAGATGCATCTAAGATCAGAGATAATCCTTCATTAACAAAGCATGGCATCTTCCAGTCAATTGTCAAAATTGACAAAAATAAAAGAATGGCATTGTGAGTGATTATGACATGTTTATGTCCAGCTGTGCCTTTTAGCATATATGAAAAGATGGAAACTCAGAGAAGTGTGAACTGGTATGCACTCATTTACACATTTACAGGTACTCCAGTCTGTGCACTAGAGCTGAAAGCAATGAACTTGCACTTATCTCTCACAAATGCCAAGTGCTGCTTGCACAGAAAAGGTTAAAACTGATGGGTACACATGGAAAAAGAAATTATTTAAAAAGAGATACAGAAGATGATGAAAAATAGCTAACACTTCTACTGTTTTTTTAAGAAGGATAAGAATTAAAAAGATAGAATTGTTTTTGGTCTTCTGAGGACTGTAATGGACCTGTAATTGACTTTTGGACTTTGGATAAACATTAATACCATCCTACACCTTTGCTTGTATGTGCCATTCTTGTCCACATCATCAGTCTTAGGTGATCTTAAGGCCATTCTTCACACAAGTAAAATTTACTCTAGGAATAAGAGATACCAACAAAAGCATGTTTTTCTGAAGGACGTAATAGTAGGCTGCTCCTTTAGGGAATTTCTTAAACTCCTGTATGTTGCATCTATAAGAAAAAGACAAAAGAGTTGTGTAATCTTGAGTAGTCTAGCTTCACATCCTTCACTACAATCACAACTTTGTGCCTCCTCAATCCTTACAGACATTGAAAAAAAATGAGGAAAGGATACAAAAGTTTAAAGTCTCTTTTCCCCTTTCTTGTTCCCCCTATTGATTTCCCAAAGAAGGCAACAAGAAAGGGAGATGACTAACATTTTTCACTATTGTTCTCCTTATTAATAAAAGTCAGACTGAAGGGACATTGAGAAATAACACTCAGAGAGGCAGAGTGCACCACAACACCTGATACACAGGTGCTGATGTATTCACCATGATCATATATTACTGCAAGTCCAGATTAAATTAGATGGAATGATGTTGACAAATCTCAGGAGAAAATTAGCTATAGCTTATACAATAAAGTCATTATTATATGTCAAGCATACTTGACCCTTATTTTTACATATTGTAATACTTTATAAGAGGCTATGCAAACACTGACTAAATTCTTTATTCTGTCATTGTTTATAGGTGGTATAAAGCACACACCTGCATCGTGCAGTGATGAAACTTCAGCTCAATTTTGACATTAGTAACACATACTGAGTTTGCAGAAATGACTCTTACAAGTTGGTTGGTCCCAGGAGTATGTTAGACATATTGCAGTGGGGTCACAGATGAATGTTTCTAATTGCAGTTCCAGGAAGAGTAAGATCAAAGACCTCTAGCAGATTTTCTGTCCCCACAGATGCATGCAGACCCAAATTTTCCAGAGATTCAATTTATCTGGGCAGCCAAGGCTGAGTCAGCACAGGATATATGAAATTTTAGGACAATTATAGAGAAAACACATTGGCCATGCTGGCTGTCACAGAATTTTGTCACACGCAGTTATCAGATGTGGAGAAAAAAATAATGAATAACTGTTATGAAAGACTGAAGACTACTGCAGTGTGTCCATCATTCAGGTCAGTGGTTATGGCTGTAGTGCAAGACTGGTGAGTAATGTGTTTAATTTCATACTTTGCCAAAGGCCTCTTCAGGGACATGCAGGAACTGACAGAGCCCCTGCTTAATTCTCAAAATGAGGACAGTGATCTTTCCTCACTTCAGAGATGTGCTCGGGTGACTGAGGCAGGTTGCTGTAGTGTGCAACAGGTTCACATTACTTCTATAGGTATGTATACATACAAACATATATGTGCATATATTTTCTTAAATGGATAACATCAAGGACACAGTGAATTTAGATAAGCATTGCAAATTCACTCACTTTCCCGAAATTTGCAGGCAACACATCTTACTTAGAAGGAGAGATGATTTTGTAAATATCAAAGTTTTACAATCTATTTCTTGAATCCATCCAGGATGCAACCTAGTGCAATATCCTTCCTCAAGTTACTTTACACTTGGGCATACACAGTATTGATTGTAAGCATATTTAAATGAGGTTTTTTTGGATTTTCAACATTACATATGTCTAATACAAGTTGCTTTGAACAACTTTACTACCTTCCATAATGAAAATAAAATAAAGCAGAAAAGGAACACATTCATTTTCCTGACAGAGTTGCATTTATCCCTAAGCACTGAGCAAGGCACAGCGATGCACAATATGTTGCACAGTAATTCTGCCTGAGTAAAGCTCCTGATATTAAAGAATAACCATGCATCCAAGAGACAGTCAGCCTAAGGCACAGACAGATTGACACAGCGTGGTGCAACATTTTTGTCCAAAATCTGGAAACGCCTGCTTGTGAAACTTTGGCAGGAGTAAGTCTGCACCATATGCATCTCCTTGTAAGTTTAATTGTCTGAATACAAGCTATTAGTCTACCTTCAGGAGTTACTTTCCTTAACATCTTCCTCCTTCATTTGCAGTATTATGGCTAAATGGATATTATTAAGTCAAATACATAAAAGGCAATCCATGGTAGTTTGAGGCTTTTGACCAAGCCTGAAGCCAGAGCTAATGAATAAGATCAATCAATCAAACAATCAATCAATCAATCAATCAATGTTTGCTTCTAAACCATATTGGTATTCCACAGGCAGAATTGCTTAAGGCAGAGGTGCCTTTAGTGTGCACCACAGCTCTCCAACATCTTGATCTCCTGCCATCACTGCACCATAGTGCAGACCTCCTTCACTTATATTCCTCATTGCTGTCTCTTTGCAGTAGTAAATATTGGATCTATGCTTGATGAAAAAGGAATATTAAAAAAAAAATACTAAAAAGTTGCACTAAAAACAGTGGTCAGTCCCACTAAAACTGCAGAACAGATATGCAGCAAAATCCAAGATTCTTAGAAGAATTTGAATGTTGCTTACCCAGAGAGTAGCAATAATCAAAAGAGCCTTATATAGATAAATCAAGATACCTACAAAGAAAAGGCATTTACTGAAAATAGGTACAAGGTATTTTACATTTTCACCTTGCATATCAGCGCCACAGCATAAGGAATCACTGTGAATAGCATGGTGAGAGTTTCTTTAGAAGGCATTATCTGTATGCCTGCTAAAAAGGATGAGCACTCCATACTGCGTCCTGCATGAGTCTATGCAGATGATTTACCAGTATTACAAACTGCACAGACTATACATATCACTTGCACTTATTGTCTACATTATTGTCATCAAGATAGTCCCAAGATAACAGAATTGCATTTTTTATTGGTGTCTAACTTCCTTTTGATATTTTACAATTTTCTTGGAAATTTACTTTGGGCTTAGTTTCATAAAAATCATCATTTAAATAAGCTCACTGTTCATTCTCACATATCTAGGAGGCTACATGAAGCTACACATGAACTTTGTGGACTTATACTGGTGTTACTGCCAGAAGACATCTGAAGAACACACAACTGCATAGTTCTACCATTGCCATGGGACCTCTTTGAAGATGTGAGCCATTATATTCTCTGTATACGCACTGTACAGGAAAGAATTTGGCATTGCTATCCAGTTGAAGTCAAAGTAACATGAAAGGAATGCAATCTACCAATATGTAGAGTAGCAATCCACATTCAAGGACATGGTCAAACCTCCACTTGCAATGGAGCCGTGATGCCTGGTGTTCCCTTCCAAGGGGAGCTCCTGGAGGACAAGATGCCATGCAGTGCCATGCAAGCAGTCTCACCAGCTGTCTGCCAGTGAAGCACTTCTCCTCAGCCTGAAAGGTGCTCTCTATGAGCACCAGGGGAAGGTTCCCTCTTGGTGTGCTGAGATGAGGGCACAGGGACACAGCCTTCTCTGCTCCCCATTTGCTCTGATTTCTGTTATACTGGGTGCTGTAAAACCTCTCCTGGGCTGGACCATATCAAAGATGGACAAAAAGAAGGCATTAATCTTATTGTTTCTACAAATATATTTTTTCCCACATTTAAATGTTTTTGAAATAGGTGATCCACACTGTCAAACTTGACAACTTTTCTCTACAGTAATACTTTAAAAAGTATTTACATTAACTGAAACACTATGAACTTTATCATAATATAGATATTTTGCAATACTTTACAAGAAACTGAGTTTCTTCCCCCAGCAATTTTCATTGACATTTTAAAAAATAAGTGTCATACAGTCTCCAAAAGACACAAAATAAAACAGATTAGGTTTTAAACAGAAGAAATTTGGCACAACTCTGAAATTTCAGATCAAGGTGTCATTTTTTAGGCAGGTCTGCCCTCCACTCCACCCCTCTCACGAGAAAAGGCAGGATGCCACTGCCAAAAGCTTGTATGATTTAATTTTCTTGTGGTTCCCCTACACATCATACCTGCACCCCATCCATATGACACAGGGCTTTTGTCCTGGGGTGCCGTTAGGAATACGCTTTACCCCTCGCCCGCCCGCTCACTTTCACTTGCTGTGACCCATTGTCTTATTGGTGGAGGAAAAGGGGAAACCCTTTTCCCTTCAGAGGGGACACTCGTTCCGGAGTGTTCCCTCCTGAAGTTTTGTCTCCAAATCCAAGAAACCTTTTTAAACTGCTTCTACATAGATAATGAGATAAATTACAAACTTTCTGTTTTAAACATTCTAAGGAAAACACCACTGTACAGGGCGCGGGTGCCCAGGCCCTGCAGCAGCAGGGGCTCTATGAGGTGAGGCCGGGCCGCCCCAGCCGGACACAGCCGGTTCCAGCCGGATCCACCCACCCACCGCAGGGCGCACTTTAGGGACAGCGTGTGTAAGGAAGGACAAAAAAGCTGCACAGAAAGTGGTGAGGAGAAAACTGGTGAGATAAACCTTAAAAAAACCCTCAAACCAACACTGTGGGCATGAAGGTGAGAGCAGAGAGCAGGAGGTGCTCCAGACAGCAAAGCACAAATTCCCAGAAGCTCGTGGAGAAGACCATGGTGGAGCAGCCACACTGCAGCCCGTAAAGACCTCATGCACAGACAAATTGGTCATGAAGGGTTAGAGCCCACAGAAGGACACATCAGGGAAGAGGTGTGTTGAGGAGCAGCAGAGAGGAGCTTTTATAGATGGGCCTCAAACTATTCCCCATCACCTGGGGTGGTAGAGGCCAAGGAGTCAGGTATAAAGGAGTAAAGTTGAGCCTGGGAAAAAGGAGAGGGCAGGGGAAAAGGAGTTGTTTTCATTTTCTTTGTTTCTGAAACCTATTTTAAATTAGCAATAAATTAATTTCCCCAGGCTGAGTCTGTTTTTCCTGTGATGGCAATTGGTAAGGGACCTCCCTGTTTTTATCTCATTGCTGTTTCACCTTATTTCCTACCCCATCCTGCAAGAGAATGAGAGAGTGGCTGGGTAGGGGTATGGCAGCTGACGAAGCACAGCATAGAGACTGGAATCAGAAATACACACTCTTCTGGAAATTAAATCATCACATCAGATATTTTGTTAATGACATAAAAAACACTGCTTTAAGCCAATACAGAAATAAATCCCACTTGTAAAGGTTTGTATTTATGGCTAACATTAGAGGTTAACAGAAGAATGTTTAGCAGTTTTTTATAACAACAATATTCAAAACAATTATTAAATAGTTCAGTGCTGATCGTTTTTCTTTCTGCAGGCTGAAAACAGGGAAAACATTTATTTGCTTGAGGTTATCTAGAAAAAATTTGATACCACATAGAGAAATGGATTCCAACACTTTGCCTAGAGAACTTCTTTCAGTATTGGAAGAGGCACATTTAACCCCTGCAATACATCAGTGGCAAGTGGAAGAGCTCCATGAGCAGATACGTGGCAAACAGGCCATTTTATGCAAATAAGCAGTCTAGTCCAAGCTAACTTAGGGAAATCAAATCAACTCTCCAGACTAAGGTTTAGTCCCAGAGATGTAAACTTGGAATAATTTAAACTATTGCCTTAGCATTTGAAAAGATAATCTGCTTTGTATAAATGCTAAAACACTAACTTCTTCAACAGACTAGATCTCATATTTTTTGAGATTATATATAAACATGTTCTTATTAATCTACATGAATGAAAATAAGGATCTTTCAATTCTCAGTTCAGATTTACACTAAGTTCTTGGGCAAGGAGCTTACTTTTTTTCCTTCCTCAAAAGCTTATGCTTTTTATATTTTACTACCACAATAAATCTGCCCAGTATATTTTATTCTTTTCATATACGAAGCTCTTCATTTAATGTTGCCATTACCAGTGAAAGAACACTTTTTGGTTTATTCTTGTTTTAACAGAGAGAAAATAAAACTATAAAAAAGTCCTCAGAAAAAGTCCCCAGCTGATGAAAGATTGCTATAATTCTAATTTGTCCATGTCTCTTTTGATGCATAAAATATATGAGGTAAACCAATTCAATTTTGGAGCATATATTTAAAAACTTTCATTGAGCATTCTCATTAATGTTGTGTGTAGCCTGGTTTTGAACTTTGGAAAAAAAGCTAGTAGGTTCTCTTGGCATCTTAGTTTACCCCATAACTTCATGAATAGAATTTTTAATAGATACTTTTCACAAGTCACTAGGAGGCAAGGCTTTAGTATTAACTGACAATAGGCTGAGCAGAAAGAACCATGTTTATGTCTTCTAGGTGAATATCTGGGTAATTTTACATCCGGTTTTGTCTACTAGTAAGTATCCCATTGATTTGACTGCATATATACTTTTGCTAAAAACAAATGAAAATCACACAAACTTAATTTTGAAACCAACCCCTACTCAGTTGGATGTCTGAGTCTATTGATTTTGCAGGTTTAGGAAAGGTTTGGTAGATCCCTACTTTCCATTACTTGGGCACATTTTTATTTTATTCCTCTCTTATCATATACAACTTCTCTGTAAAACTGTCCTTCATTAAAAGGAACAGCTGCTAGCACAGTAATCAGTGACCCCTTCTGTGTTGGAAACTGTAGCTCAGAATCTTGTTCTCCATTCTTACTTTTCTGTTCATGACACATCACAGCTGTGTGAATAAGATCACTTAAATTTAAGGATAAAAACATTAATTTAAATTCTTTTATTTGGAGGAATCTCTATTATTCAATATCTAATATATTCTTGATCTGTTCACAGACTTCAATGTCTCTGAAAAAGTTTCACCCACATCAGCTCTGTCTGAATTCCCATGGAGCAGGGATGCAGGTGCCATACACATGTGACCAGAAGCTGTACAGTCCCCCAGCCTGGAATTCCATGAAAATCTCATCTTTTCATACCAACTGACTACCCCTAATTGGATTCTTAATGGCACACTACCTGGAAATTCAAATGTGGCCTCTTTTGATTTCAGAGTAACCCATCTGAATACAGACAGTTAAACTGACTTGTAACGATCATTTAACATGAGTGAATACTCTAAAAAGCAAAGAATTGTATTACTTCACCCTTAGGGGGTAAGGGAGAAAAAGATTCATATTGTATTCAGAAAATTGGCACTGCTAAAGGAAGAAAAACATAGCAGCTGATCGCCTCAGATCTAACTGTTAATAGAATTTGGAACTGAAATCGGTAAAATAGAAATTGTGCCATTAAATTAGCTTTAAAAGAATAGTCTTTTGAAATACAGTTTTAGATATTTGAATTAAGTTCCAGGCCTCTGTGTTACCTGTGCATAGGATTTCTCCTCTTTTCCTCTAATGCAAAGGTAATAGGGCACATGCAGCACCTTTCAGGCTAGCTAGCTTTCTCAGTGCTTTAAAACTAACATTAGATTAAGTGTAGAACATATTAAAAAGTTGCTCTTTAAAGAACTTCCTTCAAATTGTCTTAAGCCAAATCCCACCAGCTGCCGTGTCTTCAATATATTTTCAGTTTCAAAACCTTAATTTTTGGAAGCTAATGCAAATATGCATTCTTTATTAGGTCTTTGAGTCTGCCCACACCTAAATACTTCTGTAATTTTATGCTTTAAATCTAAAGAAATGGAAAATACACTTGAATAAAAGATTTGAAAGTGGGCATATTAGTGGCCAGGTTCCCTAAGTGCCTTCCCTGATTTCTGCACACAGTAATTTTCACTGGACTTTGCTTCAGAGTCTCAGCAAATTGACAGAAGAGAATCAATGGACATGTCTGCCCTTCTGTGAGGATGATTTCCCTTCCTCAGCATAGAAAGAAACATATATGAACACCATCAGATGTAACTTCTATCAATTTATGTCAGTAGTGCTTTCCAAATATAACAAAGGGGCAACTTCTGCACTTTCATCTCAAAGAACACAGCCTTCTGCTTACCTGGAAAATTATTGCCATCCATATTATACAGAGGAATGACTTATAAGGAAACTGTATGACCTATTAACAACCAAAAAAGTTTTAAGCATAGTCACATCTTCACCCTTCACTGAGGTGCCTGAAACACTTAGCCTGCTCTTTTTTCCCCCAAATACCTGCATAATCACTGCTAATAGCACAATCACATAAGTGAAATATAAAATATCGGAATCAGCGGGATTCATCTGGCAAAAAGCCAAAATGACTGTTTTGCTACTTTTCTGAAAAACCATGTATTGGTCCCACAGGGGCTGGCTTGCAAAGCAGTAGCATTACATGAAACAGTGAAGACTTAAGTATTTATGAGCCAGCTAAATTGCAGCCCTTGTGTGAGAGAGTTTGGGAGATGCCGTTAATGATTCATCTATAAATTAAGAGTGGAAATTTTAGAATTACTAGTCAACAGCTTTATTCACTTCAGAATCCCATCACTATACAATAATTATTAGCCAAAACCCATCTTTCACTGATTTTTTTTTTTTATTTAAAATGTAATCAGTCATTGAAAAGGCTTAACTGAGAATTGTGTACCCACAATTAAGTGTGTTAGAATCAGAATTTGGACCAGAATAGGTCTGTCATTAGAGCTCTAGGCTGGGGCACTGATTGTCCTGTGTGTGTGGCCATGGAGCAGGACGATGAACTGAGTGAGGAAAGGCACCAGGATGTCTTTGGGGTTCTCCCTGGCTTGTTTGGCCTTTGCTATCTGGCAGCATCTCGGGGGGCACACACTGCTCTTTCTGGTTCTCTTCTGAAAGGGCGTGCGTGTGTGTCTCTGTGTATGTGTGTGTATATGTCTGGGTGCATATGGACAAATGCCTGCCCCTGCATCATTCCTGATGATAACAGGTACAGGAGACATGAGATCCTAGGAGAACAAGAGAAATCAGAAGCGAATCTCAAGATTACATTGTTATAAAGATCTACCTGTTCTTATTTACTGAAACATAGATGTATCTACAAAGCCCCATACTCAGATCAGACACAAGGGGTTTAATTCAAAGCAGTAAGTGTCTAGATAGGAAATCTAGGGAATTCTGTCTGGGATGCATGGGAATGATAAGAAGCAGGCACTCACTGCACAACAGGCACATAAGGGATCCATCAAAGTAGTACCACAGATAGCTTCAAGGGACACCAAACACCAAAGGCTGTGCTGCCGTGCACAGTCCCCGGAAAGTCCCAGGTTAGAAAGCAGTTCTGTTTTCATCTAGAATGGACCCAACATTTAGATCAGGAAAACTTACCAAGCTTGTTAATATTTCTTTGGATGTAGATCTGATTTAAGAGGTTCTTATTGGAAGTTAGTCTTACTCCTAGTTCCAGATTTTTTTCCTAGATCAACCTAGTTATCATCTGGTGTGCTTTAAAATGGAACAGTGAAACAGAACATGCAAATAAAATGGAACTACACACACAGGAAAAAAAAAAAGAATATAATTTATAAAAAGGCCTGTTCAGCTTGTCTCTGCATGTTTTTGAAAAAAGAATGTCTTGTCAAAGCCATAGTTTGGAGTATGGCCACAGAAGAAGCCAAGTCAGCACAAAGAGGCGTACTTTGTGCACAGAGTGAGAAGGAACAAGTGTCTGTGGCAGGATGTGAACCTGTTCAGATGAATTGGCTAAAGGAATAATGAAATGGTACCACAACTTCAATATGTGGCAGTATGGTTAAAATATGGAGAGATAAATGCTTAGATAGCAGTTCAGAGCAATAGCCCAAATTAATTGTCTAATTGTAAGGTATAATTTAAGCTTTAACTAAGACTATGAAAATGTATGGAGACTACGTATTTATGAGAACGATTCCATTGACTTCATATAATCAATAAAATCAAGATTCCCTATGAGATTCAGCTATTTAGCCTGCCACTCTATGACACTACACTATTATTCCTCTTGGTTTAAGATGTTTTCTCCTTTCAGCTTCTATTACAGCTGCACAAATGGGAAGAAGCCAAATGATTGCACTGAGGAAACAATGAGGCTGAATAAATACAAAATTCTGTCAAACACACAGGGTGAATAGAAAAAATATGTTTTATGTTTTTAATTTCTTTTAGTTCTTGCCTGTTATTTCTATCAGCAGTTGGACAGAGGGAAGGGAAATAAATCGGATGCAAGAAGAATTGTCCAGATGACAACAGCCCACTTAAAGAGCCACTGATAAACTTTATAGGGCCAAACATGCATGAAGAGAAAGAGATTAAAAATTAATTTCTGCAGAAATGTATAAAATAGCTCCTGAGTTCTGTGCCCTCTCCTAGCCATGCTGATGGTATGAATGGTGAGGGATGTGAGGTTTTGAGGGAGTTTAACCCAGACCTTTTCTCTAGAAGAGCCAGCACAAAGACAATCTTTCTAAGAATAAATACCTCCTAGGTGCCCGATTCCATTAAAAACAAGAACATCTGAACTGGGCCCACTCCTCAAAGCCATGCTGAACTCACTTCCCTCCAACCCAGCAGCAAAATTTCTGTAGGACATGAACTACCTCTGTCTGGGTTTCCATGTCATCACAGAGAGGAGCAGTGTGACTGTGTGCTGAAGTAACATCTGATCACCAACACCTGCTTTCCTTTTAGATCCTGGCATTTGAAGTGCAGGACCCCAGTGGGGTCCTGGCAGCAGGTGCTGCATGGTGCTACATGCAGGCAGGCCATTCCCTGGCAGCACAGCCTGGGGAGCACAGCACCTGGCTGCCCTGAGCCACACACTCACCAGCCATGCTATCATTTGTGCCTTGCTGCTGGAATATTTTATCTTGACATGTCTGGCCTGCCCTTGCCCCTCCTCTCTCTGTGGGTAAAGTACACAAGGTCTGTAAGTCCTCTTCCTTTTCATGAACTGCTGTGAGATTTCTACCCACAGGAATAGCACCTGGATCTGTCAAGCAAAAAGCAGCCTGGTATTTTCTGGCCTCTATTACTAAATGGTGCACTGCCCTTATCATGATCCTAAGTTAAGCCAGTAAGTGTTTTGCCTTCAGCTTCAGGAGAAGCATGTTCAAGCCCTAGAAACCAAGGATTTGATGATGGTAGGTCACCTAGAAAATGAACTGAAAATTTTAAAGGATGTTGTTGCTCTTGTATCAAATATCAGATAGAGTGCTTAGAACTGAGAGGACAGACAACAGATTACTATACAGATCAGCTAAAACTTGAACCTAGTGACAAAGAATGCCTTTTCTCAGAGATCATGGAAACATATCTTTGCTAACTGATTTTTCTGCTTTGGATCTCTTTCTCTCTTTCGTTTGATGGGCAATGGTCACCTTTAAATCTTTGACTCTTATACTGCAAGTAATTATTGCTACCGCAAATGCTGCAGTGGCATTTATTATTTGCCTGCCACTTCTCTGAAGATGTTAATGGCAACTAAGATGCAGTTTCACTTCCCTTCAGCAAAAGAAATCTATGAATTACTATGTGGTTTTCTCTGTATGTCACTGAATGCTCTACTGTGCGGGTTGTCTGACAGTAACAGACTTGTTGCCCTATCTGTACCTTGGTAATGTACTGCTAAGAGGAATTAATAGCTTGCTGAGCAGAACTACTTTGCTTCTTTCTATATGGTTTGCTGGCATTCATACTGTCCTGTACAATTTTCAGGCTTTAATATCAATTTTGCAAGTGTATCTGTCAGAAACAATTAAATTTTACAACAGTTATAATTTGTATTGCACCAACCTATGCAAATCTTTCATTGTTGCAGGTATGAATATTTTATATTACGCAATGAGAAACTAAAAGGAATTCAATTTAATTTAGCCATGGGGGCTCCAGTCAAGGATGTGTGGTTTTGTATGTACTCCAGCCCTTTTCACTTGAGCAGAATTCTTGAAGTATATGTAAAAAGAAATAATGTAATGCTTGTTGTGTTCAAAGAAAATGAAGCTGGCACTTGTGGACCCTGTGCTGTAGTAAACACTAATCAGTGAACAGAACTTTTTCCTTTTAAATGAGTGCAAAATCCAGATAATTTCCCTCACTACTCTAGAATAATTTATTAGGATTTTATTTTTGAGAGCAATGTGGATCCCGTAGTCTTTCCTTTGTGTTCAGACTTAGCTCCCTTTATATTCACATCAGAGACATCTATCTGGCCTCATTTGTACTACATTCATGAAACTTGAATGTACAGAAGTTCAGTTATTTGTGATTTTCCTTGATGAACTCCAGCACAAATTCAAGCTTTTCTCCTTGAAACCAGAACCAAATTATTAATTACAGAAATTTATTGCAATGACGAAAGCAAAAAATTAAATATCTAAGATGAAAAATTCCAAGTATATAGATCAAAAAGTTGTCAGAAAAATACAGCTGAGGTTTCTAACATGTTGGCAATAATAGAATACCAGAAATAATAAGCAAAATTTATGGAGCATAACTAACATTACGTAATCTATGCTACAGAGTTCTATGACTCCTCCATATATAATTTCAAAACTTATTAGATAAAGCACAATTGAAACATGGTATGCTCTGTGCTACGGTCATTTCTCCTTCAGTATATTTTTTTTAAGAACCTTTTAAACATAAGAACATTTTAAACATAATGGATGGTTTGCTGTTATTTATGTGCCCTTCAGTGTGCTTATTGCTCCAACTATGTTATCTTTTCTATTATTTTTGAATTATTTTATTATTTATGACAAGCAGCTGCCAAATCTGCTTTCCTTTAGTGGGAAATTATAATAGATGCAAAACTGGTAGAAAATTATTATTGCTTTTTATTTTTTTAAATAAAATTACAAAATAGTAGGTGGGCTAGTAAAAGCAGTGACTATACAATTATTTTTTTATTTTTGTTCCCCAAAAGATGCACCCTACAAACCACACAATTTTCGAGATTTGATCAGCTAAGCTACATAACAGTTGTATGTCTGAAATATAGAGCATTCAATTTGGCCTCTAGTCAGTATCTGCCCACTTTCCTTTAGCTTTCGCTTAATATGCATAAAGGATATCTATGAATTTTTTTTCATTTTTCCAGATCACTTTAAGAAGCCTCTACAGTAAAAAACCTTCCATGAAACATATTAAGTATATCTCATTATGTAACTATTTGAGCAAAATAGCCTTTATTCCGTGTTTTGTCTTGGAAAAGCAAACAATAATATCAGGCACAGTACTGCTGTTTAATCTCATGTACCTTCAACTGCCTACTAATATTTTAAAATAACATATTTTGTTCAAAAAATGATGCCAGTAGTCACCAACTTTGCTAAACACACAGATGTTGTATACCTAGCAGAAATATTGTTTGACTGTTTTCATATTTCAGAAGATACCTTTTAAAGTGTACTGTACTGGGCACTACACAATCATGTTGGTCACTTGTTGCTAAACAGAAAGGATGTAATCTGTCTCATATGACAGGGAAACATGACAGGTATGGATCCATGAACTAATATGATCAAATGTAAGAACTGATATTAATGCATGCCTGTAAAATAATCATGTTGATACTACAGAAATAAAACCTTCAAACTTTTCCACAGCAGTGAAAAAGCAACAGAAATTACAACTTGTGAATTGATGACAGCCAGCCTGAACCTTTGTTCTTATTTTATAGAGACCACGCTTTTTTTTTCCTTTGTGGCTTTGTTCCTGCATAAACTTTTAAAGAGCAAGCTGTTTTACTTGCACATCAGAAGTTTATACTGGCAGATAGACATTTATTGGGTTTTTTGGATAGGCATATCCAAAACTAGAAGGGCTAATACTCAAGGAAAAAGGAACATCCCAAACCCCTACTGTTGAAAAGTTTAGAACATGAGAGGGAGAAAAATACATACAGAGAATACTTCCCATATCGAAACATTTCAAGGCATTTGAACACTATTCACTTGCTGTAAAGTTGCCAATTCTAAAAGCAGGATTGAATGAATTTTACTGAAGAAGACCCAGTAACCCAGTGATCCTCCAGACCTCTGCTTAAAGGAAGGTTTCTCAAAAAAATTTCTTATATCAAATCTTAACCCTTACTGTACAATTAATGTTAGGTATCCAAAAGGGTGCATACTGTGTCTGTGATAACATCACTTTTTTTAAAGCTCATTAAAGAATGTTTCTGTTCTATAGCATTTTTGCTAGCAATATTTTTATAACGTAAAGGCTCCCATCACCATGCAGAAAATTTGTGGGGTTTTTTGCTCTTATCTTATGTAGTGCACTTGATAAGGAGTACTACTGAATCTTCTGCACGCTGCATTACAAAGAAAACTGTCTTTCTGTAAGGCATTTTCTCTCCACTGCTTTCACATGAAATAAGGGCTCTTCTAGCTGAACGTATCTGACTGTATTAATACTCAAATAAAAACTGAAATCCTTCTACTTTATCTGAAGTATAAATCCCTGAAAAGATTCTTGCCTTTCCAATTGTGTTCACTGAAATAAAGGTTAATATTGAACTGAACTTATCGTATTCTAGCATCACATGTTAAGTTCCAAATCTCTGTATGTGATCTTTTTTCTTTTTTATTGTTGAAATTAGAGAATAGATAAAATGATGGCAATATTATTAAAAATATCACAGCAAAAGCATTTTACTTAAAGACAGTTTAAACCTACTGCTTTCATGAGAAGGAAAAAAAACATGGTGCAAAGTGCTCGGGAGAGGGAAGGGACTAGCATCTGTTGAAAATTAACTACTTCAACATTAATTAACACATCATTTTCTACCTGATGAGATGGTGTTGTAGAAAGTATAAATTGAAGGCACAAGAGTAAGAAATGAGTCATCTTTGACTTACCGTATCAAAGACTATTGCTGTATTGCAGTCAGCATCCAAACACAGAGCATGAAGCTTCTCACAAATCAGAAAAAATATACAATCAATGAACAAATCAAATTCATTGTAAAAATAAAGGCCAGAGATTAGAGTATGTATCCAAGGGTCTGGTTAGTCACAGCTTTGACTAGCCTGCTACAGAGCTCTGCAAAACAAGTACACTGCAGCAGTGTGGCAAGCATAGGATTGCAATGCATGTCCCATATATTCAAGCATAATAGAAAACATGGTCTGGAGCTTATTCCATGTGGAAGTGGGGTTTGTTTTATGCAGGCAGAAAAAAGAAAGGTTCTTTTCCCACATAATAGAATTAGAAATGAAGATTTTTCTTGATTATTGTACACAATAATTCCCCAGGATATCAATTACATAAAGCAGGTGCCTCTGTCTCCTGTTTCCCAGATAAATGCCTGTAATCTCATTTCACAAATGATCCTATTTAGACAGGAGCCACCTATTGTGATGATATCATTTGCTCTAGTATCCATAAATGGGCAACTTCCTACAAAACGTCATGACTACTGACGACACAAATTTTTATAATATTGAGTGGGCAAGGGTGGTTGATGGGGTCCCATCAATCTACAGCAGCTTCTTCTGATGTGATACCATGAATCCTGCATAATCACCTAAAAGACTGTAAATGAAGAAAAGCATTAAACCTGTCTAGTGGAGCTCATTAAAAAAAAAAAAACAAACAACACCCCTACACCTAAAACTGGGAGAAAAAAGCCTAGAGAGGTAGTGAAGGCAGATAAAACATAATGACAGAGCAGTGGCACCTTTTCAAATGCCTTCGGCAATCTCAAGGATACTGGTAGATATGAACAAAATCACTCTCAGTTAAGAAGTGTAGCTGTCAGTTTCTTTTTAACAGACAATAAAAGACTGAATATCCTCTCTCCTTGCAAATGTAAAATATGCATTGACAGCAAAAAGGACCAGTGCTTCAGTGATACACAAATTAGCCCACTCTTAGTGAATATGTTTTAGAATTAGCAGCTGCTTGTCACAGGAGCTTGGAATATGAACACTGTATTAAATTACCTTTAGACTGTTTGAAATCCAAGCTGCTAGACAGGCTTGCTTCATGCACTAGCTACATGGATTTAATTTCTTACATCAGTATTTTCTTAAGAAAAATAATTCCATTAAATATATGTATTTGGGAAATGTTGATACAGATAGCTGAAATTAGTTTCCATCTGCCTGCTTTAACATATAGAGATGTGAGGAGAGTTAAAGGTGATAGTGTTCACTTGCCTACCCACCCTTTCCCCAAGGGACTCAGTTGTGCCTAGAGCTAAAGCAAATTGCTTAAGAACCTGTATTTAATATTTTTCCTGGCAGAAGTTGGTAAGAACTTCAGAAGAAGGTCCCCTGATTAAAAAAAATTACCTGAGGGCATTTTTCAATAAGATCTCCACAAACCTTGGTTTACTTACTCCTGCTTTGAACAGATTGAGCTGCATCTAAACAATGTCTTAATACACAGGAAAAAACACGTAACATTAGGATCCATCTGCATTAACGATTGGAGAATGCTCACCAGAACACCAGTCAAGCTGTGGTTTCAGGGTGGAAAACTTTAAAGCTTAAAAGCAAAAACCCCAAGAGGACTTTAAATACATTTCTACTGATGTAGTACCAGCAAAACAGAGTCCACTTGAAATCCAGCCCCTCTACGGTACATTCCCTTTTAACACTTTGCCTTTATTTTATCATTTTTTTGGACCAGGGACCACCCTCTAATAAATTTCCGTATTACACATAGAGAGGGTCTCAAAGGCAAGGCAGTGCAAGTTTTAGCAACTCTTTCAGAGCTGACTGGTACCAAAGTGACTCATTTCAGGTCTAGATAGGTTGAAAGCAAAATCTGAGCACAGCATCCATAGCTACAAGACACAGTATGCAGTCAAAGCAGAGAAGTCAATGGGTTTTTTACAGGCACCCTGAAGAGAAGAACTCCTTCCTCAGAGATTGAAAACATTGGAGAAAACAACTTTAGAGCACTGAACAGCCATTTAGATACAAGTAGGTTCTTTCCTTCTCCCTCCTGTGCTTGTCTTCAAGATAACACTAGCTGATCTCCCTTGCTGTTTAGGAAAAGATAAAAGCACAGCTTTAACTCTGGATAACATAACCCCTTCATTTCAGTACTGGGTGGAAATAGAAAAGCATATACTCTGTGTGTCCAGATGGCATAAATATTTTCCGTGTGTTTCCATGACAAAAGATAAAGATAACACAAGAAACAGTTAGAAAGTAGATGTGTATGTGAGTGTAACTGAGATTGATGGTCCAGAAGTTTCTCTCTTGGCTAGATAAAAGCTGATTAAATGGAAATGAGGGGAAGAAAAAAAGACAGAAAACAGTTAAAAAGAAAATTAATCACTGCCTCATCAAATTCAGTCCTGCCTTGGGAAACACCAAATGTCAGATTTCCTTGTTAATGTACAAAGATTTTCAAGGCTGTTCCCGGTATTTGGTAGGAAAGTGCACGCTTTCTTAAAACAGTATCTTTTCCAGCATTGGAGCCAAAGGATATCGCCACTCTCCCTTAACCTAGTTTTGAGCTTACCATGCATAGTGATGAGCTTAGAGCTCATTCTCATGAAAAGGAGAATGTTAAACATAGTCCATGGAAGATGCCTCAATGGTTCTGATTCGTGCTTAAAGGCTTCTAAGCTTTATAAAACAGAGTGCTAAAGAGAATGGACTATCATTTCCAACACTTCCTATTTGTTTAGGGAGATACTGTAAGAAAATACTCCAGGCATATTTCTGTCTGAAGAAGGGCTTGAAGGATTATACTGAAAGAATGTGTCACTCCAGTGAAAGCAAAGCCATTGTACTTGGTCATGGGGAGATGTCATAAACCACAACATCCAATACTAACCAACTACAGTGGACATCTGATAAAACTGCAGACCACATAACAGAATATTCTACCCCTCTTAAGGTCTTTCCTTACATTTGGGATCTTTGAAATACCCTGATAACCTATCAAATAAGTCTAAATGTCCTTAAATCACCCTTGAAATTCTTAGTGGTCTTCCTTTTGTTTGGCTTGTTCTTTCTAGCATAACTGGAAACTAAATCTCTCCAGACATTACAGACAGCTGATAAATCTGCACATTTCTGGGCAGAAAATAAGCAGACTGGATCTTCTTTAAAATGCCTGGGTTTTCCACTAATTAGAGTTGAAACCTAAATTATAGAATACCAGTGGGTTATCGAAACTCCATTCTAAAAGATAGGAAACAGAAGGATGCTACCTTCTAAAACACATACTGATATTTTAATAGATAGTCTCTAAAGTAGAGACCAAACAAATTGTTTCAGTTAAATGAGTTTGTCTGCTGGTTTGAGTCGCGAGAAACTCTGCCATCTCCAGTAAGTATCATTGTAACATATTAATTAGTGGGGAAATACCAAACCAACAAAAAATTACGCTAAAAAATTGTACAATGCTGTCCTTTTAAATTACAGACAGCTAACCATCAGTAAAAATAAGAAGTGAATTCTTACAGGCCATCTTTTCCTAGGAGTAGGAAAACAGCTACTGCACATTGTCTGATGCTTCCTTTAATTGTACTACTTAGGCCACCCCATGTGCATATCGATTTACAAGATCACACTCACTAAGACAAGGAAAAGCCTTCTAAGAGCTTGCACTTCTACTTGTTTCTATGGAAAACAAATAGGAAAATTAAGCAAGAGTCTTGGACAGGAAATTTTAGTCCGCTATCCTTTTTAATGTTTGCAGCCAAGATCAAAATGCTAAGGGCTAAAAGGTGTATCCTCATTCTTTTAGCCAGATCTACTTGTGTGTAAATCTCTTGAGGAGCTCAACTGAACTGAGGGGATCCATTGGACAGACTACAACTACAGTGACTACATCACATCTCTGTACCTAAGAAAAGATTCTTCCTTAAATCCCTCTGAGATTCACCACTGTTGTTTTTCAACAGCGCTATGGAAAACTCAAAGAGGGGGTCCAGCCTCATAAGGCCAAATGTAATTTGTCATAATAGAGCAATGTTGATGAAGAATAATGTGCAGTTTTTAATTACTTGTCAAAATCCTATTTCCCAACAAAAAGCTAGAAATATCAATTGCAGGTATCACACCTAAATAAATTCTTAAAAATAATAATAACAATAAATTATTACCTAATGCCTAAGACAATCAGAAAAAAGTCCTGTTAACAAGATCAATTTTATACCACTGGCTGCAATGCTGGTGTCCCAAAGAAAATACGAGTGTTCGTTTGAATTTCACACTTCATTAGCAATACAGGAGTAAAGAAAATCTACCAAATAAAAAATTACATGTTCTGATACAAAACCACATAATTTTAATTTTCATATGAATGCAAAAATAACTGAGAGCAGAAATTTAAAAAAAAAAAAATTAAGGAGGGCTTTGCTTTGCTTTTCAAAACCTGCTTAGCACAATTGTTGATTGATAAGGGTCAACCATGGTTTGCATCTAGTGACTCTTCTAAATAAAACAGAATTGTTGGGGAAATTTGAAGAAAAGGATAAATGTTCTGCCTGATTTCTTTCTGTCTGTCAAATGGCATTTTACTAAGTCATTTCCTTTTCAATGGAGCTCCCCATTTCTTTGAAAGGCAGATGCATTGAAACATTTATGGCCCTAAAGTCTGTACAAAACATTGTTTAATATAAGCAGGAACTATATACTCTCTTCTACCATAGACCTTGATACTGTAGGATACCTGGTAGATTTTCCAGAGGTCAGAGGATTAGTGGGGTTCATCCTCATAGTCAAAAACATAATTTTTAGACCATTTCAGATCAGGCAGACAGGAGGTCTACAGAGATAGTTTTCTTCATTGAAGATCAAAGCTATAAAATAGTACTAGCATTGACCAGCAAAGCTATGGTATGGTCATAAAACTTTGACATGAAAAGAAGAGGGTTCTTGCAGGGTTAGGATGTCAGAAATTCTTCGTATTTGATAATATCAAAGTGTAAGATGCATCTGTGAGCAGGACAGCTTTGTGAACAATGATCCCTCACTCATTTGGAGGCAAGACTGCAAAAACATCTGGCTGCCTTTTAACACGAGCGTTGAAGAACAGCTATAATAACAACAAAGGGGATGACAATCCTGAAAGACCATATACAAATAGTAACACCAAAAATTATAGCACTTATGCCTTCTTTTAAAGACAATGAGTTTGCTTCAAAAATTGCACTTTTTTTTTTCTTAACATCTCCAGAGAGTTTAAGTCAAAGGCTTTTAATACCCTCTCCTTCCTTCCTTCCTTCCTTCCTTCCTTCCTTCCTTCCTTCCTTCCT
>JACBWW010000001.1:16346137-16399495 GCA_020086605.1 Lanius collurio | reverse complement strand
GCAGCCAGTTCCATGATTTCAATATTCCTTCCTTCCTTCCTTCCTTCCTTCCTTCCTTCCTTCCTTCCTTCCTTCCTTCCTTCCTTCCTTCCTTCCTTTCTCTCTCTTTCTCTCTCTCTTTCTCTCTCTCTTTCTCTCTTTCTCTCTCTCTTTCTCTCTTTCTCTCTCTCTCTCTTTCTCTCTTTCTCTCTTTCTTTTCAGATCTTCCACCCATTTCTTTGCAGTAGCATTTTCAGAATGTACTCAAGAACTTGGTATTTCAAAATTATTATTGGAAATCAAAAAGAAACAGTAAACACCTGGTCTCCCTGCAGATGTGTGTAAGCATAGAGAGGTTAAGAAGTTTCTCAACTTTGCAGTTTCATTTTAAAAAACTTTTAAAAAGGGCCATTATTTTTACCAATTTTTCTCCAGTAACACTGCTTCAGAAATCACTGATGTGAGAATATTAGTGTAGAATTTCTGACCTTTTTTTTTTAAGCAAAAATAGTTACTAGTGATCTGTGATAAATGACAGGCTTTAACTTTTCTATCTTTTTGTTTTCTGATCTATGTCCTGTGTCAAACACAATTCCTTCATTTGCAGTCCTGTGTTCCTTGCCTTCACTTACCCTTTTCCTCCTTCACAATTTTCTAAGTTCAAATAGACAAAAAAGGGATGTGAAAATAGAGAAAAAAAGTGAATTTTTCCTATCTGTTTTTTTTTTTTATTATTTTACACATCTGATGTCTTTGAAAGATGACAAGTAGATTTTATGACAGAACTGAAAATGTTGTTCTAAAAAAATCATTCTATAAACTATGGAAAAAATAAAACAAAGAGGAAGGACTTGAAGATGACCAGAGTATAATCAGGTTAAATCTCATATCAAATCATCTGTTCTCCCATGACAAACATTTGGGGAAAGGGGGAGAGAGACATGTGACAGCAGCTGCAGATAGTTCAAAGGCTTTCAAAAGGTTTGGTGAGCCCAAAGGAGGCACCTCACACAGTGAGGCTCCAAGTCGAAGCACTGTTTCCAAGTCACAGCCACAAGAAAGAGCCTACAAGGTCTCAACAATATTTCTTGATTGTTTGCTAAATATAGCAACACAGTCCAGATCCTCTGGTGCGCAAATAAAATTCACATATTCTGTGCTTTGTTCCTCCAGTATGCAAATATGGCTGCTATGTAACCCCAATATTAACTGTGTCTTGTTCTGCAACAACTAAAGTACCAGAGTTTGGACCTTTTCAAGTTGAAACATGGGTTTGACATCACGTTCAGGTTCTTGTTGTGGCTGATACACAGTGATCTGAGAGGACAAGCTTTGTTCTGAAGGTGAAACAAAGTCAGATTCTGTAACCTCACATGTTGCCAAGAGACAGAACAGTCGTCTTATGGCCATATCTCATCAGAGGCACTGGCACTAATCCATTTCCAGGCATCACAGCTCATAAACTCAGAACTATTATGGACTCAATAAAGTCAATCAATACATTAGTTAAGTGAGATGGAATGATTTAGCTCTTAGGGAAAAAAAATATAGGGCTCAGTGTTATTCAGTGCTGGTTTTGAGCATTCTGGAATAATGAATACCAAGAAAACCATTCTGACAGACACACCTGTCTTGGCACATTCATTTGAAATACAATCAGGAAAACAAAGTCTTTTTGTTTTGTTTAAATTGAGAGGACTTCAAAGCAAGGACTGCTTTTTTCTGTTTTACAACAGTTTCTTGAAGGGCTTTCTTCTGAGACCTTACTTCATACTGAGTATGTGTAACAGCTCAACAAGAACCTGCATTTGTCCCTTACAAAGTAGAAAAGTCAAACTCAAAAGTATCAATGTAGGACTGGCAAGTTTTTCAAAGGCAGAAAAACCTTTAGCACTTAAATGACTTTTCCCCAGTGACAAATCTGAGCTAGATAGAAAAACATAGTAAAGAGACAATGGGAGGAAATGGGATACACTGAATGCCACAATATGCATTAAAAACACATTTTGACACACATTCTCTTCAATCTTACATGCTAACTTAAAGTAATAAAGGTAAATAGATGCATGGATTTACACACATACAAATAAGCAATAATGTATATTGACTTACCACAATCTTTATGAGGCCTATTTTAGAAACTAATTGAATCTTTTATTTTAGAAACTAAATAAATTTTATTTAATGCTTCCTTTTTGAAGAAAAAATATTCACAACATCAGATAGGGAAACTGCATCTTTGCAATAAAAAAAACCAATCAACAACCCTGATTACTTTAATGAAATTATATACAATACTCAATATTTCAATATGCAATACTCAAATATATAATATTTCATATAATAGGAGTTAGATCTTCTCCTTTCTCTATCAGCCTACATTTTCATTTCAGAGAACCTTGCTCACATCCCAAAGGAAAGTTCCCAAGCTGACATGTACTACAAAATCTAGATCCAGTGGATTCTAGCATAAGCTATGGCAGTGAAAATGTGCAGTGAACTTACTGCTTAGCCTGACTACTAAAAATAGTTATTATAGCCATAGCAAACAACATAGTAGAAATATTTTTTCAGTAGAGCATGTCTATTGAGTTTTATGTTTCTTGCAGAAAGAGAATGTGAGCAAGACTACTCATTAACAGTGGAATGCAGGAAGAAGTAAAATCTTCTAGCAATAGTTCGAGAAAGCATATTACAGTACATCTGTAAGTCTGGTTTCTCTGGGTGACTGAGGCCAGAAAATGACATGACAAAGATGCACATATCCCCATGATAGATTACTTAACCCTGGTAGTGTGCAAAGGCAAAACATCAGCAATAACATGAATATTCACAGTGGCACCCTTTGATGATTTCATAATTTAGATTTGACCTCAGTGAGAAACTTGGCAAATGACTTTTGTTCCCATGTTTCTAGTCTTTTATGAAAGGATATTAACACCCCTGCATCAACCCTTCATTGTGGTTGCCCAGTATGCACCCACAAATGTTTGATATCCAGGATTTTGCAGTCTAGAACTGAAGCACACTGGAAAAGCTGATACGTGTGGAAGTCACTATGGTTACTGCCTACACTTTCTTTGCCTCCAATAAGAGCTTTCATTTCCATAAGCATTAAAATTCACCAAATGCACCAAAATTATTCAGAAAAAAAAAGTAATCTCTTTGGTTTATAAGCCTTTTAGCTCTGTTGCTTTTATCTTTCTTAGTATAGACTCTGAGCTGAGGCATATTACTCCACATCTGAATATAAGAAAAAGTAATGCAGGAGAAACCTTGTGGTGGAAATGCTTTGCAGACCCCTAGTTTCAGCAGTGTATGTGGAACAGCTGTCTGCTGTTGGCCAGTGCAAGGCCAAAACCCAGAAAACGCTGTACAGGATGTCAGACTAAAGGCACTAGCTGGATATTTAGCAAGTCAAATTCAGATGATTATGTTTAGTATTATTGTAAATCTTTCCAATACTATGAAAATTAGAAGTTCATCTTCTGTGGTTAGATTCCCTATCTATTGTAATAAGAAATAGCTCTATGTAAAACTAATTTTTTGCTTGTTTGTTTTTGGTTTTCTTACAGCAATCAGCATGACTCTTTCTTTCAGAATTCGTATATAAATGTCAATCTGGCTAGAGCCTGTAATATTTGCTGATCTGTCACTCAATATACCAAGTTCTTTAAAATTGTATCCAGTGGCTATGTCCTCAACAGTAATTTAAAACATTTCTTAGTTTTATCCTTTTACTTTAAGTAGCTTTTTACTTAATTTCCTTCCAGCACACTGGATGATTTTGCTCCCTGGTATTGCCTGTTATTTTGAAAACCTGCCTGAACTGCCATTGTCAGTTCTCCTACATACAATTAGCCTTTTTCTGTCTTTTCACCTCTATGCCTCCTTATAGCTAGTTACTTTTAGTGTGACATATTTGACAGATCAATATATTCTTTAGCAGTTCAGTTTCTTCCTTTATTTTTCGTATATGTATTTTGCTGATGTTCACTTTAGGTGAAAGTTCTTAATATTACTCATCAATACACTCAGTGAAGTCCTTTCACTAAGAACCTTTTTTCCCTTTTCCAGGAAGAGCAGAGTGCTCACTGAATACAGGACATGCAGGTAAAATACTTGGACACCTTCAGCAGGAATTACACCGCTGAGCTGTGGTTCATACAGAAGCAGCACCATCAGAGGCTCATTCCTGCTGCTGAGGTAGCATATTTGTCCCCTCGACACCCAAATCTACATAATCTCTAATAGCATTGCCAGTCCCAAGGATTCAAACAACACCCCCAATACTCACAGATGGAACTTTCCCAAAATCATAAACATTTTCTTGAAAGATAGATATGCAAATTGCCCTTGACACTTCAGACCAGATGTCCAACCTGTAAGAACTCAGAATACTGCCTATCACAACATTAGTTTCTTAAACCCAACTGAAAAATAAAGCTTTTCCTTGTAGAAGTTTTTCCCTCAATTTCATAATAACAAACTCTTGCTAATGTATTAAATGTCACATAAAACAACAAATCAGCAGTGGTCACTTTTTCATGTATCATTCCCATGCATGGCACCTAGATACATTAAAAGAGAAAAGTACTTCCTAGAAGTTCAAAGCATTCAGCTGTTGGCTTAAAATAGGCAGCTATTTCTATATAAGTCATAGAATATATTGAACAATTCTCTGCTAAAAACTTTTCAGTGTAAATAATAATGTTATAAGGGTTTTCCTTCTGATGATGTCTTAGTAAATGGAGATGCATCCAGGTTTTGACAAAAATAGAAGCAGTTTAGTGGGAGCTTATAGAACTTGTGCAACTGTGGAAGGAGAGTACACCAAAAGGCTGATATTTATTGCTAGTGCTACTCTGAATTTTAAGCTGTTTTCTGTTACGCTTGCCTACTTACTTGAGCTCCTGTGTTATTTCCTGGGAAAAATGCCAAAAAAATAAAGTGACCTCTGTATACTAACTATTAAGTATGTCACATCATGCTACTTAAAATATGTTACAACCTGCTTGGCACAGAAACACATTTTGTTCTGTTTGGGAACACATATACCCAGTACAATGAAAACTCACAGCCTCAGCTTCTTGGGAACAAAGAAGTCAGTTCTAAATATGGCTTTAGATAGGGGTTCAGCTGCAGCATTACAAGCTATAGCAGAGTATCTTAACCCACAGACAAAATAATTGATAACAGGACAATATTTTAAATAAGCACAGATCTTGCTCAGATTATATTCATCCAAGTTGGGGATCAAGCGACCTGTAAACTACAAATTATTCTTTAGAAATCATTCCAAGCCGCAAACACATTGAAGACATGCCCTGACTTTACCTAAAGCACAAACAAATACAGAGCAGATTCACAATCAGAGTGACTGAGTACACAGTAAAAAGAAAACACAGCTGTAAAAAAGTCACTATTTTACAGAACCCAGCTGATAGACAGATTTAAGGAGAAAATGAAGATGCTGAGGAACAAGTGACTTCTTTAGGCCTTGAAGATGCCAAGACACAAAGTGAGCTGCAAGGGGTGAACAAGAAGAGGGACCAGAGAAAGCCTGCAAGAAAATAGCCAGGGATGGGAGCAGGGATAAAAGTCTTTGCTGTAAATAGGGAGGTCTGCCCTGCAGCTTGTTCTGCCATCCCCATGCCTGCAATGCAGGCAAAGGAGAGTTCGTCATTGTCACCCACAGCCAAGCTTGAACCGGGCACCTGCTTGGCTGTAGGGCTCTGCCGAGCAGCCTTCCAGGAGCAGCACTGCAGCTTTGAGGCTCCGCTTTATCCGGCACCACTGTAACACAAGTGGACGGCTCCATCTAGAGGCAAATATGCCCTGAGCTGCTGAAATGGCATCATTGCGACTGAGAATCTCTTTCTCCACAAGTCAGAACCTACTCAAAATAGCGCTCCGAGCTGCTGTCTTCCTGGCAGGGATGTCCAGCAAGAAGGACCTCCATCCCCCTCACCTTCTGCAAAGGCTGAGCAGTTGAAAGTAAAGCCAAGCTTTCCCTGAAATCCACATCTCGGTTTGCATGGTCTCCCACACCAAGCCTGCCAGATCGATTTTGTGGCATCCATCAAATGATACAGATTGAAGGCTTATTCTCATTCCGAGGGCAAGAATGGCTCCCTCAGGCAAAGGGTTCCTGCACTCCTTTACAACTTGTGTCTCAAGAAATACAGAGTGTTTCCCACTAATATCTTCATATGTACATCTATATTCAGTATAAAACAGAGCACCAGCAGTTAATATGAAGTTAAAGAAAATGTCTCAAAAAATAATGAGACTATCAAAGAGAATGTTTATAATCCTTTATGTTGCAAAAGCCTTCTCTATTGAATAAAGATCAAGCTATTCTTTTCTCTCATCAATTAACAAGTATCTCCAACCACATTCTGATGAGGATCCCAGGAGCACCAAATCACACACTTTAAAAATACACGCAAGTCTACCTTCATCCTCTCCATTCCTAGGGTATGCTATCGTGCCAAGCTATTCTCACTGTAGAGTTCCTCTTCTGCACTAATCAAGAAAAAAAAAAAAAGCCCTTGAGTAGATGTCTCTGAAAGCCCTTTTCTCCCAGTCACAAGCCAAAACATGTATTGCAATGTAGTTTTGAGATCTTAACTTCACTGTAGCTTACTGTACTCCTAAAAGGGCTTTTTCAAATAGGTAGAAACCAGTTATATGAATATAATTTTTCCTGTTCACTGTTTTCAGGCTTGTGGGGCATGTATCACCAAATATGCACTTTTTATAAGTCAGTCTGTTTAGATTCAGACAAGCTGTGTATCTGAGCAACAGCACAGCAAGGAGTGACTGCTGTCTGTGCATTACATTTTCTCAGATTACTCATTTATTATACAATAGTGTCCTAAATTTTACCCATCACTTTATTCTGGTGTTAGTGAAGAAGAAAATTTGGATTCAAACTAGTTTACCTTTTCCATAATGATGCAAGTTAGGTATAAGTAGTTAAGATTAAAACTGGTGAGCTGATTGTTGTAAGCAAGACACATGGGGGAGTGAGGGGAGAGAAAAAAATAATGCTCCTTTCCTATAAAAATTGATTGCACAAATGTCTGCTCATTTCTTAACCTATTCTTCTGTGTTTTACTCATTTCAGATGTATTTTTGCAATAAGAATACAAATATAAATGAACAAATGCAGAGGCAATATATTTTACATATCTAGGCTATGTTTCAGGTTTCTTTTAAGGGTATCTATTTTATGAAGCATTGTTTATTTTACAGGATTCACTGCTGAAAACAAAACTAGCAAACTACACAGTCATTTCTTCCCTGACTTCTTCCTATTTCAGGAATTCAGATCCAGTTTGCTGTTATTCAAAACAAAATTATTTGCAGCAATGACTCATATTTTTGTGGCAGCAAAGAATATAAGCTGTACGTCTATTTATGTAGCATATGCATAATAGCACATTGAAAGTGTTTTAAGGTCTCTTCTAAGAGAAGTGCAAGAGCACGGATGGAGAAAAAGCTCATTGGAGTCAAAGGAGGACCCCAGTGGACTCTCACATGTGTTTGCAAATACATATATGTACAAAGACACTGAATATGTGCAAATACCTATGGGAAGTGTGGAATATCAATCAAACAAAAACATCAGACCTAACCTCCAAGAGGCTCTAGTGATTAGCAATCACTTATGCTCAAAGACATTCCCACCTTGCAAGCTCAGCTTCATCCCTTGGCTTCAGACCTGGAACAGATCAGTCCTCAAGTGAGTCCTGCCTCTTTGCAGTGTTTGGCTTTGCAGTGTCCAGCACTGATTTACATCAATGTCTCAAAAAACAGTGTCCTAGGTGGTCACAGAAACTGCACAATTAGTGTACCTCTGAAACATACGCCACAGCCCCAGGCTTTACCTGGGTGATCCAAAACTGAAGAAAATACAAGTAAGAGATAGATCTCAGATTTCAATTATTGCAATAAGCTTTTGAAGGCAGTCCTTTTATGAAAACATGAATTAATCTAAATGGATAAAAGAGAAGAACAGCTTAGGTCAAGATATAGTGCTCAGAAAGATGAATAAAATATGGAGGGCAAAGTAGCATGCTGAGAAAGATAGAGAAGAGGGCCTGTTATGGTATATGTTAAAGAAGTGCACAGGGCAGAGATCATTCACAAAAATTTAACATAGCTCTCTCTGTCGGGAACACATATGACACACAAAATCCTAACAGTTTTTTGTATTTGGAATGGCTTAACTCTCTCTTGCTCTACCTGAAAATGGTAAAATATATCAACAGTAACTTCCGGAGACTGAACTGCACAAGTATCCATGAGTGTGATGCCAAAACTTCAAATGTCAAAATCGGAACAAGACTGAGACTATTTCAGTCATTGTAGATCAATGTTCCTGGTCTAAATTAGTCAGCTGCCTGTTATGCAAGATCATCCTCCCTGCTAGTCATTCTCACAGGGTATTTACAGAACACTACATGGGAATGGTGAGAATCTGAGTGAAGGTACTACCAGGAGGAGGCAACTTAAAAAAGAATATACCACATACATTTTCAAGCAGACATTTAAGTAGATAGTTCTATAAAGCATTTGCTTTTTCCCTTTGCATTATATATGCACACATACATACATGCATACACATATGCATACACCATGTTTTCATGTCATTGCAGGTAATGTGGGAAGGAAAGCATACATAAATATGTTTTAAAATCTTTTTTCTAGAGCATGAAATACTTCTGCTACTTCTGGATACCACAGGCTTATTTGGAAATAGCTTTCAAAATGCAGCCTTTGGAGAAAAGTATTTTACAAATCAAAGTGATTCTCTCAAAGCTTGTTTTGCCATGATAGCATTTACTGGAGTAGGAGGAAGAGGAAAATTTTTTTTATATCATCCCAGTGGATTCAAATCTTCCCTTTTCCAGATATTTGATTCAGTGTCCTGAACTAGTTGTAAAACATCTTGTTAAAAAGTACAATGCACACAAGATATTTCAGCACAATGATCAGCTGCTCTTCTCCTTCCTTTCTATCTTACACTCTCATTTCCTTACCCTTATTGGCTGGGGTTGCAATATAGTTTCATCTGTATGACATAATTTCTGCTTGCTTAAATAATGCTAAAAGACTCTTTTTTGGAAAAATACAGGACAAGTGAATGATCATAAGGTGGACTAGCTAAAAATAATCTCACTGAATAGCCTTTTGCTGTTTGCATCTTATGACAGGATTGCTTTGTGTGCAGAATTATCTCAATTACTGTTCTATGAACACAATCAAAAAGAAGGCAGGGGGAAAAAAGTCAATTAATGTCCCAATTTTTAACTATTATTTTTACTGTATGTTTTCATTTTTATTTCTTAAGAATTATAGTAGATGAATTAAAAGCAGCCTGATTCATTTTGTTAACACAGAATATAACCCCATCTGCACAGATTCAGAGTCCATCTTATTTGCTGAAGCTGAGGATAGAGACCCGGAATTGTTGAACCAAGCCAAGAGTTGGGTTACTTTTGTTTGATAAATAGCATTTTTTCAATAGCACTTGACCAAAAATGCAGGAGCTTCAGTAAAGCCCGCCAAACTCCAAATGGACTGTCTGATGATTTGGCACAACTTGAGATAGTGCTGAATGCAAGTACAGCCAAATTAGTACTTGCATTCAGTTAAAATGAAATGGACTATAATATAAATAGATCAAAATTGGGCCCAGATCCTGCAATTCACTATGCAGGCAGACTGTCAAGTGCAGAATCAGCATTTTGGTGAGCAGAATCTAATAAGGAAAAGCTCAAAAATGACGGAAGGAATTATTAGAAGAAAAACTATTTAAATCCTCCACATAACTAGAAACACTTGCTAAATACCACAGATATTAAGAAACTAGTTAAGATCAATTACTTTGAACCTGTAAATGATTCTTTAAATGTAGTGAAAAGAATTTCATGCAACAATGTGTCAAGCTGGTTTGGAAAAAGCGCTAAAAAAACCTTGATGACTGTGTTAATCCACAGCAGAGCAAGTGTATAATCAGTATCAACCAGTCCTGAATACAACACAAGTGACACAGATTTTGGAAGAAGATGAAAGATGAGAGAGAAGGAGGGAAAGGTTAAACATACAAATCCCACAAAGAAAGGAGTCTTTAAATGCTGGGATTTTATGAGAATTGCAGCCTACAGTGCAGTTCCTCTGCTTTATGTTTGCTCTGAATTAGAAATAAATAAATAAATAAAGAGAAGCAGTTTAGTATTCTTAAAGAATCAGTTTTGTAGAGAATTCTATTTACATTAACATGATAGATTGCATCACGTTATATAAATAAAACCTTATGCTGTGACACAAGGATCTGCTAGGAAAGTCAGAAATTCGATAGACAGAAAGGCTGTGAAAAATCTGCAAACCTGAACACCGAGGAGAAAAATGAAACAAAAGAAACAGAACATGTTTCTAGACACTTTATGGATAAAAATAAGTACAAATAATAAAGGAACAACAACAACAACAACAGAAAGCCTTACCATGATGTTTGCACAACTGTGTGTCTGTAGCCCATGCTATAAATGTGGATACCTTCTATTTCCATCAACTCAGCCCCTCTAGTGGTCAGTACCTGGAGATCTTGCCTTCATGAGGGACACGATCTATCCGTATGTACCATTTGCTATTGCTGCTGTATCTTGACAGATATTTTTTTCTTAATTGTGTAATTTTTTCTGGAGATATAACTTGTCACTTTTTATTCGAATTTTTGTCAGTGCTGCTGCTACATGCATACATTTAATTGCTAAGCAACAAAGAGTAAGCTCTGCACAGCACACTCTATTACTGCATTCCCTGTGTCATGCATTGTTACTGATGCACTTATATAATAAGAAAGAAGGAAAAAAAAAAAAAAGGTAAAAAAATTTATTTCTGTTTCCATAGCATCTAGAAGCCACCATCTGAAATCAGGCTCCATCATGTTAGCCACCAGGAAGAAAGCTAGCAGTTGAAGATGAGGGCAAGTGGACCAATAGAAAGTGGACAAAATTTAAAAGCAGAGATGAGTTTCAGTGTTTCCAAAGACCAATAACGTTAAGTCTAAAGCTCAGAGGTGACTACCCACCTACAGTTAGTCATGATGCTCAGACATTAGGGAACTATCACTGTCGCTAAAATCTCGAGGCTTTTGCAAGTGTGGTGGCCTCAATGTGGCAAGTATTACCAGTTTTCTAAAGTTTATCAGTTTGAAAGAGATACAACTGCATTATATCAAGAAATACACTCTCATTCTCTTTAAGTTGTAGAAAAAACAGGGCAGGCAGTATTTTCTCACCAAATGTTACAGTTCACTGTCTGCTCTTCATATAGAAATGTATATTTGCCCCATCAGAAGGCTGCTGTCTCCAAAATCTGAGTTTGGCATTAAAGAGGACTACTTGAGTCTATCACACAGGGACTGCAACTCTATCTTTCCTTTGCTGAAGTGCAGGCGTGTTTACCAAAGAGTTGTCTTTACACCTGAGATGTACAAGGACAGTGATCCTTTCTTGCTCTTGGTGTGATTACCAGCCATTTTGCAGTCAGCACTGCATTTCTAGGTAGTGCCATATCTGCACTGTTCATCAAGAAGAGTTGCTTGGAAGAGAAGCCATGATTGTGTAGGTGTACAGACTTGCACAACCACATACAACTATTTTTATTTCTGCAGTTAGATTCAGATATTGGCCCTGACTCTCTCTATGTCTCTTTGGCATTTCCAAAGCAGCCCAAATGGAGTAAAGAACTAGATGGGGAGACCTGGTAAAATCCTCCCAAACTTTACTTCAGGATAATATTTAGCAGGAATTATAGCAGACAGGCTTCTAGACTATTAGCCTCAGAGATCAAGAGGAGTGCTAGGAAAAGAGGCAGTTACTTTGGAATTATGAACAGTCATGTGCACAGTCCTGCCCAACACCATTAGTATTTCCTCTGGCTTCCAACATTTTTACAAAGAAACTGAAATTCCCTAATAGCTAATGTGTTCTGTCTCTTTTGGTGGGACTGAAACAAGGGCTATAGATGTGTTCGGGGCACAACATCCTTTATACTCCCATGGGAAGGCCAAGCAGAGTTGTTCTAAAGGAACCACAGCAGGAGACTACAAAGAACGTTATCAAATTCCTAAACTAATTAAGTACATCAGTATTTAATCATACAAAGTGCTCCTGCATTAAGCTACTCAACACATTAACTACTTAACCCCTGAAATATCATTTTGAATATATGCTTTTTATTGCTATTTCATAGGAGGGGAGATGGATGCTTGGAGAGGCCATGTATTTCCAAGAACTACAGTCAAATCCTTCCACATATAGACCTTGCTGGAAGCCCTAGGTAAAGACAGCTGTGAAAAGTCCTGCTCCAGCAGAGCATTCTTAGTTCAGAATCACAGACTATTCTGATTTGGAAGGGACCCACAAGGATCATCGAGTCCAGCTCTTAAGTGAATACGCACACAGGGACTGAACCCACAACCTTGGAGTTATTAGCACCAGGCTCTAACCAACTGAGCTAATCCCAGATCACATTCTGTAGCATCTTGAACCAGAACAGATGCCAGGGAACCAGCTGCCAACTGGGAGACCCTGTTCTTGCCTCCTGGGTGACTTTGTGAGATAAATACAGAAGAAGATTACAGACTTTCTAGGTACCAGAAAGAGCTCAGTGATTTCCTTAGGACCCAGAGTCCTACAGTACCTCAGCCAATGATTCAACAGAAGGTAGCACAGAAACCAAGTCTCACATTACTGGCTTCTAAGATAGAAATATTAAAAGCCCATCAAATGAGGTAAATTAATGGCATATTACATAATACCTGTGTGCTTATAACAGTAAGAATTTAATCTTTTTCCTACCATATAACTTCCTAGCATTCAAAAACTCCTAAATGAATAGGTGTGCTTCTACATGTCTTAACACATAGCTCATTTCTGGATCCTCATGTTAAACATTAATATTTTCTTCAGCTTAGCTCAGAACAGCAGAATGACCTTTTTTGGTTGGGGTTTTCCCTAAACATCAGTCTGAACACCAAACACAACTGGGCCTAGCACAGCCTTCTTGAATTCCCTTACATAAACTCATAAAACTTTCTGGGTTCAACTCTTAGTAATGATTCCAGTGTGACTGTGAAGCATTAGCTACGAAACACTCTCTGAAGGTGAGCTGCAGTGACAACATGTGCAATACAGCCAATAGGGAGGGAAAAGAAAGGCCATATATGACCATCTTAATGGTCACACATTTTACAGAACAGGGTTCTAACAAATACTTTGTTACTCCTCCATTTTTATAATTGCCCTTTCATGCCTCCAAAGAAGAATTTCAGGCATAATCTGTTTGGCTTCAAAGAAGAAAGTATACAGGTTATGTGCAAAGTATACAGGTTATGTGCAAAGTATACAGGTTCTTAGTTACAAGCTTCTGTTTGTAACTCCTTTAACTTTCGGCCATCTCTGTACTGGTAACACAGTTGGACTAGGTGATCATTGTAGGTCCCTTTCTATTAAAATAATCTATTCTTCTGTTCCATTCCACTCCATTCCATTCCACAGTGTTGGTCACAGCAGCCACAGACCCCAGGGCAGGTAGGGTGGTGCCCAATCCAGCTGGGGGCTGGACATCTGCAGCAGCTGTGGACTAATGGCATTTGAAAAAGGACTTTTTTTCCCCTGCAGAGCCCCATTACAGAGTACATTTACTTACAATAAAAATGAAAGGGGTTCTAAGGGGTACTAAACCTGCACTTAGCACTCTTTTATCAAAAAAGCACTCAGAGCAGCAGTAGCCTTTGTTCATATTTCCCAAATCATGAGGGTTAATGGGGTCACCCCTCTAAATGAGGTGGCAAGACAAGCCTTACTGGACTCAGAAAACAATGTTTTCCTGAAAATAACAAAACTGGACAGATTTCTCTCTTTTAGAAAGGTATTTTTCATGGACTAGATCCATTTTGCATAGACCACCAGAATCAGGATAATCTTCAGCCCATACTAAGCTAAATATATATGTGTTCCTAACTCAAAACAACTTTAAGGATGTGTCACAGAAGACTGAGTCCAAGCCAAAATAGAACTGTGGATTAAAAAGACATTTTCAAAAGGTGTGTGTGTAAAAGGCGCAAAGATACTTCTCAGTTCAGGAAACAAAGCTTGTATTCTGGTTGCTTTTTTCCTTTGCAGAGAGATCATTCAATGCAAGCCAGAACTAAACATTCACTGAGAACATAAGGAGCACCCAATGGGGTCCTTCCTCAATTGCAGTGCTTTAGGCATATTTAACATCAACAGTTTCCAGGTTTTCTTCTGAGCTATTATTTTCACTTCTTCTATATCCACCATTTTTGTGAGGTTTGTCTTTAACCCAATCTGCTAACATGTACTTAGTGTGCCCACCACCGTGGGGAGAGAATTTTATCCAGCAGCCAAATAAGGAGCTGAGTAGTAGCTGTGAACTTCATTGTTGCAATATTAATAATTTAAACCTTCTATAAAACAGTTTGCTAGAGAAGGGCATGAGGGAGCAAAACATTATAGGGCTTTCTGTAATTTAGTACCTCAGAGTGATGAACAGTAGAGCACATCTTCAAGCACTTGTCTCCAAATCAATGCTTCCTTGCTTGTAAGGCAGAGGCAGGAAATTTTTTATTCACAAGATTTCAGAAATGGCTAAATGCAGCTCAAATGACAAAACTTTTAGAATATGTACTTTATTTAAGCTTTGAACTTGATAGGATCTGTTGAGATTTACACATCAGAAAAAGAAAGGGATCTTCAGCTTCTACAGTAGTGAGGTGTAGTCAATATCTACTGTATTCTAAATTTTGCTCTCATTATAGTGACTGAAAAATCCTTCTCAATTCCAAACATTTTCATCAGTCCAAAGTGGGGTGGAAGCAGGGGACATCCCACAAAATCTGCATCAATAATTTGGGGGTGAGGGGACAACAGTAACATTCTAGGAATTATTCAAATCTTAGACTAATATCTCTCCGCATGGATGCAACAAATGTAATTTTATAATTCTGTATAAAGAGCCCTTTGACATATGTCAGTGAAAGAGGTCTTTGCTGGTTTCATTTGCTCATATTGACAAGAACAAAACACCAAAACAGAATAATACTAATTTTCAGTGGTCTTTATTAAGATAGCTGTATTTGCACATCCAGAATCAAACTGAAAGGCTCTCATCTACATTTTCCAGAGGAAAAAAGATAGGAAGATGTAAGACTGTTTTGAATGCAGAACTCTATTGTCTGTAGCTGTTGCCATCTACCAGCTCTTGTGTTCATGCCAGACATTTGGTAAGTTTGCTTATGTCTTTTTTCAGTCCAAATTAGTTCTGCAGGGGATAAAAGACGGGAGACCTTTTGGAGAAAAAGTAATAATTTGAAATTTTCAGATATTGAAAATCAGGATGATTTTCTTCAGAAAGAATGCTCAACAGGCTGAAGAAAGCCATCACTCATTTTGTAAATTAATGAAGGCATGGGATGAGGTGTACTTTGATTTCCTGATTATAATAAAAGTGGGAATAGTTTTTTACTGTATGTAATGTGAAGAAGAAAACAGTGATGTTCTACTGGCATGCAAAGAAAGTGTATCTGAAATAGCACTGTATTATGTACAACAGAAAACTAAGTATAGCAGGATTATGCAATATGCTGTCCCTTACCAACACTGGTAAACATCAAATGTTTTCATAAATGGAACAATAGCATCCATTATGTTGTCTCAGGATGCATATGCTTCATAATTAACATTATTCGAAGAGGAAAAGTCTGTTCTGTAAAAGCAGAGCAGTTAAGTGATGCTCATAATCCCTACCATGCAGTCCATTAACCTCAGAAATTTTAAGTAGCTTCATAGTCATCCATGGCATTTCAGATTTCTCACAGCTTCAAATCTGTGGGCAGCTTCACAAGCTTTTTGTAAAGTTTCTTATGACTAGGACATCTGTAAAATTCCCTCCAGACCTTTCTTCAATTCATCTTGTTTTAAGCAGTCAGTACTTGACATATCTGAATAAGGATAAAGGCACATCCCTAAACACATGTTCTACTGAACACAGTATCTCTTTTTTTAAGAGTTATTGGTAATTTTACATGCTATATGATACTAAAAGCATTGTGTTTCTTAATCTTACCTTTTTCTTCCCATTTCAATGAGAGTTTTTGAGAAGCAGCCTTCCCAGATGAGAATCGTAGTAAGCAGTCAAAATAATCAGATATCAATCTTCTGCCTTTTACAAACTAATCCACAATTCAGCATAGATATCCTCACTATTTATGTGAAATACATAATTTCTTTTAGTCAGATGAAAAATTGCAACATTGCCTAACATGTTGCTTAGAGACAACTGACAAATCTTCTTCCTAGATGTATACTTGGGAAATACGAAAGGGTAGAACTGGGATGCTAAATTTTGGCATAGTGTTTTTTTTTGTTAATTCCTTTAGTCCACAGAGGGAAGAAATTAGTTCACCTTTGTTAATTCTGATCTCATTAAACTGGCCTTCTTTTTCTACAAGAAATTGATTCAGCACTCAAGGCAATAATAACACCTTTAAGCTACCCCTCATAAATGTACTTGTAGTCCTGACTCCTTGACAAAAATACTTCTGTACTGCTGATATATGAGATGGGCCTAGCTGAAGAAACATATGAGGATTATGTTAGAGTAATGCAGAGATCTGCCTGCAGAGAAGAGGATGTCACCTCTTCCTCTCTGGCTGGTGGCACTAAATAATGTTGCACTACTTAAGACAGTATGAAAAAGATAGATACTCAGAGCATGCTAATGTCTGAAAAAACAGATACACAATACACTGGATATTATATCTAAGGGCATCCATTCAACTGCTTTAGTACTAGAGGAGAAGAAGCAATATAATGCATCCTCTCAGAAATCAAATCCTATATAACTTGCAATTCACCTTGTGTAATGAAGAATCTAGATGTAGAGCTTCCAAATGGTACATGGATGGACAGCTTTAGCTGCTCAGGATTATCTATAAAAAGACCCATGTCTGAGCTTCTAAGCTGGTTTGGAGGTTTAATCTAAGTATTCAAATTAAGGAATTTTAAAGGACTACATGTATTTGCAGTCTTATGAGCAGGGAGGGAAAAAAAAATCAACCAGATTTGTGATCTGAATACAAGGGAAAGGTAGTTGCTTTAGATCTTGTGTTGTACTGCACAACTAAATGTGCTAAACTCAAACTAAATTTTCAGTGTGCAATTCTGATTTCCCAACTCCTGGTGACCACAATGCAGCAATTGTGTGCTTCAATACTGCCATGCCAAACCCTGCTATGCCAGCATGAAACTCCTTTTGGCCTCACAGATTTCCTACTCTATGTATTGGCCCAAGTTTACGACCACTTTTTGGCAGAGCAGTACCCTAAGTCTCCAGGGATTTCCAGAAAAGGACTCTCTGGAAGCTGATCAAGCTGCTGTGTCCCCGGCAGTGCAGCAGGGCCCATGGAGCCCCCAGAAGGCCGGGAGAAGGCTGCAGCACCCCCTCCGCTTCCTGCAGCTCCCACAGGCGCCTCAGCTCCGCTCCACAGCCCACGGGCACGCTCTGAGTCACAGCTCACAACGTAAAAGCTCCATCTGCATGAGGGTTCCTTCTCTGCAAGCAATGGGAGATGATACTCTGACTAGGGGAAAAAAAGACAGAATGTGGCATTCATTTGAAGAATGATGCTGTACCAATGTCCCACATCCTCAGTCAATTCGATGGTTGATTTAAACTTGTACAAATGGGGGGTGGAAATTCACATTTGCTTGACATGCAAGAGAAAACACTTCAATTTAAAGATAAATAACATATATAAAATCTTCTTTCTTTTTTTTTCTTTTTTTTTAATGTATACCAGTGCTGTCTATGAGTCACTTTTTTTCCCCAAAGAGAACTGTAAACTAACTAAACACTAAGTATATGTTTAGTAAAACAGAATATCCAGATTTGTTAGATACACATTCTAAAGGTCATGTTCTGTAATACCACACTGATCATCACCTGATTAAATTGCCTACTGCTCTAAATTTAATGAGAGACTGAAAAGTCTCAGTGGTAATTGGGATAGACGATCCTTTAAAGAGAAAAAAGGGAGTGGGTAGTTGGTTGAAGCACAAAAGAATGCTTATTAATGTGGAGGTGGAAGAAGTCCTTTCTGAGAAAAACAATTGAAGACTATTTTATTTGGAAAACATTGAATTTTTATTTGTGTTGCTTCATTGAAGATACAGTATCAATTCTCTAACACATGGTGGAAAAAAATGAACAAAAAAATCCAACAACCAGTAATACAGCAGTCTCTCTTCTGCCTACAAATGCAAAATGCATGGTAAATTTAAGGTTTCCAAATTTTTCAGTATAAATTTGCCATTATTTTCAGGAACTCTCTAGGTGATTTGTTTCTTGCTCTGTTTTTCTTAAAAGTTTTTTATGCCAAACAAAGCCATTGTTAGGAAATCTAAGTACACAGAAAGATATAAAGACAAAGACAATAACTATCTCATTGAAAATTACAGAACATTAGGAAATAAGGAATAATTTAATCTTAATTAATATAAATTCCCTTAAAGACACTAAGTATTCTTTATGTTCTTGCAGTAAGATTATCAAAATGTTTTATGGGGGGTTTGAAACGGCACTAAAGTAAACTGCTGTTAAATGTGTCTCTCAGATGTTCATCAGGAATACAGTGATAAAGGGGCAGTTCTTATAAAAATAACTCTATTTTTAAAACCATAATCAGATCTTTTTCTGCCTAAAAAATAGGGTCCATTTCAAATATTATTCCATTTCAAAACTTTCAAAAGTATTCTTTAAAGGAAATCACATGAACTGTGTTATATAAAAGATCAAGCAAGGCAATTGCAATAGATATTCTGGGTTCATAATCAACAGAATTACTGATATTTTTATGTCTTTAAGCCTGCAATCCTACTCCTATTTTACTCTGACTGCAAAATGCATATCAGAATTCCAGACTGACTTTTTTGAAGTTAAAATGTGCCATGAAAGTAATGTTTAATTTTATATATATATATATATATATATATATATATATGGGGAAAAAAAAGGAAGTACTTAAGCCACTTTTTAAAAATACCATTGAAAAGTGGTAATTCAGTGGTTCTGAGTTAAAGGGAAAAAATAACAAGAAAAATCTTTTAACTCTGATTTAGTTCTGTGAAGTGACTTGTTCAGCCATCAGGAGCTATGACAATGACAAGTCTGGGATCCTCAGGTCTCAGACGGGAGGATTGCACAAGTCCTCCAGCATAAAAGGTCTTTCAGAAGCCATATTTGATGTTCCTTGTCCATTCTGTGCCAGAAGCATGTCAAAATACAGATGAATTGTGGTTCAAGACTGGGGTTAAAATCTGTCCTCGAGCATATGACTGCAGTTTGCTGCTCAATTGAAAGGTTGCCTTGTTTTCTAGCTCCCAATTTTATTTGCTTTCAGAGCAGATATTTTATTTAGAGTCATATCTGGCTGGGTGAAAAGGACAGACATCAACTACCTGGTATAAAATGCCTGACAAGGTACTTGGGAGAGTGGCAAAATGTACAGAACAACAGCAAACTCAAGCTATAAGCAGCAGAAGAGATTAAAGCATGAGAAAGCACCAGCATGAGCAACCTGGCCTCTTCCCAAGCTGCCAGGAGAAATGAACTTCAGTAAAAAGTTTTTCCCTCTTTAAAACAAAGCAACTGTTGGTTCAGGCAATTCCCACCAGGTCTATTATTATTTACAATGGAGGCAGACATCACTCTTGGCTCTAGCTCAAGGATAATAGGGGGAGGAGGAGAGCTCCAACAACTTTCAGAAGAGAAGAGGCGTAACTTCACAGCACATTCTTGGGTGCAATGAGAAGGGACTTCATTGCTAATTATGGCTTATTAGTGCTATTGCATTTTAAGTTACCACAGAAGGGGTTCAGGTTAGAAAGTACATTATTATTTTGAAAATCTTCTGACTTACCTTTCCCTGAAGAGACTGAAGTCCTCATGCCACAAAATTACCCTTCTCTAGCCAAATGGTGATAGCCTGTCTCCACAGACTCAGATAAGTTATCCAAGTCCCTGATAAGAGGTCTGCTCTACCCTCAGACTGAGAAATTTCATGCAGAAAGGCTACCCTTGCATCAACTCATGTCCTGTGATAGGTACAAGAGACACAGCACAACAAGATCTGTGCAGGTGAGAGGTTCACAGAGTTGGCATAACTGCATGGGAACTGCATCCATCAATAATTCAAGTCAACCCTTCAGCTCTTCTAACTTCAGGAAGGGTCATGTAGCACCTGCTCCCTGGTCATGCCTGGAGGCAAGGTAGTGAGATGGCACCAGCTGGGAGCTTCTGCTGATGCTTGGAACATATCATGGCCTCACTCCAACAAAAAGGAAGCACGACACATTAAATATCCCTTTACCTCACCATATGCTGTTGCCAGGTTGGGGGTTTTGGACCTGTTTGAATGTGGTTATGTAATTATGATTGAACTCTATTCTGAGGTACAGGAAGCTTGGAAAGGTGCCTCCTCCCTCTCCCTTAAGCATGGGACGGTGAGGAGCACCCATGGCTGAGGCAGCTTTTTGTCTTTAAGTCTCTCCTCATTTTTCAGACTTGGAGGAAAAATAAGAATCTACCAATGTTTCTTCTGTAATTGGATTTTCAAGCCTATGTTTACCAGATGGTTTTTACTTCTGAGAGGAGAAGGGAAGGAAAAAAAGAGAAAGGATAACTAAAAAGAGAGAAAGAAGAGAGATTCTAAAAGCTAGCTTAAATGCTTGAGTCATAATATTTCTAGGACTGTTTCCATTGCCCAGATTCCAGTGGCATTATAAGATCACCATTTAGTAATCAAGTCTGCAAATCACTGTCTTGAAGAAAGACAGTCCTGGGCAGAATAGAGAGGAGAAGCAGGTAAGAGCAAGACAGTTACAATTACTAAACTAGACAGTGGTTATTCATTTCATCTCTAAAGAGAAAGCATATTTTATTATTCACTCTGTCTAAACTCTGTTCTGCAAGTCTGGTTCTTTTATACACTGAAGACTGCATTACTGAGGTATGAAATGAATATAAATAACATTTACATTCAACTCATATCTCCTAATTCACAAGGCTTAAGAATGCCAAGTAGATAAATCCAAACAAACCAAATTTCACGTTTAATGATAGAGAGATTCAGGAATAATAAAGTATGAAAATATAATAGTGGAAAGGAAAAAAAAATGCATCATGTTGGGTTTCATGTTGTTCTCTGAGAGGTACACATTGCAATTAATTTTGCAGGCTATATACTAAACATGAACACTTAGTCATGGAAATCACTGTCAGTTAATTGATTACTGTCAAGAATCTGCTCATCACAGAACTTGTTTCTTCTTGATCCACTTTAACAAAACTGAATATTAATAGACAACAAAAATAGTAGTCTTTGCATGAAAAACTTATGTGTTTCACTGAAGACACCCCCACTTCCTCCTACCAAACAGCTGTGTACAATAGTATATTCCAAAAAATTTTCTTTAATGCTAGAACACCAAAGAATAGCTGAGGTAAAAGGAAGTCTTTTTGTCAAATGTCTTGTTTAGTAAAGACACTTGCATGTATTTTTATTTACAAATTTAAAAGCCAGTATCATGTTACATAACTTTTTTCAGACCAAAATTATTTTACAATTAAGCTATCATCTGAAGGAGTCTTTAAAGAATTATTGGCACTTTCTACTCCATCTATTGGTGAAATATATAGAAGCAACAGAAGAGATCTGACTGGGAAAGTATGCATTATGGATAGACATACAAATATTCATGAGTACAGCCAGAGCAGAGACACGTTGAGAAGTGCGCTTTCAGTCCAAATTGGAATAGTAAATCTCCAAGTGGATATATAAGCTAAGAACAATATCTAAAAGCATCTATCTTGTTGGTAGTTGGTGCACCAACTACATACAAAGTATGTAGTATCTTGCTATGTGCAAAGACATGGTCTGAAATGCAAGGCTTCTGATACTTCTGTTATGGAGAAAACTTACATGATGGTGGTATATCTCTTGTCTCAATGTCCTAAATTTAAGCCCACAAGCTCATGCTAATGTCTTCATCCATTTCAGCCAGTAGAGAATTTGCACAAGACGGCATTCACCGAATCGGGGTAATTTGAGTGCTACAATGGGTGGTTCTGGGATGATTTATTTCAGGACAGGTTTTTTATACAGCGCAAACTGCAGCTGCTTAGTGGTGCAATGAAGAACCTCCTGGCTGGAAGCACATGAAATGACCAGGCATGTAGAACGAGCACCAGTTTGCTTTAATACTATAGGAAGTCAACACATGATGAGCAAGTGGTATTCTCACAAGTTTGATCCACTTTTACGAATAAAGTATTGTTGGGGATCAACAGCTTCCTTTAGATTGTGCCCTGGGCCTTCTCTTTGCTTATTTGCCTGTTTGTTGTGCAGTGTCCTGAGTGTGTACATACTACTGCTTATCCATCTAGCACTAACTTTAAATCAGCTTCCTCAGGAAGCTGCAGAAGCCATTTCTTTACTGAAGGACAGTGGAGCTGTGGCTAACACCCCTGAATGAAATGACATTGCATAGGAACTTTAGATACAAGATAATCATAGTTTGTACAGAACCAAAGAAGACAAATAGGATTTTCCAAATTTTGATTTTAAAAACTATTTGGTCCCAAAGCTTTGCTTCAAGAAAAAGGTGGCTGAAAGCAGTGCAGTGATTGCTAAAGCCCTTGCATCATTGAGCAGTGACAGAATTGAGTAAATTCCCCTTGGATCACTACAATGAACTCATTGTACTTCAGCAAGGGGTTCACAATGACCCAGTGACCCAGACTTCTCCATTCAATGCAGACAGCAGTCAAGCTCCCCTGGCAAGCACTGTCCAAGATGGCACAGAAGGTAGGTCAGGTTGGGGCTTGCACCTGACTTTAACATACAGAAGAGGGAAGAGGCAGAGACGAGAAAAAAATAGGGTAGAGGGAACCTGTCGTGTATTTTTTAAAGGAAAGAGTCAACATGTTTTCCATGGACTGGGCATAAATGGAACAATTTTCTCTGTTGCTAGCCAGGAAACAGATAAAGTTGCATGGAATGCAAGAAAGAAGAGCCTGTTGGAGATATTTGTTCATCTTGACAATTGCACAGACAAGTGGAAAACCTCACATGAGAATTACTCCTAAAAGGAAGCTGTGGGTGTCTCCACACAGACTTCCCACATACTGGTGTTTCCCACAGCGCAGTGGTGGGGCCAGCCCTGTTTAATATCCTTGTCAATGAACTGGATGAGAGGATTGATGCTTCCTCAGACAGTTTGCAGATCACAACAAGTTTGGCAGGCTTGTTGATCTGCTGGAGAGTAACAAGGCTCTGCCAAGGGATTTGGACAGTCTGGATCAATGTCTGAAGCCAATGTTATGAGGTTAAACAAGGCCAAGTGCCAGGTCCTGCCCTTGGATCACAACAACCCCCTGCAGTGCTACAGGCTGGGGACAGAGTGGCTGGAATGCTGCCCAGTGGAAGAGAACCTGGGGGTGCCGGTTGACCACAGCTGAACATGAGCCACTGTGTGCCCAGGTGGCCAAGAAGGCTAGTGACATCTGGCCTGTATCATCAACAGTGTGGACAGGAGGACCAAGGCAGTGATTGTTCCCCCTGTACTCAGCACTGATGAGGCTGCAGCTCAAATCCTGTGTTCAGTTCTGGGCTCCTCACTACAAGAAAGACATTGAGGGGCTGGGGCGTGTCCAGAGAAGGGCAGCAAAGCTGGTGAAGGGTCTGGAGCACAGGCCCTGTGAGGATCAGCTGAGGGAGCTGAGATCATTTAATCTGGAGAAGAGGAGGTTCAAAGGAGACCTCATCACTCTTTACAACTGCCTGAAAGGAGGGTGTAGAGAGGTGAGGGTCAGTCTCTTCTCCCAAGTAACGAGCAATAGGATGAGAGGAAATGGCTTCAAGTTGCACCAGGGAAGGTTTATATCGGAGATAGAAAAATTCCTTCACCAAAAGGGTTGTCAAACATTGAAACAGGCTGCTCAGAGAAGTGGTGGAGTCACTATCCCTGAAGATATTTAAAAGATGTGTAGATATGGTGCACAGGGTTGTAGTTTAGTGGTGGACTTGGAAGCTCTGGACTACTGATAGGTCTTGATGAACTTAGAGGTCTTTTCCAACTGAAATATTGGAAAAGTGGTTGCTGAAATGTGATTCTTTTTTATAGGGGAATCACTGCTTGAACTGGTAGGCATGAAAAACAATTTCTCCTTATTTTAGAGCTAAGGTTTCCAAACATGCTCATCAAATATCAATAAAGGACACCTTTTTGCTTTCAGGAACAAGAGTGAGAATAGATGTTTTTAGGCAAAATATCTACAATACTGGCTTCTGGTGGGAATGGTGGGAGAAACTGAACTGCAGTTAAACATCAAATTCCCAGCCACTAAAGTTCATTTAACAGCCTGATTTTCAAGGTGCTGAGTTCAGTCAGTTATATATAATTTTCTGATGCTGAATGTTCACCTTAACTGAGTATAGCTATGCTATTTATAACATCACTGTATCTTTGCTCTCCATGGGGCTCCTACTTTGCAATAGGCCACACTTTAATTAAAGAGAATGTTTTCTTCTGCACCACTGATACCCATCCAGACCTCCTAGCAAAGTTTTCCTCCAGTCCAGCTGTGTACAAATGGGTGCAAAGGGGTAAAGTAGCTACAGATCTAATATGGCTGAAAGTAAAACTTCAGCCTCTCTTGCTCACAGGCTGCCCCCCTTTTTATACTTCGACTTTCAGAGCATTGTGAACATTGGAATTAATGATGTTTGCTGCTTTTTTTTCTTTTTTATAATACCATGCTGTAATAAAATTCTTCTACAGAAGTCTCCACAAAAATCAGATGATGAGAGATACTTACATTAATTGAAAATATTAAAGTAAGAATATTAAAATGCCTTTTTCATCAGTCTTCAAGTTTTCACTGAAAGAAATTGCATTTGCTATTTTCCTTACATGGGCTGGGCTTTTAGTCATATATCCAACAGGACAGATTAAAATTTAATTATTTTCATTCCTCTTGCAATGTTCAAAATTAAGGTGCTGTCATGAAGAATGTGTATGGAATCTTAACTGAAATAACAATAATAAGATAATAAAAAATCTTTTTCTTTTATTCTTAAGTATCAGAAAATTAGTACTATGGACAACAAGAAAAAGTTTCTTACTAACATTTAATTGGAAGATGTTATATATTTGACAGAAATTTGAGAAACGTATTTCCTGTTTGTATCTTAATTAAAAATAATAACCTAGTATAATTTCTGTGAATTGTAATCTACTTTTATGTAAATTGCAATCAAGAGGAAACAGTTCATACACTAAAAGTTTAAAAGGCTGCTTGTGAATCCTTTCTGCACACAAAAGTATCTTACTGTAACTCAACAGTTTTGTATTTGAGGTCAAAAATAGCGGTCACAGGTGATCTTGGTGTATTCTACACTGTCATAATGTAAAAAAAATCTGCACTGAGCTGCTCAATGAGCACACAAAACCAGTTCAGCTAACCCAAATGTCACTGGTCTAAGTGACATGGTTATAATCTTCCCTCCTACAGCAACAAATCTATGAGCAGAAAAACACCTTCTCAGTTCCTCCAAATTTTCTGTTTATATGCAATTTTACCATTTTCCTTAAAGCACAGAGTTGGCTACATATAGCCCCACTATAAAATCTGTGTTCCTGTTTTAGTTAGGTTCATTTGGCAGAAGCTGAGAACAAGCTGGCAGAGTTTGGCCTCTCTGAAGCACACCCAACAGCAACCCCTCAGGCATGGGACACCCCTGCCTTGGCAGGACAGTGGCAGGATCTAACCTGGTCTCTTCCCAGTACTGCTAGTTTATCCTCAGCTATTTTCATGGATGCTGCCAGTGCATTACTACTGTGCCTTATTTACATTTAAGTAAAATTCTCCTGGGAGCAACTTGTAAGACACTGTACATATTTTTCATCAGAATACAAGATGTGCATGATTCAGTACCCGTGCCCTTTTCAAATCCCAAGTTCCGACCAGTCCCAGCAGAGGCACTATCACTGTGCCAAGATGCAAAGAACACAAAAAGTGATTGACTGAAGAAAATGGCCAAAGATCAGTACAGAAAATATGGCTTAAAAAAAGTTACCAATTGAAAAAAAACTTTTACAGCCTCTACTCTCCTAAAGAGTAAGTCACTGTCAGCTTCATTTGCCTTTTTAAACATGAAATACAAAGCATGCTTTGTAAACATGAAGACATCAGATGTGTGTGAGACCACTGAGAAGGAAAAAGAATGCAAGGCATATGAGCTTATTGGTCATATATTCAGAATTTTCTTGAGAGACCTGAATGCCCATATATGAGCAATGCCTATTATTATTATTATGAGGTGTGTATAAGATTACCAACAGGTTGTGACCTTTTCTTCCAGGCAGTAAGTTTTCTACACAGATATGTAACTTCTCAAACAGCCTTTCTAGTGCAAAGTGAGCATGAAGGAAAGAATATATACAATTTAGTGCCTTGACCCAAACATTTGAAGCCTTACCCTGCTTTGGTTGGTTTAGACCACTGCTTAGAAGTGTTTCTCAAAAAAAAAAAAGCGTCCCCTCAGTAAGAATAGCCAAGCTAAGAAACGGGGTTCAAAGTAAGTCTTATTTCCAGGACACACCAGTATTGACTGCAATGGGAAGTTCAGAGGTAGAGACTCAAACTTCCTCAGTAAGGAGTGAAGCAGGAGTGGGGAGCCTGAGGAGCAGGGGCAGAGGAGGAAGGAAATAGCACCGAAATGGAGAACCAGAGCTGCGACAGGTTGGAAATGAGACAGAAAGGATAAAACGGATCATCATCAGGATTTAGGACGCTCAGCATTATTCCTGTACTTTCACAGCAAGAACCTCTGAATCCAGCTCATAGACAGGCCTGTTGTTATTCAGCCCAGGGCCACAGGCCATTCACAACTTTCCCCAATATCCCTTTTCTGTACACAAAGGCCTGTGCCACATCAACACCACTAAACAAAATTCCCCAGGAAATGTTTGCTTACTGTGAGGGCAACATGCACAACCTGCCCATGCGATTCTCTGGACAACTCTCTTTCCTCTAAAATAAGAGTGACTGCATCCAAGTTGTTGGTGGGCTCCGTCCTTAGCCTCAGCTACCACTTCTCCTTGTCTAGGAATTGCCTGAGACACAGATAGTTTTGACCCCAGGCAAAAACTGCAGTGGAAAAAACCCTCTATATTAACATTTCAACAACATGGAAAATATTAAAATCTGAATTGGAAAATAACAGTATCTCTGGATCTGTGAATGATATTAGGATGTTTGCACTGCAGGTTTTGTTTGCTAGTACAAAAGTAGCCTAAGTCCTACAGCCCAATTAAAAACATACTTGTAATTTCTAATTTAAAAGGGGGAAAAAAAAGAAAGGAGAATGGAAAAGAAAATGGGAAAGTAAACAAAAGGAAGGTAAAAAGAAGAGCTCAGAGAAGCAACCTGAAAAACAAATCAACACAAAATCTGTGTAAAAAAATGCACTAGGCAGTGGAATGTGTACGTACTCTCAGATGAAGAAGAGTTCATCTCAAACTACTGTGAGGGACATAAATATCTGGCTATGGACCCTGTAAAAACAAAAATCTGGAAGTTTTGCAATTCTGGGTCAAACAAAATACTTCTCTCAGTGTAAACCACATTATTATTTGGACTTAAATCTGAGAGACAGGACATGAAGAGATAAACCAACTTTGGATCTAGTGAGTAATTGCTGAAAAAAAAAGTTAACTCTTTACTTTGAATAGATCTCTGTCAATAGCAATCATTGCAGATCTCCAGGTGTTGGAAGCTGGAACCTCCTGCAGTATTGCTCAGAGGCAGCTCTGCACCCCAGCACTTCACCACTTGGTTCTTGTGGCTTTAGAGTGAGACTTGTAGCTCCATAACTGGGATTAATACATATTAAAAATGAATTTTATTCTGAATTGGTTCTTTGCTCCCCTCTTCTATGTAACAGATGTTTCTGTGGGGGAATACAGGATCATCAGCCCAGCTCAGGACTGTCTTTTCCCATGTCTGCATCAGCGTAAATCACTTTGGGGGCACATGGACAGGCAGCCAATCCCCTCTCAGCAGTGCCCTTGTGAACGCAGCTCTGGCAGTGTAAGCCCACCTTTGTGGTGCTGTCACTGGTACATTTGTAACAACATTAATAAGAGTAACCAGAAGTTCCAGAAGACCTCTGGGAGATACCACAGTACAAAGAAAAACAACACTTCGATCTCTCTCTTGCCTAATTGCTCACTTTTGTGTTCTAGTTTCACTGCTGAAATAGGATATTACCACAGGCCAGAATTACTACTATGGGGAATTAGGTTATGACTGAACACGAGTAATTCAAGATACATCCTTTCAGATTCCCCCCCAAAAACGGGATTGCAGCACCAAATGGCCTTCCTCTTGCCCCACTCACAGCGTACATAGAGAGATAGCTCAGTTTTGGGAAGGTTTGGCCCTATTCTTCAAAAGGGCAGTTTCTTACAGCTTGTGGTGCTTCTGCAGCACAGCTCACAGCTAATTACTGCATCATCAGTTTTCCAAAATGTTCCCTATCCATCTTACCCATTCTTTTCACCAGCTATTGTCAGGAGCTTTACATATTTAAGAGCATAATCTTCCTTTGCTTACTATTTGTTTTTATTATTATTGTACCATTATAATCTCATTATAGCCTTTTCCAGTTTCAATTATTGTATTTATTTTTTTCTAAGTCACTGTAATTGCTTTTAGTTTTTAATAATGTTTAAAATTTTCACTCTCCAAAGCACACGTTATTATTTCCATTATAAAATTCAGTTAAAAGGTTGTCAATAGTCTCGGTTTGCATGAGTCTTTGACTGACCCTTTTGCCATGCATGATACAACATCCCTGCCTTGCCAACACCTCCAGCCTACAAAGGTAGATTCACTTTTAAGCATCAGTCTCATCAGAATATTAGAACTTACAGGAAAACTGGTCTTCATATTTGGTGGAAGAGAAATATTTTACAAAATCCTTAAGGCCCAGGAACATTACAAAGTTATTCTCCAGTCCATCCAACTGAAGGAATTACTGGTTTTCTTCTCTGGGTGTGATTTCTAAAACTACAATTTTTTGACAAGACTCTGAACTTCTGTGACAGAATGACTCTTAAACTTACAAAACATAGTCACTTCAATGAAGTGTAATAAAATAATCCACCTCTGACAGAAAATAAGAAAACATTCTCCTAATTTCCCAATTATTTCTTTCAAATGTGAGATTAAGTGTATATCCACCAATCACGCACACATATGTCCAAAGAAATTAGGTAAATAAGATCTGAAAATCAATCCTGAAATGTTTTGCTGCATGAAAATCCTGTAATCTTTCAGGAACTCAATTGAACCAATACAGCTTTATTGTTTGCATGACTTGTCTATGAGAAGTGCTTTCAGAAGTGTTGACTCAAATTAGAATGATGAAGTTTTTAAGTTACCAGAGATACCTTTCTATCACATCACATCACATCACATTAAATTAATTTACATGTTAATGATTTACCAGGATGGATGTTTTCCTAGAAATAGAACTAAATGCAAAGACGCTGTAATACTTTTAAGAAATGAGCACTTGCCTTTTTCAAATAGTTTTGGACCTGAATCTACCAACAAATTGGCAACAACCCGAGCCCTTTACCTACAAACATTATTTAAATATGTGCACAAGACCCAGTGTAACAATGACAGAATTTTCATCTGCAACAGGAAAAATACTGCGCTCTGCTCAGGAAACACTTTTCACTGCTTTTGAGAAACAAGTCTCAGCATTTAATCCCATGCAAATCACATTCCTCATACCTGCATCATAAGCATGTAATATTTGTATAATTTTAAAATTTTACTGAATTCAGCAGTTAGGACACAGTACATGCATTTACTTGGGCGAAAAACTAGATTAGAAAATGTTTTGAATATTTTGTGATATAGGATCACTGGAAGTAGGCAAAGATGTATCTAGTGTATGGGTGTACTTCTCAGCAAGGCACAGCTTGACAATCCTGTTAATCCTCATTGCACTTCTGATTCATTCAGAATTGCTGCTATGAAATTGCTCTTCAGCTTGTTCATCTGCATAACAAGTGATCTCTGATCACTTCAGAGCCAGAAAGATCCATCCATGATAACATCAAAACAAAAGTTAAAAGCTCTGATGTTACAGACAGCTGGGAATAAGATAGTAATTTAAGTGTAATTTTCAGGAGAATATGCAAGCTACATTGTACAGGTAACAGGATGTGATGAAGAAATCATTTCAGCCTGCTCCTGAAGCCCTTAATTATCAGAAAAGCAACTTACATACAGTTCATTGTTTCCCAAAGACTTAGAAAAGATCATGAAATCTTCTAGTTTAGTCACTGTTTCTCCATAGACATATACATTTTACACAAAAACTCCAGTCAACTTGGTTGTCTCAATCACGACCTTTTAAAGAGGCACAATGGCTACATGCTGTGGTCCTATTGGCAGCAGTCTCTGCACCTTGGCCACTGAATCATCAATGCCCAGAAAAAAATTTACACAATAAGAATGAAAAAAAAAAAAATCTGTAGACAAAATAAAGAGAGGGAAAAGGGAATTTGGATTTTTTTTTTTTTTTTAATTTAGTGCTACAGTTGATATCTAGTTATACCTTGGGCAAAATTGACAAACAGCAATTACAGTTTTAAAGGTCATCTGTACATGTCCCCTGCTATGCAAGTAAATAAGCAAAGTGGCCCAGATGAAGGCCTTTACACCTATCTGAAGAGCATTAGCAAGGCATTCTAATGACAAGCGCCCTGCAAATTCCCATAAACCCAAGTCACAAAGTCTGAGAAGCCTGCTGTTCCAAAGGGTTATCATTTGACTAGGTATCGTAGTGCATGTCTCACGCATATTCTGGAAATGCACCTCTGACTCAGCAGGCCTGGCCTCTTGAGCTGGAAGGATCAATCTAAAACTCCTCGGGTATGACAGGTATGAGACAAAACAGATATGAGTGGGACCTGCTCAGAGATGAAGAATCTGCCACAGGAAATAGGTTTCAGCAGCCATTTCTATCTTCATTTTCATCATAGCAAAAAATTGCATTATTTGTAGTTGTCTTGTTGTACTTTTCTCTGACAACTTGAAGAACCTTGTATTTGATGATGCTTTCCCTCTGGACTGATGCTTATCTGGTTCAGCTGAAATATACCTCTGGTTCTGAAAAGCCAAGGATCAAACTGAGTCTGGCTGTAAGGCATTTTACCCAGACCTTAAGGGGATTTTTTTCTTCTTTTTTGTATGCCTATGTGTTCTTCCAAGGCCACTTAATAAAGACAAGCAAGAAAACTGTCATGTACTTATATCAAGACCACTGTAATGCTGAAGCCCTCTCCCTGTTCCCTAGTTCTCTGTTTAAATATCAAATCAGTAACTGAGCCCTTCAACTCCCAGCGTAAGCCTAAAACAGTGTTGCATCCCATATCTAGTACCACAGAATAGAAAGAGCTGAAATTTCCAAGAAGATATTCTTTGCTATTCTAGTTTGGTGACCTCCTTTTCTTGGTCTCAATTGGCCATTTAATTTTTCCCTAAACTAGGTGTTCAGCTTCATGGACACTAATGAGATTAATTTACATGTACATGCTAGTCATAGTGTTCTACTTGTTTGTTTCAGATATAAGTTTTAGAAGACTTTTTTTTATATTTACTTCCAGTTGAGTGCTGAATTAGGCTGAACCTGGTTCCAATTGTTGCATAGCCATTCTGAAAACAACCCCTTTTCGCTGCCATCCCAGCAACCTTTTGAGATCTGTCTTTCAACCAGTATTTAGCCTATAACTCTGATATAATGGAGTGATGTTTTTAAAATCGTCTGCATCAAGTCAGGCAGCTTGCAGCACTCTATATGCATTTGGCTGAAATTAATTGAAACCTTGAAGAAAACTTCTTCATCCATGGAAATGTTCAAGGCCAAGCTGGACGGAGCTTGGAGCAACCTGGTCTAGTGGAAGGTGCCCCTGCCCATGGGAGGGGGGTTGAAGCTACAGGACCTTTAAGGTCCCTTCCAACCCAAGCCATTCTGTGATTCTATGACAAGACGTACTGTCATTAAAAATTTGAAAACCCATTACAGAGTCTAAACCTGTAACTCTTTACTAACCAAAAAGATTAGACAGAATTCAGGTTTTATATCAAATTAATCTAATTTGCTACTGGAGCAATCCTGATTGTTGCTTTGAATACTTGTATAATACTGATACACTTAGAGAGTTTTAATAGAATCATAGAATGGTTTAGGATGGAAGGAGCCTTTAAGATAATCTAGTTCCACCTGCCCTGCCATGGATAGCAAAGTTTTCTCAGCCGTCCTTGAATTATTCTAATATTAACAATGAACCAGAAAACTTTCTAAACCAGCTGTTTCACACACTTGGATGTAAATGACCTGATTCTACAGATACTAACATTATTTGTAGATACCACTGTCACAGAAAACTTACTGAGTTGCATAATACAAGGCCTTACATCTGAAATGTAGAATATGGACTAGAATATTTATTGAAATCCTCTAATTTCTTTTATTGTCAGTACTAAAACTTTCCTCAACCACAATGGGTTTACTCCTCTGCTATAATTTTTTTTTGTTTCTAAATTGTCTAAATCATCCAATAAACTTTGTTCTGCCAATTTTCACTACATTTTCACTAATGTCTTTGAGGAAACACACTTTTAAGTGCTTTGCTGTGTCATGTCCTCATAAAGGAAGGAGCTAGACCTACAGAAGCTTTCCTATTTCTCATGACAGCAAGCCCAGGAGCCAGTTCTGTATCATTTTAATGTACACAGCCATATTTGGAAATCATCTTTGCATTTGTTAGCCAACTTGAGGTGATCTGTAACAAAGACAAACTCATTGAACTCTAAAGCATTACATCAATAGATTCCTCGGAACCAGTAGTGAACAGCCCAGGCAGAAGATAAAGTTACTTTGGAATTGCAAACAAATAGTCAGTCATAAAATAAAAGGAAAAAATAAAAAAGAGAGGAAATGCTTCCCAAGGCCTCAAGAAGGTAGAGTACAGTCATAGTTTCCCCAGACAGCTTCACTTCAAAAAACCTAACTAGCACACACATGCTTTAATATTAAGAAATCTGAAGGAGAAAAGATGGAATGCAAGTATGCTGCCTTTGCTAGAAGCATACATGCCCATTAATTCATTTGAATAAAATACTTGATGTTGAAAATCATTGCATCAATATGTCTAACTATGGATTTCTTTATTTTGCATAACATAAGAAAACAGGCTCTTAATTCCTAGAGATTTACTTCCCAATGTGTAATGGGAATGTGAGCATATTAAGTGAAAAGCACTTAAGGATTGAAAATAAGGATTGTCACTGAGATGGCAGTTTGTTTCATAAATATATGCCCATACAAAATACAGAAATGGTCAAGGGTCACTGATGCCAGTTAACTCATATTTTAGTATGATTTACTTATTGACTATTGAACTTTAAATATTGTAAGTGTATCCCAAATTCAATATCTACAACATCAATGAAGCTGTTCTGTTAATAATTTCAAGGCTGAAATTAATGAAAATAGGTTAAATGTTTTTCTTGACTCTCTGCAAAGATCACTTCTAAATTAATCAATAGAATGAACTAGGTACTACAGTTAAGGAGATATACAGAAATAAGAATATTTTTAAAGTGCTCGTTTTACCACAGAGGGAGGGACAGGGGAAGGAAAGAAAGGAGGACAGAAATATACTTGAGAATTAAGAAGTTATCAAGCCTTAATACCTGTTTAACTGGAAGACAATCCGCAGCTGGATATATTAATTGACTTCTTAAAATTGAGCTTTTAAACTATGACTTTCCTCTCATGCTTCCAATTCACGCAGATTAAGCAGGATTATTTCACTGTGGTGGCTGTGTTGGCCTACATCATTTGCTTTTCAACTAATATCAGAAATAGAGGCAAATGTTCAATTTTATTTTTTTTTTTTAATTTGGGTTTAAAAAATAACTACAGGACAAACATTCTTGTTATCTAGGAACAGTGACCATATTTTCTTACCTCTATAAGAAGAAATTTCAATGCAATCACATCACACTTCAAGAAACAGAGTACAATGCCAGATTCCCTTTTTACACAAGAGGTTTAGAAAAAAATCGTTAAAAGGACGAGTAACTATTTTAACATTTTCTCTTGGAAAAGAAAAGGCTCAAATCAAGGGCACTAGTTTCCAGGTACATAGAATGCTATTGCAAAAACAGGTAAAAATCAAATATTCTCTTTGTCCATGGTGGACAGACCAATAATAAGTTTAAAGTTGCAACAGGGTATATTCACTTTGAAATATTTTGCATAATATCTAATAGTAAGACTAATCAAATACAGACCTACTTTGCTTCAGAAAGTTGTGGAACTTCTCACAGGCTGCACAACCATAAGTATTTACCTCCAGGAAGGCACAAATAGAGCTTGCATTGGACAAGTGGAAGAGACTGTCCAAATTTCAAATCATCTTTCAGACCTAGGGTCTTCTCTGATTATTGGAATGATTTAAAAAAACCTGTGCTCATCACATCAAATAGATATAATTCAAATGAAAAATGCAGATTTTTAAAATTAAATTAGATTAAACAATATGTCTTCAGCCAGAATTATTGTATATATTCCATTCTACAAAAAGTCAAAATTATTGTAATATTATTTCATTAAACTACATGCAAAATTAGTTATTAATTCCATAAGAAGTTGTGTGTATAGGCAGATTGTATTGTAAGTTAAAAGTTACCATCCATTAGGAAGATATGAAATGTGACAATGTAAAACAAGCTTATGAAGAGACAGAGACACTACTCAGCTATACCAGAGACCCTAAATTGTGGACAACCCTTATCATCACCTAAGAATTTAGGCAATACCAATTCAGGATACCTGAAAAGGAAAAATGAAAAACAGATCCCTGGCAACAGCAATCGTGTTAGAGAAGACATGCTGTTTGTGGGAGTCTGGAAACTCAGTCTAAAGAGCAGCACTATGCTATAACTGCCCTGCCTGCACCTTGGCTGGCCACAGTGCAAGTAGAAAACACAGTGAAGTTAAAAGAATGGAATGCAAATTCCATCTTTTACTTTATTGCCGATCCAGAAAAGAAAAAAAAAAAACCTCAAAACAATATACAACAACAATGCCAACAAAAAAGGAGAACTCGTCTTCATTTCTGCTCAAAAATTAGCTCACTCTTGGCACTTCCATACTGTCCTATTCACATGGCTTGTTACAAAATTCAAAAATGAATGTGCTGTGCACACATGCCCAATACCAGAAGGAAGAAAAGGGGAATGAAACACCAAAATAGTTTTACTGCAAACTAAACCTCCCAGGTTCTCTTAGAATGCTCACTGTTAAGCCAACATCAGATTTCTTGAATGAGGAAAGAAATATTTATGGTGCAGTATTTATACCTTAGTCAACAGCTCCAACAGGAAGGCAACAAAATTCAAGTTAAATAACAGTTTTGTAGGAAGCCATATGTCTTCTATAATGCCAAACAAAGATGCCAGTGACAGTTAAAGATGCTCTGAGTTTTACAGCCAAGCATTACACAACATCAAAAAGCTAAGAATCTGCTAGCCTTAAAGATTACTTTAATCAAGAGGAAGTACAGTGATAGCAACCTAAGAAGTGTTTGTTATATAATAAAAAAAAAGGACAGAAAAAAATTCAGATAAGTTATAAAGAACAAATTTAAAAGATCAAAAAGAAATGCAGCAAAACTAGAGGGACAATAATTAAAAAATCCTATGGAGAACTGCAAAACAAGAGGCAAGAGAATCAGCAAAATATCTAATAAAGTGATAAAGCTGTCAGATTTTTTAAAAAGGATGAAAATAACTATCAACAATGAAGAAGATTTGAGTTATTGGCTATGCTGATTTATAAGAGGTCCTAAGGAAAAGGAAAACACAGAACATCAGTGAATTTATGTGATCTGTGATGCTCTTGAATGACAACTCAAAATACCAAAATGATGAAATGGCATAGGATGTCTTCCACAAGGGCTTAAACAATGGAGTTTCAAAAGAAGAACGATGACCACAACCTCCCCACATAAATTACTGGAGTAAAGAAGTTGGAGACCAGATCTAGCAGAAAACAGTGAATGCAGCCCAGAAACTATCACATGCAATGATTTCCAACAGAGTAGTATCTTCATGCCTACAAGGTTGATATTTTGAAGCTTAAGGCCAAAACCTGCCTTCCAATATGAAGGTTAATCTCATGACAATTGAAAGGACTAGCAATCAAATCTATCTCAGAGTTTACCCCTTCCTGCGTTTTAATTCAAATAACAGGTACCACTAAAATAAAAAACACCACAGATTCATAAAATGGTTTGGGTTGGAAGGGATCTTAAAAAAATCATATAGTGCAAACCCCCCTGCCATAGGCAAGAACATCTTTCACTTGGTCAGATTGTTCAAAGTCCTATCCAGCCTAATTTTGAACACTTCCAATGATGGGTCTACTTTCATTGTAAGCAAATTCTTCCTTATATCCAATTCAAAATTCTTTCAGTTTAAAAACAGTGCTCAACATTCACTACAGGCCTTGGCAAAAAGTGTTTCTCTGCCTTTTTTATAAGCCCCCTTTATATGTTCAATGATGTATGGTGCAATCTATCTCACACAAGAAATGAAAAGACTGTGATAATGAAGACTTATGGTCTACCTCCCATGGGAAAAAAAAAGACAAAATAAAATACTATTACTCCTTCAAAAACATCCCTGCCTATGCAGGCTGATGTGCCTTCATTTGCATCTTGCATCAACAGTTATGAAAAAGCACGAGAGGCTCCCTCATGGAGCCTGTCTCACTGAAGCAGTAAAAAGTGTCTCAAGGGCCCCTGTCAAACCTAATGCCCTACCTAAAGAAGCTTTCTTTTGGATGACACCAAGACACTTGTGGTTGCACACAAAGAAGTAGCACTATCCAACAGCCTACTTCTTATTGAACCACAAAGTCTTTGAGGAGCACCATTTGTCACCATTGTATCCAACATCCAAAATCCAGATAGATTATCTCAGTCCCTGTTGCAGTAACTGCACTCATAATATAGCTACAGAATCTGAAAAGAAAAACCTACAAATTGGGGTTTTGCTGTCTACCATTACCATGAGTACATCAAGGCTTTGAGTGATGATTTGTCTTTCTCTAGATCAGCAGCTTTCCTTCATTAGCACACCCATTCCCACCAGTTTCTCTAAAGCCTTTTTAAATTGACTACCATGAAGTAAAGGTTATCAACTGATTCGGTTAGATATTTAACACCGCAGGTCTTCAATGAAATAAGCATCATAAACTTTTCATAGCAAAGGAGAAGTATTTTTCTCACACCATGGCCGTTCTTTTGGTTGCTAAAGTGTATTTAATGTTACAAACTTGATCAAAGGTGCATACCTCATTGCCATCCTGAAACCTAAGAGAAGAGTTCATTGCAAATTCCTAATAACCTGAGTGCCAGCAGTCTTTTCAGCACATGAAAATCAAACAGGCTTCTCCACTTCTAACCTTGGCTATCTGAGCTTTGACTTTTCACTCCCTATAAACCACACAAGAAATACAGCATAGGCATAGCATTTATTGACTCCTTTGAACAATTTATTCAGTTTTAATCTTTGAAAACTTCCTTACCCTTTTCAGCACAGTCACCTTGAAACTCGTTTCACAGAAGGAAGGTTCTTAAGCAGAAGGCAAGATCAGCAGTCATGCAGGAATTTTGCTGTATTGCCAGTGAGTATTTAGTTTGCCACCTCAACCCCAGCTCCCTGGGCTGGCACATGCCTGCAAGACACATGGTCCTCAGCGCTGCAGGGGATGCACTGCCTGCTTCTTCCTGCAACCTGCCAGTCCTCCTGGCCGGAGCAGGGGGGAAAGAGGTCCGGGTTTTGCACTCTAGAATGTACAGAACACGTGTTGCTGAGTAAAATACTTCAAGACCGCGATTGTGCATGGCTTGAGAAGATGACACTCCACTTTTTGAGGTGTAATTTGTTCCACAAAAAGCTGTCTCACTCTTAGACAGCAGTCTGTACCTTTCCAGCTATGTCCCAAAAGACCATGCAACAGGTTCAAAAGAATCACAGGCAAAAGAAGCTATTATTATCAGCATTTGCTAGCAACAAGTATACTTCTACACTTTAAGATTTTCCTAGTTCTGAAGCACTTCATAAAAGCACTCACTACTCTCCTCTGAGCTAAGCAAACATTACCAGCAGCAAGCACTGGCACATACCAACTCACCATTGGGTTAGAAAAATGATTTAAGAGCAAGTAAAAGCCCTTAAAGCTAGAAGATAAGTCTTCAGTGAAAATTAAATAGATACTTTACTGTTTGAATGGTTAAATGAACAATATCTGTCACCAGACAAATTTGGACAGATATTAATAAAATAAATGTCCTGCTAAAGGGGAGGCTTATAATACAGTGCATTTGTTTACTGTGTCTTATCAGTATTACAGTTTCCATAGAAACAGGAGAGAGAAAATTTTAGTACTGGGCAACAAATTCTAATGATCTTTGGTAAAGAATCATTATAGATATTTAGTGCAAACACAATACACTAGAAAGATTTGTACTCAGGTATATGAATCATTGATCATTCGTCCTAATGGACTGATGCTCATGGCTATAGATGATTTCCAAATCTTTATGGCAAAGAAAGTATACATCCTTTAACACATGGTATTAACAGTCCACACCATCCTGATCCTTCCTCTTCAGCTTTTCAGTTTTGCATTGCTTCCTCCAACTGCCCTCCAAATTAGAAGGGTAGCAAAAACTACTGAAGCATTTTCAATATATACGTCTTTCCCTGAAGCTTATCTTATCCCGTACATTTATAATCACCTGCAGCTTAACCATGATGTAATTTCTTATGCCTTGTGGGCTGATTTCTGTGACTCACAATTTCCAAATATATTTGTGAAGGTGGTTCATGAATTAAACTTCTGTCAGCTGAAGCCTTCAGCATTGTTCTGCCCATGTTCAGTATGGAGGCTCATGGCTCACAAGGTTTAATGGTACAGTACAGAGGATCAGTCCTTGGTTTATAAAGGACATTCAAGAAGCCATTACATAAGATAAGAAAAACTGCAAGTGCCCCCATGGCTTTTTGTCATCCCATCGCTATTCTTTGGTAAGTTTAGGTTTCCTATATATACCACTGAAAATCTGCAGATGATTCATCCCCAGGGTTTGCTGTCAAATGAGCACAGCTGTGAGTTATGCTTCTCATAGTTTCCCTGGTGCTGTACTCTTACCTTCACTTCTTCCCTGATTTTAAGCTGTGTCCACATAAGAGCTGGGGAACTCTGGGACAGCAGCTTTGGCCAACTACATATTCAAACTCCCTCACTTAAGCATTTAACTACCTAAGTCTAGCAAACCAACATATTTTAATAAAATTATTACAACCTACAAGTGACAACATGCATCTAATCTTGTACAATGATTTTCATGGAGATATACTGAAATATCGGCCTCCGTTATGGTGAAACACCTTCACTTTCTCTGCTCCTTCCCTGCCTCAATTATCTTTGTGTCAAGAAGGATAAGTTAATGTGCCAGGTTTTGCCATTCTCAGGCTCTTCCTCTGCTTTTCCCTGCTTAACAGCATCGCTCCTCTTGGCTGGCAGGTTGGGAGAGATTCTCTGTAGATACAGCTGGTGTCTTACCCAATGCACAGTCACACTGAGACAACTAAACCACATGCATGGAAACATTTGCTACCGTTTAATCTCAAGTGCAGAGGGTGCAGCACTGCCTCTGGTAATACACTTCTACAATAAGCACCACTAACGGCTTTGGGGATCATATGCATAATTGATGCAGAGATCTTTGATATTTCCCATTGTGACAGAAAGGAGACAAGTGGTTAAATTACTTCCTGTTGTGCATGACTGTAGACATTAGCAGCTGTTATTTATAGCTCCTATAGTATCCCAAAAGACAGGAGAACCACATCATACAGCATTACTACAAATAAAATCATTCTAGCAAAGCAAACCATTTTAAAAAAAGATAATATGGCTGTAGAATGGAAAGTATGAACAGCTCAGATGTTTTGGTAACAAAATATATGTTTTAGTACTTCCTTCCAACCAGCTAATACGAGAAGATATAGGAAGGACAGGAAAATTGTACATTAATAAAGTCAGCTGAAAGAAAAAGGTACATCTGGAAAAAGTCTCCACCAGTACATCAGTGGAAGTAGGATGTCCTTTTCTGGAAAATGCACAACTAGAATGGAAGAGAACTCTGATGGTTGTAATCATGGAGATGCTTGCATGCTAGATCTTTTTTAAACTGTTATTCTATCATAGGGAGTTAAATACTAGTTCAAAACATAAGGCAGACTATTCCAAATTAAGAAGCATGCCTTACAGCAGGCAAAGATTGTTCAGGCATCTTATGAAAATAAAAGTTATCTAACACTGTGGGCATCTTAGATACAGAACCCAATTCCCCATATTCTCCCACTCTTCTAGTAAAAAGGGGTGGTGGAGGAGTGGGGGGTGGGTGAAGAAGGACAAAATAAAGCAAACAAGAGTTTCATAGAATAGATTTCTTTTAAGAAGTTAGAAATGTGAACTCTAGTCCTTTTTTTTTTCTAACTTACATTCTTTTTTTGAGAAAACTTTTATGACAAATTCCATTATTCCTACACACCTGAAAAAAAAAAGTTTTACTCTTCAAAACCTTGAATAGCTTCCATCAAATTGGAGGATTACGATACAAATTATGTGAATCTGGAATAAAAGACTGGTGGTCACTTCCAATGCTGTTTCGATTGCTTACTCCTCTAGGTGTCTTCAAAGCTCCTGAACAGGTATCTCTTTAGGATAACAATCTACTTACACAGTTCAAATGCAATTTAAGGCAAAAAGGAATATAATTAAATGTTTTAAAATGGTACCAAATAAAACTTATCTATTACTTCTATACTTTGCACAACTGACTTACGTATGATTAACTGACTTACTCTTAGCCAAGAGGTCTGATCTTGCTTTGGAGGTGCCTTAACATAGCAGGAGAGGCAGGATGCTACTGAAGCATGAAATGCAGATACTTTTTTGTAGGCACCCCTGAGAGCTTTAAAAGGTAAGGGAATAATTTATCTTGGCCCACAGTCAAATTTCTCTAATGGTAATGAAATATCAGTGTGGTCTACTGAACCCACGTAAAACTAATTAATTCAAGAGTCCTCCAGCATTATAGCTATATTCCTCTGCGACCTATAAGAATTCCCTGTGCTTCTCGCCATTGGCTTATAGTTGTTCTAGAAAAACATACTAACATTTTACCTTACTCACTATATGAGTAGAAATGTCTGTCTTTTGATTTCTCTGCTCAATTACACACTCTTTACCTCTACCCACACACTGCACTGTGTCGGCCAAGACATACATTTTGGCAATGAACTTCAAAACCACGTTCCTCCGCAAGAGAGTGCCCGTGTACAGTACACTCACACACACAGAGCCCCTCAGCCCATGTGATTTACATACTGCCTGGGCAACCGATTCACAAATAGATGAAAGCACGAAAAAATAAAAATCCCAAACTGCAGCATACAGAAATCAGTCATTCTACTTACAGCTTTCATTTATCAAGACTTAATCACATTATTAACATGGCCAGTTATCAGAGCTGCTAGCAGTTTCTGCAGCTGATGATGCACAGTTCTCTCTTCAGCAGCTGAGCTGTACACATTGCAATGCTTTATAAAACATTCCAGAAATAAAGGTCAAGTAAGCTTTCTTGAAAGGGTTGCTGTTTTCTAGAGAGGATTTCTTTCCTACACACCTTTAGCTACCAGGACTCTTATGATGCTAGGCAGAGACTGCAAACACACATGCTCACATGTCTCTCTAGAATTAAGCTTCACCAAGTCAGAATTCTTTCTTCAGTCCCTGTTCCCCCCACACATATGAGGTTGAGACTTTTGAGAAAGTGCTATTTTACAGCAAATGGCTTACATCCAGTCCCAAGAGCACAGGCATTAGGCAACACTTGCCTTTCAGGCAAACGTGTTTTATCAATCTTGAAACATTTAATGTGACATCTAAACATTAGCAAAGACTTTTGCTCAGTGTTTTGGTTTTAAGACTACATAGTTTTGGGTGAAGTACAGCTGTGACTTCTCATAACAGTAATAAAAGGGGAAAAACACATCCCTGCATGAGCTAGTTGTAGTAAAGGACCTGTAACTCCAAAAAGGTCTTTGTACTATGCTCACAACCAACTAGGACACCATGCAAAGACTGTGTGCTGTGATCATGCTTCTTACGCCGCAAGCAGGATGGCACAGAGATCTGTGCCACCTGGAGCCTTAAAACACTTTTATGCTCACACATATCCATTCTTCTAGCCTGTCTAATTATTTTAAGTGGACTAATATGTATTGATTAGTTTTATAGCTAAAAGTCTGGATACTGAAGTCTGAGGTCCTATCGGTCTTGAGATAATAGACTGGACTCCTGTGAAGTATGAATCTACCCCAAACTGCCTATATTTTTGCACACACAGAGACCAGATTTTAGTGGATCAAGATGAACAATCTTAGGTACATGCAGATCCAATAAGACAAAGCAGTCTTCTGGCTAGTTTGAGATTGAAAGTGCACAGTTCCTTATTCTAGATAGATATCTATCAGTACTAAGTCTAAAATGTCCACTGGGTATTGCCACACATCCTTTCAGCAGTTTATTCTTTCACAGTCCAGTTCATTTCTTTCTTCTTCATCCTCTTTTGGTGATCCCCAACACCTCTACAGAGTCATGGTGAGAGGTACTGCTTGCAACAGCTCCAAAAAACGAATTTCTTTTTTTTTTTTTTAATTTGCAGAAGTTGGCGTCATATGCCTATTCAACTAAAAGCAAAACAACCTTGATGCCAAGGTAAGAGAGAACTTCCGGATTAACTAGAAGATTAAGAAAATACTTACTCTTCCTTTATTTTCACCCCTCTAATTCCCATTTCCATGGAAACTGGGCTGGAAAGTACCAGCAGGCAGCCTGCAGCTGAACATCTGAGAATGCTCATGTTTAACTCAGCAAGCAGACAGCAGGTGAAATCTGCAGGAACTGTCTAAAATCTATAGCTACATCTTGAAAGCAAAAGGACAACCTTAGTTTCAGCAAAGAACTTCTAAAGAGGATGATATATCACCCTAGTGAATATTCTTGTGTGGCAGTAGTTGATAATCTGACTTCCTTTTTAATAAAAGAAGATATGATAGGAAAAAAATTCTTTATCACAATGCTACAAGACAAAAATTCATCACAATTAAATTAATACTTCAAAATGTTCAGATGGGAGATAATATGCTAGTGAATATGGTAAAGATATTTTTGTAACAGGACTTAAGCTTCTGAACACTATGCTGTAACTCCTACTGTGAAATCAAACTGGCTGCCGTACCATTCATACATACACTTTGTCATCCCAGTCATCTGGATGGCTCTTCTTCAAACATACATTGCATTTCAATAAATATATATACACATATTTATAAAAATTAAGGTAGCAGGTAGCAACGTATTTGCTAGTTATAAAACACTTTGGTTTTGAGCACCAATTGACACTTCTTGTATTTTAAAAGCTAATAAAGCAACATAGTTGTAGTTAAAGAAAAAACAGAGCTATGTTAACTTCTTTATCCAATTTAGTAAAGTTTAGTGCAGGAATTCTATTTAATACCATCTTAAGATTTTTCTACTGTTCAATATTTGCTCTTCAAGAAATAGGAAGAAAAGCAAACAAGCAAAGGATGAAACATTCCTTTCTTGGTCTGTACTTTACCCAGTGAAGAGATTGGTTATTATTAAATTCCTGCTTTTGTATATAAAGCAATTACCACTCTCTCAAGAAGATATTACTCATTCTTTGCAGAAAGCAGAACATCGGTCACACTTTTTTTCAGTGTAATTTTAGGCAATGCAATGGACAAAAGAGGATGATTATAATGAAGGATTTAACATCTTCCTCAAGTTCAATATCAGCACACAAGAGATGACCCAAAAATGGGTTATGAAGGAACTTGAGACAGCATCAATCTTTTCTACTTTTTTTTTAACAGTGTTGCTCAAAGTTTAAGATAGCTATTTATCAGAATCAAGTCAGCAAGATAGCTGCAGATGCTCTTTATTGTACCTATGTTCTCCTTCACAAGGAGAGGGGAAATTCAAGATTAAAGCATCAAAGAATGAATCAGCCCAAGAAGCTGCTAGTGACTATTGATTCATTCCATCCTTTGGGAACTTCAGTGGAAAAAATGAGTCCAAATTTGCAGTCCACCACATATCAAACTCACGGCTATGATGAAAAAGAATAGCATAGAAGCTGTTTGTGCAATTTCCTCACATGACAGAAAACTAATAATTGTGTATCAAGAGCACAACAGAGACAGACAAAACACACAGCTATCAGCATCTCTGCAGTGCAAGAATGTCCATTTAACAGCTGCAGCAATGTAAAAATCACACCGAGCGCCCTCTATTAATGAGTCCCATTCTGTTTTACTGCATCAAGTATATTTGTGCTCACCTTGAGGATCATTTATTGTGCCACATCACGATACAGGGAGCCTTGGGATAAGCAAAAATCAAACTCCAAATAATTCACTTATCTGCTCTAAGACTGCTTAAACACAGCATACACAAAAGCATAAGATTTCAGATACATTTCCTCTTTCCATTTGCATGAAATTTTCTATGGCTAAACAACCCACATGTACTGACTGAAGAGTTCTACTTCAAGCAGGACTGGAAAGAAAAATAAATTTTAAAAATACATACATTTAAATAAAAAGCAACACACAGCAGGGTACATTGACTTCTCCGTTTCAAATCTGCATTCCTACCCCTCAATTTTTTGTTTTGTTTAGAAATGCCAAAACATATTGCATTTAATGGCCATCTTCATTTTGAGGGTAGAAACCAAGGGCACTGCTCATACTGCCTGAACAGCTTTCTTATCCATTACCATAACTAAGAACCTTACTAAGGGAGGGAGGAAGGACAGCTTCAGCATCTGCCTAAGGTTTACAGAAGTGATCCTCCAGTAATGGGAAGCACTTCTGAATTGGCTCAAGATTTCCCAGTAATGGGATGGATCATTGCTGGGAAATATTTATAAATGAAATATGAGGGTGGTGAATGCCCATCAAAACAGGTGAGTTATTTCTCCCAGCTGGAGCTGAAGAGAGAGAGAGTTATAATTCAAGAAAATACACAAGCTGCTCCCCACCAGATCATTAGTACATTCACACTCTTTCCTCTTATGATCCCGTTACTAACTCCTGTACAGAGCATGTAGCTGCTTTTCTTCCAATTCACTTCACAACTGCTAAGGCATCCCAGCTGTTGCTGCCTGGTTAGGAGATGGAAAGAAACTGAGCAGGGCCATCAATACAGTTCTTACAGTATGATTATGGCATATAAGATGGAAGTGTAGAATAAAGGTGTCTGCTCTGGGATCTTTTGCTTCTTGAGGCATAGAGTATGTGACAAATACAGGTTCTGGATACCAGCTAACACAACAACGAGCACACATTGTGCCAGTGTATGCTATATGAACTTTTAACTAAGTAATGAAAATATCATTAATGGCAAGTCAAAAATAAATTAACACTTAAGAAATGAAATATCACTGTCTGTTAGCAAAGCTTAATGCCAGCAACCTACTAGCTGTATTCAGTGTTTTATTTAGAGAATTAGATTTTGTAAAGGCTTTACATGTTTGAAGATTAATCATTCTTTAACCTTTGAAACACCTAACCTAATCTCATTAAATATGTATCTTCTTCCAAAACTGCATTGCTATGGAATGGCTGAATTACATTTTTTCTGCTCCTGTTTGAAAGTCTTTGCAGGATATATTTTTATAGTCGAGTTACAAGCACTGAGAATAACAGTTCATGGTAGAAGTACTAGCACACCATCACCACTAAAAGGAGATCATTGCTCCCATGTACCTATCTTTCCATGCATAGCTCTCTTCTCCAGTTTACAGATACAGAATACCAATACTGACAAAGTGCGGTCACTTCCAACTCCTACACAGCGTAGGAAGGGACAGTGAGATGTGCAGTTTTCTAGAGTACAGGCAATCCAGGGACATATTGCTTCTCAGGCTACTTGCTCATACTCCCCAAGAATCAAACTCAGATCTGAAGGGCAGCCAGAAAAAAGGATGACCTGGCAGCACTGGCCCCACCGTTCCCAAGGGCTCATTTCTTTCCCTGGGGTGCAGCTGCAGTGCTGATAATGTGGAAGAGGCTGGTCATGGGTGCACTCTTGAATGAGGAGCCCAAGAACACCAAGCTGACTATGCTTGAACTGTTGAATGGCTATAAGTTAAGAAACTGCTACTGCCTCTCTCCTTTTCACTCATCCTTACTCCCTATAGCATCTTCTTTTTCCCTAATAGTTTTGTCAACATTATTATATGGTTCTTTCCCTCTCTCTTCTCCCATCCCTCCACCTAGTCCATTTCTCCTTATTTTTCTGTATTTATTAGGAACAACATCCAAGCCTGTACATCGCTTAGTTCCTCCAAAGGTCAACAGCTGAATGCAAACAGACTTACAGCTCACAGTCAGGCAATTCTTCTGGGCTCATTTACTGAGAATGGAGCTGGACAAGATTATGTATGATGTATACATTTGAATGCAAATAGCACAATCCACATTTACACAAACTGACTGAATTTTTTCTTTTTAGTTTGCACTAGTTGATTTTGACATAAGGTCTGACAAGACAAAGTTTTGTTTAACAGATGCAATTAATCAAACTGTAATTCAGTCATTCTTTTCCTCCAGAAAGGAGGTGAAAAATCCCCCATAGGAGGAGAAGGAGAGTTCTGTCTGAACTCTCCTTCTCCTTCTCTCTGCCAAGTGTTTAAACACTGTAAATGGGGTAAGTGGGGGAAAATGGAACACAGATATCATTTACTTTGCACCTGCTGGCAACTCCCCACTAAGCATTGGTAAGCATAAAAGAAAAGAATAAAAAAAATACTGCAACAGTCACCCAGAAGCAATAGAACTTACAGATATTTTCACACAGAAGTGTGTTTGAGTTGTACAGCAGCTGTTACCTAACAAAATCTGATAGGTTAGCAAGCCCCTCCCTTGTCCAAATGAAGGTACTATTGAAGGTGACTGAGATTTTAGATAAACAGTTTTCTTGATACTGGTTGTAAAGGCATATTATATTCTCTCCAGATGAACGGTCAGTTATGGCTCAGTTCCAGGCCATCACCTCATGTAACTCTGGCTTTGAAATCTACATGATACACTTCTATGTAAGTTAAGAAGAGTTTGGTTGTCAATGGAATCTGGATCAAGTTCTTATATTAAAAATAAAAGGAAAAAAATACCTGTCACAGGCTGTTAGCAAAGGAGCAAAAAGACTGGGCTGAGGTCATTATACCAAGTCCAATTCTTAGTAAATCTTGAAATTATTACGAAGGCCTAAGTCTAGCTGCACTTTGTTTACTAATTACAAACTTTCAAATTCTTGCTGCAAGGGGTGGGTTGTTAACTATCTTACTAGAGCATTTCCATCAGGTTCACAGTCTAAAATGGAAATCAGATTTCAAATTTCATTTGAACATTGGCAGGTAACTACAAATCCAACTACAGTTCAACACAGTTGTCAAGTTCTCTCTGTAATTACCCCTAGTGCAAACTGTGCCTGAAATACAGGTAATAGCATGCCAAGGAGCAAACTGGCTTATTTTAATGGTACCTACTGGGGGAAAGGGAGATGCAGATTTAAAAGATGCAAGCAATCACATATATTCTATTAAGAACCTATAGAAAAAAAGCTGTATTTTTCCTCCTACTTCTCTGAAGTTACTTTGTCAAATCACACTCAGAGTTGCATATGCAGTCACTTTCACTCAATTTATAGTATTTCTGTGAGGATTTAAAAATTTATTTTAAAAGAAATTGTATTTTCCTGCAATAAAAGAATGTAAAATTAAATCATGTCTTTCTTCTCTTCCAATATCATTCTCATCAATGTATTTGTTCTTTCACAAACACATCACTCTAAGTTTCCTCCTGCACAAGAAGGTATTGTTAGTGATAGTGCTTCTGTCTACTCCTTTAGTCTACTCTTTTACTGAAAAATGAGCGTAGGGCAAGTATTTATCTGCAGTCAGAGCTATGTATGCGTAAAATTACTATATGCTTAGTACTTTTGGGAATCAACAGGACTAGACTGCAGACTTCAGCATTAAACCCCTTTTCTTGACAAAGTTGTAACTCTATAATTAACAACATAGTAATGCTTCATAAATTCATACAAATAACTTTACAAGCGAGACCTGAGAGCAGCATCTACAACTGTGACACCTCCAGAATGTTAACAGAATACATAATATCTTCACATGAAAGCAGGTAATTTAAACAAAACATCCAACACTCCTTATAAGATAGTTTTAATGACCATAAATAGCAAACAAGACTTCTCTATATAATCTAATTTGTGTTCGTGTTTCTCCAAATCACAATACAATGTTAACTCATAAAGAAAAAAGTTTACCTGTGTTTCTGTCAGGTAAAATACAGCAATGCTTCTGCAGTATGCCAGGCAGAACCTGTGTTAACAAAGAAACAAAGAAAGGTGTTAATGGATATATATATTTTACCATATGAAGAAGAGCCAGAGATTGCTGGAATGCTGCATTTTCTGCATCTGATCAAGCTTTGCACTCTCAAATTGAATCCAAATTTATTATCATGTGATTTAAATGTGAATCCTGTTCATTAGGAACTGCGAACAGCAAAGAATCCTTCAAAATTAGCTGCTTACTACCTGCCTGTAAAGTAAATTTCACATTCTCCCATTGATTACAATATCAAAAGTTGACTGAAAGGACCTAAGACCATAATCAAACATGCTCAGTTTAGAAAGAAAGTGTGTTATCAGTCAGCGATGCTGCTGTCCCTGATTTCACACGTGGCCCTGGGGTTATGGCATCCAGCTTCTTGAAATCACTCAGGTCCAAGTTCCAAAGCACAGCATTTTCCCCTCCACACAGCCAGTTCCAGTGGACAACACAAAACTCCAGGAGCTGCAGTGGGAAACTCAAGGGAATGGGGACAAAGATCCCAATTTTGTGGTTCACCACATCCACCATGGTGCAATGCTTCTGGCAGCCAGTGAGAAATGCTGCAGAAGCTCACCACCACCACTGGCCCTTTCCTACAGGCAGGACCTCATCCTTCTTCATAGATTTACATATTGAATTCATCGATTTTGGTGAAGACAATCAGCTTTGGGACACCTACTAGCAACAACCTGTACTTAAAGCAACCAAAACTTCATTTTAATCTGACTTTTACATCTAGAATTTGCACCCTGGACAATAATATCAGCATCAGTAAAAAACTGTAGCTTAAAGTTTCTGAGTTGTATAGAAAAAAAAAAAAGCTTTTCTTTTGCTGTTTCTGAGAAAAAAACAATTAAAAAATCATGCTCTAAGATGGCTTCTTCAAATTTACCCTTGAAGGTCCACATGCACCCTATAAATTATGAAACTTAATAGAAAAAACCCAGTTAGTTGCTACAAACAGCAGGCCAGTGCCACCACTGTCCAAACTCTAAAAAGACCACAACCTCCATCACAGCTGGCATTAAGTTCTGAAAATCCAGAAAGTGAAATATTTAGGGAATAGAGACATTTTTATTTTTCCCAAAGACTGCTATTGCTGTTTGGCCAAGATTAATAGCCAGGGCTGAGACTGCTCAGAGCCAGACACGCACAGCCCCTGCGGCAGCACCGCACATCCCCTCTCCTCCCCACAGGGCTTTTCCAATAGTCACTTTCAGTATGCCCAGGAGGAGGAACACCTCAGCTTGTGTGTCCTCCAGCACGATAAATTAAAGTCCTAAGAAGCGTGCTGCACCATGCTTCCTCCTGAATGCACACATGCAGAGACAGGGCCATTGCAAAGCACTGCTTTTATTGCCATTATTACTTCACGAGTCAGTCTGTGGCCAGAAAGCCTCCCTGAACAAGAAGCACAAGTACAAGTCCCTGAACAAGTACAACTGACAGGGATGAGAACCGTCTCCCCATCCAACTCATCTAAATTTTACACAAGGCACAGCATTTCAATGTAAGCTCTTACAAAAGTAATTCACTTGTTTTAGCATTATTCTAAAGCTAAGCTTGTGGATAAAAAGTTAAAAAAAAACAGCTTGCCTTACCCCACTTCATAGGCAGCAGGCAGCTTGCATTTTGGGAAAAATCAATAGCACAAATAACAATTTTCTGAAAAACCACACTCGCCATTCTACAGTGTTTCTCACAGTTTAGAATTAAAAAAAAAAATCCAATAATTCTTAGAAGTACAATGTCATATGTACAAACAATAGCATTTTCCTTATGGCCATGGATATAAATAACAGCAGTCTTACAGGCATCGAAAGCATAAAAATTAGAAGCAGAGAACAAAGAAATCCTAAAATGAGCAGAGACAGTCTTTCAAAGCAGTGTAACACAAAGACTGAATTTTAAAAACATACTGTCTTACTCAGACATAAAGTAACATTTAGTTCCTCAGGAATCTGACACATTTTCTTCCCCACATTCACAAACAATGAAGAAGCATAATGAATTTATTATGAGCTCACAGTTAATCAAATTAAAACTGAAATTAAAAGAAGAGACAAAAAAAAAGCACGTCTGAAGTAGTAAGAAAACTTCAATGAGGAAAAACAAAGTTTACCCTTCCTGGATATAGATAAGAGAACAGACATATAAAAAACACAAAAACCATTTTTTTTGTCCCTTTCCTTCACTCTATTAAGTGTTAGGTAGACAAACAGTATGGCAAAGTCTTAGACAATGCTTCCTGCTCCCCAGCCCTTTAACATGTTTACCCTGCACAAAGCCAGTTTCTGGCTGGTAGGAGTTTGATATCAACCTCCCACTTACTTATCTACAGTATACAGATTTTTACACTGTACCCATCTCCATGGTATCCAAGAGCCTTTTCACACTGCTCTCCTCCCACTTTCTCCCCACTTTGTTTCTCTCCTCCTTAGGGAAACTGACAGGAGAATTCCTCAGCAAAACTGTCACCTTTCCCTCCACAAGCCTCTCCTCTCCCCTGCTGCTTTCCTTTCATTCATTTGCATGCTATAATACCCAGTTTATTGCTTAAAATGCCTTAAAAGCCTTATCAGTCTCAGAGATTTTTCTCTAATATTACAGAAAATCCTTATATTATTTTTTTTTCCTTTTGGTTGTTTGAAATTTACCTACATAGGTGATTTGAGGGAGAATCTTTACCCAAAGCAGACTTGGAGTGGTTTCTGCTGTAGAAATCAAAATATGTGAGTAACCGGAGGGATTTACACACAGGGGAGAAGAAAAAAGGCAAAAGAGAAACAGGTTTCAATGATATTAACTGATGATTTAACCTTCAGTTGTTTTATAAGCTCTCAGCTGGGAGTTAAGGCAATGCAATAATAAATTAAAAATGGACTCATACATGCAGAAACAGAATAAATAATACAGCAGGTGGTATGTTCTTAACATCAAGGTGTTTCCCTAGCAGTAGGCAAATTAACTTTGGTCAACAGTATGCAGCTAGACAGTCACATGTAGCAGGAACAGAGTCTTTGCTTATGATGCCAAGCTGAAAGCATCCTCAGATTCAGTGAAAAATACTAATTGTTGTGGTTGGATATTGATTTGGACCTATTTACATCTGTTTTCATTACAGGTTGCTGTGTTTAGAGATTCACAAATGTATAGCTGTCATAATCAGTGTTCAGATTTTAACCTGTAGCTATACGTAATATATGTATTCAGAAAGCTCCTCAGAGCAGCACAGGGTAGTTACATAGCTGGTTTTAGTTTAATAAACATCCTATTTTTAAAATTTTGCTTGGAAACTTTCTTTCGATTTCTTTAAAATAAGACAGATAAGTCCTTTGAGTGTTCACTACACTTTTTTTTTTTTTTTTGAGTGATATAAGAAATTTAAGTTTGGAAAGTACTAACTTCAAACGGTCTAAAAAAATCCCCACTTTACAGAGAAGCAGAAATGTGAAGCAAAATAATTCTCATGTGCAAAAAGGCCTCTGTGAAATGAATATCTACTCACTTAAAAGGATCTGCTGCACGAAGATGCTCAGGCCTTTCTATGGTACTGAATGATAAAAATGCTTTGCTTTCTACTCCACTTATAATTAGACTGCTAAAATAGCCATAGAAAAGTGAGCTAGATACTATTTTTCCTTCTCCATTTACATTTTTTTCTGCTAAAAAGTAAGTCAACTGAAAATGAATGTTTCACAAGTCCATATTTACAGAACACCCAACTCAGGAGTCCAAGTGCTTGATAAGTGAAATTTAAGGCAGAAGTTAACAAGGATTTATGCTGTGATTTGCAACTTGCCAGAAGGAAAGAAACTTGACTTTCAGGTCCAAGATGAGACAATATTTTTCTTTTTACATCCTAGAAATCCAGTGAACCCAAAGACTAGAAAGTTAGAATGTACCCTTTTAGGGATGCCAACCTCAGAGGTCCTGTTTGTGGCCCTTGTCCAGCCACTTCCAAGGACTGCCTCCCTATGCTCCAAACTTCCCTCCCACAATTAGCATGTGAGGCATTTTGACTGCAAGAATATGGTAACATTCAGGAAGAAAACGTGTCAAAAACATACTGGGAAAATCCACATCAATTTATAAAATTTCAGAGAAAAGAGATTCCAGAATTTGAGCTTTACTCATACACTGAAAGCTGCAAAGAAATGGTCCATGGGCAGTCAGCCACCAAGGGCGCCTTGCACCTTCGATGGAAGCAGTACAGTACTGGAGACAATTCAGGTCAGATATTTGGGTGTGGTCCAGTGAGTTCCTATCTTTCTGTCTTTCAAATGTTGTGTCACTTCTTTGGAAAAGATAGGCACCTTCTAGGCCTTGCTACCTGCACTGCTCTGTGCTAAGCACTGCTGCCTTCCTATCATCCCCACAAGCCTCATGGAATGAATTTTGACTATTTTCATTCTAAGGATCATATCCATTCTCTCTCTGTATTTGCTTTTCCTTATATTTGTCTCAGAGCTTTTGTTTTAGGAAAAAATTCTTTGTCAGCTACTACAGAAAGGTTTTGGAATACTGTTTGTAACTA
>JACBWW010000001.1:16311694-16346127 GCA_020086605.1 Lanius collurio | reverse complement strand
GCGAGTGAGAAGCTTGTCTTGTCAGTTTATTTCATTGTATTCTGATGAGATGGCCCAGACTTGTCCAATTATGTTTCCTCAAGATTTTACTAGATCGATATTGTCCAATATCCAATTTCACATACATGCTGATGAACATCCAATATCCAAATTCACATATACACTGATGTTTTAATTCCTTTTTCCAAAAGCTGATTTAATGTCAAAATAGAACTTGCTAATGATTCATCTGCTTTGTGGGATTCTTAGTAAAAGTATTTTCTTTTATCATACTCTGCCTTAGCCACCATTCCCAATTAGTTATCAAGAACACAAATAAAACATGATGATTTTGTGGAAAGGTGAAGTTATAACGAAAATAAATAAATCATGTTTGCCGTATATCAAACACTTGGTCATTGTATCAATGTATTTATCATCGCACACCATATCACATTTAAATATGCATAGTGTCCTATTAATTTTGAATAAAAGGAAATGTTAAAGAAGATGAATTTCAAAAATATTCTGAAAATATTACAATATCTACACGAAGATGTGTTCTTTCAGATTGTATTACATCTCAAAAAAATGTAACATCTCCACAACCCTTTCTGAGATTAAAGAAAGTACTGACAGCAACAACAGAACCAACATTTCCTTAGCAGAGTTTTCAACAAAAGGTGACAGACACTTAAGTAATGAGGAAATCACTGACTGCATTATCTACTTTTTATATCTCAATCAAAACTAAATAAGAGAATATAACTCCAGAAGAGAGGGTATAGTGTTACAATAACCCCAGATAACTTAGCTTATGTCCTTGCACTGCAATTGGCTTCATTACTCCTTCTATCCAGCCATCATGACAAGTTAAGCTGAAACACAGGCTCGATAATTTTTTGATGACACAGGAAAGAAAACATGATAGCCATTATGACACTTCTCAAAGTAACATTAGCATGAATATGCATTAGTATGAACTAATTTTAATTGCCTTACGATTAACACATACTTATAAACATGAAACTTTTAAAAGTTATTATCTAAAGTATAACCCACACTGCTTTCCTAAGGATATAATATACAGACTAAATAGAGCAACTAGCCAAGCCCGAGGGGAAAAAAACCTATGTAGACTGGAATTAGCTCTGAAGTGATTCAAAATAATACCTTAAGACAGTCTTTTCATACTTAATACTTACTTAATAGTAGGAAAATAAGTGGTGGTACTGGCAATAGCCACAAATCCTATTTATTTCTAACTTCCTCTTCAATATTTAGACACTTAGAGAATAATACATCAGCAAGAGCAAAAAACTCTTTTATATCTTTACTTTATCAGAAATTTACACTCTTGACTGACAGAACAAGGCTTTGCTGTAGTAATATATATACTTGTGACCTCTGGGTCCAATTACAGTAATTGGCAGCACTTAGAAGAGATTCCACCAATTATTTGGGATGCCTCAGACTAAACACAGCATGATAAATACAGGTCCATTTGGAACTCTTCACTCTAACTGCACCATTGCACCATTGTCCACAACTATGCCTTCACAAATATGGAACAAGGAATGTCAAAGTTCTCTGAAGATAAGAAATGATGATGCTCTCAAAGAGCTCTGAATCTGAGAGATGATGATGTTGTCCTTCCCAGACTAATATTGCTGGAAGGAATAGGCCAAGACTTTTCTGTTGATGTTTTAATTCCTTTTTCCAAACCCAAATGAATAGTCTACAGTTTTAATATATAGATTTAATGTACTGGTACAGTCAAATATCACCCTGAAATATAACATTAAAATGGATCAGTTCCTCTATCTTCCTTCAAATATAGTTTTAACTGACATATGTAATTTCTATTTCCACTAATGAATCTTAAATTTGAATAGTTAGTATATTTACATCCACCTGTAAAACCCAAAAGCCTTATAGAAGCATAGCAGCTTTAGAAGGCAGCTAAAGACAGGTATTCCCTCAGAAGTTACTAGTCACCCCAGGGCTATAATTGTTTGATTCATGGGAGAGTAAGGCATGGAGAGTTATTTGGCCCAAGACGTTGCTTACGAAATCTTAACTGAGCTGCTATGGTTTATCTTTAAGCATCTGTATTGGGTCTGACTGAGGTAAAGTTCACAGCCCTCACAGTGCTGTGCTTTGCATTAGTAGCAGGAAGGTGTTGGGAACAGACCAGCGTTTTGGCTACTGCACTCTGACATTCCCTCCCCCATCAAAGGGATGGGAGTGGGCAAGATGCTGGGAGAGGACACAACCAGGCCATCTGACCCAAATTAGCCAGAGGGATATTCCACACCATATGGCATCAGCTCAGATATGAAAGCTAAGGGAAAGAAGAGGAAGAGGGGGCATTTTTGATTCTTCAAAGTTTGCCTCCTGGAGGAACCACTACGTGTGCTGAAGCCCTGCTTCCCAGGAAGTGTCACAACATCGCTCACTGATGGGAAGTAGAGATTGACTTTTTGCTTCACTTATATGCATGCAGCCTCTTGATCATTCCTTTCTTTCACTGTTATAAGATTCCCTTATCTCACCTGCTGGTTGTTCTCCATCTTAGTCTCTTCCCCAGTCGCATTGGGAAAGGGAGTGATAGAGCAGCTTCGTGGGCATCTGGCACCCAGCCAAAGTCAACCTGCTACAGCATCTCATCAAATTTTGAGGAAATACAAATTCTAGAGCTTACTATATATATATTGGAGCAGAACAAACATCTTCATTTTCACTCTCTAAAACACAAAACAAAGTAACAGCAGCTCTTTTTTTCCCCCCTGCACTAGTCTGTTAAAATACAACGAATGTATGGGCAGGCCTTGCAATGCCTAGACAAAGTCTCCTATTTGGAGAGGATGGTACTACAGTGGTAGGAATAAACGCTCCTCAGGAAAAAGGATACCTTGGTATTATTCCTGTTACTGCAATACTCTGAGACTACACACCAAAAAAGTGCAGGTAAAAGTCAGTATAGAGCAAGGGTACAGGAAATCACAGCAAATGCTTTCAGGTTGGGGAATTTTATGCCCTTTAGCAGATAGGTACTGGCTACCTCTCCGCACTTGTCACTCATCTGACCGACTGTCAGCATGTACACATGCTATGCACTGCAGATACCACTGCCACTGTCCCTGACAGAGATTTCTCTTATTTCTCCTGAGTAGAAGTCATAGTCCTCCTTATGGGTCAGCTTGGATCCTACATGCCTACCTGCTCTTTCCACAGGGCTGACACCCTGCCAAGCAGAGCTCAGCTGGGCTGAAACAGCCTGCAGCACACCTACACGGAGGAAAAAAAACCCTCCTCTCTCATGAATAGTCTCCAGTGAGGACACCAAAAGCAGTGCTGGAGAAGTGGAAGTGCCCCACCATAAAAGAGAGGAATGGACCTGGTGGCACCAACCTGCACCACACCCCTGGTACCTCACTGGGCAGCACTTGACTTCTCAAAGGTTTTATTTCTTGCTTCTGTCTCACCCACACACCATTAACAAAGCCAGCAATGGCTTGGGCCCTCACAGGTTTTAGTATGGGAGAGTATTGTGGAATATGCTTTTATTGCAGCGTGCTTCAAGAAATCTTTTTAATGCACAATGTCAAAAAATTATGTGATTCAAAAGCACAGATTATTGAGATAATATATGTAGGGTAAATGCCAGGGAATAACAAGTGGTATTTCTCCTTGCTGCTCTGGAGTTGTATTTAAGATGTACATGTGAAGCATGTGACTTTTAAGTATTTTGATGCCTGTACTTGCACTGCAGAAGCAAATCCATTAAACTTGTAAAATATAGTAATAGTCCTTCCGTGCATCTTTGTTAGAAAGAAACTAATCCTCATTAAAAATTAAAGTTTATGGTTTTGTGCTAGGACTTGGCAACAAAACTCTCCCAATGGCCTGCTTTATTCTACTGTGTAGGAGTCACATAGATACAAAGACATTCAGTTCAAAAGTTATTAACAAGGTGAGAGAGGATGTTTTAAGTATAAAAGTTACCACAACAAAAATAATAAAGGAAACATCCTAACTGTTTAGCTGCATTTATGGTGCTGGTATCACAGATCTTTCCTACTGTGAACTAATACCAGAAATTGTGAATCATTACTTCAACAATCCAGGAAGTTACCGAATGGTTTATAATTTAATAGTAGTTTAGCTATGACATATGGTTGCTTTTAGAAACTATTTGAAATTTAATAAATCAAATTTCAAATTTATTAATAGCTAAAAATAGACATCACCTTCATAAGTGGGGTGTAGCAGGTGGCTGATGGAGCCTTCTTTTAACTAAAACCATAAACTATTCCAAACCACAACATGGGAGAAACTGTAGTCTCCACTGTGTAAGAACCTGTATTACAGAGTCTGTAAATATTATTTGGTATTACACGTCAAACGAGGCTTCTATACATTTGTCACTTTAGAGAAGCTGAGACTCTAGACATAAGTAGCACTCTGTCATTGATGGGAGAACCACCGAGATGAATCAGATATCTGATATTTCATCTAGCCATTTTCCCTGACCAGGTGAAAGTTGCCCTGAAAATTGGGAACCAGGTGTAACTTTTCCAACAGCTGCTTTGTTGTTCCATGTAAGTCAACTCCATTTAGTCACCTTTTGGCCCAACACACAAACTGAAGTAGCAGCACATTACAGAATCCATGCATACACAGAACTGGGACATTTAATTTCTGATGGACAACTGCAAGTGACAGCAGAAAAACAGAGAAGCATGGATTATTTTTAGGAATCCTTATTTCATAGATTTAGGCCATACAATTCTTTCATGCAAAGAGAACAAACAGAAAAGGATGCCTGTGCCTTATTCATGCCCTTGGCAATGTCTGATAGCACAGGGGGATATAGATTTCAGAAGACAAAGAGATTACCCACACCTCCTTTCCCAATGAGCAGGCATTTTAATGGAAATAATAGCTTTCTCTTTAAGACAGAAATATTACCCATGTTTCATTCAATGTTGAACAACAGGATAGTTTATTGCAGTCCCCAGTCATCTGGAGAGATTTTGCTGAAGGTGAGATAAAACAAGGATAGGTCTCAGTAAGCAGGTTATAATTTTTTCAGTACCAGTTAAACAGTTATGCTTCTGGTGGGGATTCTAAAAGAAGGAGATCATCATTTGTGCAGTCAGTTTCTGAGAATACAAAACTGGAAGAGTGGTAGGGCAGTTGCAATCTGTGAGCTGATAATACCACATTGTTAAAAATTCTGTAGCTTCAATACACTGCTCTAATCCTCGGTCAGTTTAGTATGTACATACCACTGGGTGACCCAAAGATGCATACAGAGAAAGGGTATTTTTGATGCCAATTAAAGGGGAAAGATGATGTAAAACATGCACAAATATGGCTATGTCTCTGCAGTTGATGCTGCTCCAGTGCAGTGCAAGGAGTGAGGGGAGCCTGGGGAATCCCCCGGAGTGTTATAAAGCTGGCAGTCATAAAATACCTCATAGATTCTTGGGGGTAGTCTTAAACTGAGCACTAGAGATGACAGTGCTGTCTTAACTCTTGAGAGACAGGCAACAGAGGCACAGCTTATCTACAATATGGGAGATTGAGCTGCAAGTCAAATATCTGCCAAATAGAGATGGGAGAATCTTATCTTTTAAAAGGCTGCCATGAGCAGTTATTGTGAGATAACATCCATCTTCTCTGATGAAGATTTTCTTCATTTTGCACAGTTAGAAAGATGTTACTAATGTTACTCAGACTGCAAAGAGCTCTACAATTAGCTGTCAGGGGTCTTGGGAGAAAAAAAAAAGGCTCCTGCCTCTGTGGTAACACTCTTTATTACTTTCATAGAAAAATGTCCCCAGTTTTAGAGCACTGGAGTGGGAAAGAACTTTGAAATTAATCAGAGGAATATTTGGATCTGTGCCAACTACATCCCAGGACAACGTGCTAAGTACTCCCCCAAAAAGAAATTATTAACAACTACACTTTTATTCAGCTCTCTATGTTTTGGGGGTTTTATAAGGCTGCAAGGGGGCAGTGAGGCAGTACAGAGTTAAATAGTTCTCTGGACAAATTTTTTCAGGACAAATTTTTTACTTTTTTTAATAATGCTTCTAGAGTTTTCATTTACCATCAGAGAAATAAACACAAGAACTGGTGGAAGGGTAAGGGAACATTGTTTAGTTGGTAAATGCATTTGTGGAATGAACTTTTATGTATCCATTTTCTTAAGAACAAGCTAAAATAAATGTAGTTTTAGGGGCTGTTTTTTCTTTCTGTCTTGACTATCCAGTTGAAAACAGATTGTTTTCAGGTTGTTTGTTTTTAATTCTTCATTTCATGTTGCTTTCAAGGAAATGTCACCTCTCAACAATAAAAGGTTAAGTCACGCAATGCTGAACTATATAATCAGTCTGCTTGACAAGCCTAGGCTGCTGAAAATATTAAAGAATGAGCACCCTACTAGTAGACAAGTCATCCCCACTGACATAATTTCCTTTTTCAGTGTTTTAATTATTCTCATGGGTCATCCCATCTTCATACACATCAGCATTGATGTTATCTCGTGACTGGTAAACACCAGTAATTTATTTTTTCCAGACCAGAATCTAGAATTTGTAATGAAGTTTCCTGAGTTTGTCCCAGTTGCACTGGTGTGATGAAAGAATAAAGAGCTTTGTCACTCTGCATTTGTACTGTTTATTCTAGCCAAAATGCTATTAAAAAAGCTACCAAAAATGTTTTGACACAGACAAGATTCCAAAGTATAAGTGGCTTGTTTATTTACACAAATGTTCTGTACAACTAATGTGATATCCCACTGAATTTCAGACTGCCTTAGATTGATGAGTTTTTGTTATTCAAACACGCAAAAAGCCATGAGGTAACTGCAGCTAATTTGCTGTTTGGAGTGCTTGGAGAAAGTGACAATTCATTTTGTGGCTCTCATTTAAACACCAAGAGGAGATATTGTGATCTGTGAACTAGAACAGAAACATTATTGTTATGTGACATAGTGTGGAAATTCATATCAATGCAAATGTGGGGGGAAAGTGTTATAAATAATAATAAGAGTAATAAACTACTACTTCAATATCTGTGGGTATTTTCCTTTGATCCATCTTCAGGATAGGATGCTCCTTTAAACTCCACACTTTTGTGGCAGATAAGTAAATGCTTTCTTCATTTCAAAAGTGACCTGCTATTTGCTGCCCATATTTTTTCATATTTAAAATAATGAGACCAGAAAGAATAGCAAAATTATGTACATGATCATAGAAGGCAGTATTTTCTACACTGTGCTACTGATGGAAATACATTTGAAGACCTTCTTTGTATTCACTTGCATAAACAACTAATTAATTCATGCTGAAGCCTATGGATATGACAGGGTCTGCTCTTGATCACAATGAAAATGTCATGAATGCTGGTCCACTCTGCAGTGCTGGGCTCCTCACTGACATGTACTGTGTGCTGGTCATTCTTCGTAAATATGAATTCGAACAATTGGAAATGGGAAACAGACACTCGACATTCTTTTCCGGAAATCAGACATTTAAAAACATGGAAAACTGAAAGTCTGAATTTGATTACATATTTAACTACAACCATCGAGGTGAAAAAACATAATAAGCCTTTGCTTGAGGTATTGGCAGAATAAGGTCAGAACAGTGTAAGAGTCACAAAAATTTACATACAACTTGAGAAAACAGAACAAAATAGCATTAATTGGCCTCAGAATAATAAAATAAATACCCCAGGGGTCATATGTGTTTGCTCTTTGACTTGGCACACAGATACTCATTATAGTTCAGTATTTTGTTGTGATTGATATCCATCCACAAGTCAAGCCTTGATTCAGCAGTATGTTCACATTTAATCACATACTGAACTGCAAAATATATACTTTAGTATTTTGTTGGGTTGCAGCATAGACATAATTACTACTAAATTTATTATTAAATTAATAAAGATTTAAATTAGTGAATCTAATAATATTTGCTACATACACATTTGGGTCATAACTTCAAAACCAATGTGTATGAGTATTTCAGCTGAAAAATTTAACACAGAAGTACATAATACAAAAGGTAAACAATGTCCCCAGTTGCTACCATTGCATATGCATCGATAGCTATGATGCTGTCATCAGCTCCCAGGCAGTTTATATGTTTGGCATTCCCTGCACGACACTGTACATCCCAGCCTGTCCTGCTGTAGCCCTGAGCATGGTTTATTAACTCTGTGACATTTTTGGAGTCTTTTGCTGAGAAAGAAAAATACCAGACTGGACACCAGAAGATTACAACTAATTGTCTACTGGTTGGCTTGGTCAACACTCTTTATGTTTTAGTGCCTCAGGGTAAAACTCATTCTTCAGGTACTGCTCTGAGAAAAGAATGAGGAAAAGTCACTAAAGCAGCAGCAGTCCCATGAGGATGCTCCAAAACTCTGAACTGCACCAACAGCAAGACTGCTTCTGCTGACTCAGCTACATTGCCGCAGGTGGGTTTGGAATAAGAGTACAGGCTTTGCTAAGGGTACAAAGGAAAACAGGAATATATAGTGTACATTCCCAAATATATTTTTATAGTTTTTATGCTGACGATTTTACCAAAGTAAAATCGAGGGCCGAGAAGTTGTAATTTATAATTTTTAGACTAATCCTAGTTATATTGAATAATATAAATAATGCAAATAAAATGTTAATTTTACTACTCTGAAGAGTTACAACAACAAAGAAAATTCAGAACAGAAAAGGAAACCTGTATCATCATTCTTGGGATCTGAGAAAAAACACTTTGCTCCCTGCTGCTTTGCCCAGCACCACAAGTACAAAAAAAGCAAAAAAAAAAGCTGTAGAGACCAAATAATTCAGGGGTCAAACTTGGGTCTATCAAGTGATGCAAAACAGTCTTTACCAAAATCAACTAGAGTACAAAAATTAATCTAAATGGATTCAAAGTAACCCAGTAGCCTTCCACAGTATAAGTACTTTACTGTTGACATTTGTTACAGTAACAGCTAGTAATAATGACCTTTTGTTCTTCGAGTTTACACTAGACATTTTAGATTTACTATGGGGAAGGATACTACATCAGACTAATGGTGGGTTTTTTTCCAAAGGGAGGTGATTAGGTAAACCAGAGGAGCACATAAAATACAAATGCACAACCTAAAACACCAGTATTTTCCATGCTTTCTGATATTTCATGTGTTTTTTCCAAACATGTAATTAGCTTATATATTTCCATATACACCTTTACATTTAACACAGTATCTTAGATATGTTATTCAATAATCCCTAAAAAAGTAGTGTAAATAGATAAAACAGCAACTCCTTCATCTTCCCACATTTTTTAACTGATTAGACAACATTATAGCTTTCATAGAAGCAAATACCATAATTAAGTCTATCAATTTCATTACAACTTCACTGTTTTCACCTGCTCATCCTCCTTCTCCAGAATTATCCTTCTGTAGCTCAATTAATCCAAAATAGCATCTGGAATAATTGTAGTTTGTGGCTTATTGCAAGTGCTGTTTTTAGAAAGTCCACTAAAAACACGTTCATTCCTATGAATTGGGTGTACAGGATAAAAGAAAACAAAGAGGTGCTCCCATGCAGCCTTTGGGGATGGATTGCCTTGGGAAGGCTGCTGTGGCTCCTGCTCCTGGCTACCCACACTGTCCTTGTTGCAAGAAGTCACACGTGCATGGGAGGTAGCTCAGCTATCAGATCCCACAGCAGCTGCTGAGCAGCTCCTATGTGCAGCACAGAGAGCTGGGAGGTGACAAAGCCATGACATGACTCCATGCTGCTGCCAGCAGAAGAGGCTGACCACTCCTGCCCGCTGCCAAGGCACCCTCTGGCATGATCATTTGGCTGCTTATCCTGCCCGATGCCAAGCCCATTCAGTTCACTGTGCTGGCAGAAAACAAATCTAGAAATAAACTAATTGAGAAAAAGTTAATTTCTGCTGGCATATTGAGCTAGATCCTGGCCTCAGGGAGGAGCAGGACTGCACACCCAGGGATGAGGGGCATATGAGGCAGAGCAGAACCACCTCATCTTATGCCAGCAGGACCAGTGGCTTGAGAGAGGGGAGGTCAGTGCTCTCTTCTCAGCTCACCCCGAGATAACCAACTGCCAATTTCAACAGTAAACAGTTTTATTAGATGTTTAAAAGTTAAACCAAGCCCTTTAGAGAGGACAGGTCCAGAACTGAAGGGACAATAATCTCAGTGTGAGGGTGAGGACAGCAGGCAGGCAGAAGCAGGCCAGGGCAGGGACCCCCTTGCCTGTCTGAGTTGATTCTCAAAGCACCTCTTCTCTTGAGACAAAGTTAAGAGAGTTAAAACTTAAAGCATCAAAATGAAGCAGGAAAGGTAAATAGTTACTCTGTGGGAACTGGAGACTAGAGTCAGGGGAATTTTCAGCTGAAACTTTTCGCTCATGCCATGAAAAGCAGAAACTGGATGTGATGACATCAAACACTCTTAGGAACCCACGTCAGAGTCCTCACACAGTCAGCTACACCTTGATGGGTACAAAGGTCGTTTCTGAAACTACTGATACAGCCAATAACAAGGCATTTTCAAGAACTTCTAACTAAAAATCACGTTTCCAGTGAATCACCTTTGCCCAGTACTAAGGCTGTCATTTCTCCTTAAAACATAGCTGAATTTTTTCAGCCCCCCAGGACAGTCAAACTACTCTGCATGAATGATTCCTTCATGTGAAAAATTCTCCAATGCTTTGTAAGCATAATTGGAGTTCAGAAGTTATGTCTGACAAAGAAGATGTCCCTCTTGAGACGGTAAAAGGAATTTATGTGCAGTTTATGAAATGTGGGTGATGTTCTAAAACTGTCATGCCACTGTAAGCCTTTATGTATGTGAAATCTGCTATTTCTCATAGTGTTTCCGTCATTTAGCTCCCAGTTCAGAGATGGTGAGCAAATTGTTACATGGAGAAGACATACCCAATAGGTGAGGTTGGGAAACACAGGACAGGATAAGGACCACGCATGACTAGTTAAAGCAGTTCCCTGCTTTTTAATTTAGGGCAAACATCTGAGGCAAGAGAAATTTCCCTGGATGTCTTCCAGATTTTGGTTGGTGACTATCTAAATAAAAATAACCAAGGCAGTGCTGGAAGCAGGGATCAGAACTACATGCCTTTGCTCCCAGAGGAGAGACCTGAACAGACAGCAAAATCTTCTTATCTTCTCCTGGAGAGTAGCCAAATTTCAAAAGAAACACAGAGCAGAGTTTTTCCTTCTCTAAAATGACCCATAAAAGTTACAAGATTTATTATGACTCATGTTTATCCCTCCAAGGGCTGAAAATCAGACTTCTTCAGCTGCCAGGGACAGAAGCAACCTCAAACTAAGCTGGGGCTTAGATATACCTTGTGACTTCAGCTCCCAGAGACCACAGTTTGGGTCTTAACATCACCTAAGTGCATTTCCCTGGTTGCACTTACCTAACATCTTTCCTAAGTCAGCTGCTCCAAAGCTGGTCTTGTTCTTGTACCACACACAAAGACCATTCTTTTTTAGGCAGTTTGTTCTTGAATTTAATGTTAGATGTTGTAGTATATGGACTCATTTGCAGTTAAATTCACAATATCTTATGAAAGTCTGGCAATGGAATAACATTCTGCTCTTTGTACTTTGGCCTCAAAATGTTATTGTTCCCTAAGTTAAGTATAATAATGTTAAAATAAATATACTTGTTCTCTCATTCTGTCATAATGTTAAAATAAATATACTTGTTCTCTCATTCTGTCATTATAGATTACCATTATGGCCTTGCACTAATGTGTTATTTTCCACATGTCCAGGGATTTACAGGACTTCCTCATGCTTTGAAACAAGCCATTACATATACAACAAAAGCACCATTCTCAGTCTAATCATGTATTGCTTTGCCTCTCTTCTTTCCTGAGGCTGCTTTGTTTTCTGGAATCTGATAAGGGACTTACAAAAATCTAAGGTACCTCATGCCTATTTCTGTAGAAAATCCTGTGTAAAATGGCAGCGGACAGCAATAACACATAGAATATTCTGTGCTAGAAGTGACCCACAAGAGCCACTTTTAAATTTTTTTTTCTTTATTAATCACATAGTTGTTTGGAAGAGGAGATGAGGAAGAGTTGTTTAAAGCATCTTTAACAATTCTTTGTGGTTCAGTCTGATCCAAAGCACTACTGGCAGCTGCACTATTAATGTGGGTTATGCAGAGAGAGCTGAGCAGACTCTCCTTTTCTTTCTTTCTTCTTTTCTCTCAAAAATGCACTGAAACTATTACAGAAGTTCTGATCTCGTGCTCCAAATGGGAGAGCACAGAGGAACACATGATGGCTCACTTGCTACTTATGTTTTTGTGTTTCTGTCCAACAAACACTGATGGTCTGGCCTGAGTACTCAGTTGAAGGGACTAGGAAATGCTCCAAAATTCCCCAGTTCAGATGTGCCCAAAGAAGCTCTCTTGGTTATATTTACTTCTAGCATGCTTTGCAGTCCCTACTGACACACACTTCACACTGATTTCAAAGGGCAATTTTATGAATCCATACTAACACTTTCAACACTGCCATTTTGAACACACTGACCTAATGCTTTTATAAGTGCAGTATCTTTAGCCCTTCCATTCCTGCATATTGGCTGGAAATAAGTAGTTTGGTTACTTCTTTTTGATAGTGGCTTCTGCATGAACTCAACGGGACAAGTTACTCATGCATGTCATGTGGAAAGGCTGCTGAGATAAAACACTGAGAAGAAATGAATGGGATGGATACAACAGCATTTGCAAATGCCATCAAGGAGCTTGGAGGAGTTACCTGGTCTAGGTAAGTAATGAAAATAAATTGTTTTGCAAACTAAAAAACAAAGCTGACATGCAAGACAGAGGGAGAGAAGCCACTGGGGAGGTGATCATAGTGCAAGTTTCTGACTCACACTCCAAGCTAGCGCAGGTGCCACCACCCTGATGGTACTTTGGAGGAGCTCAGCAGAAGCCAGTGTGCCTCTTCTCCTGGGGCAACATGGGCAATCCCTGACTTTCACACCAAGCAACAACTGGGCAAGGTGTGCTGGGAGGCACTGCACTCTGTCAGAGCCAGCAAGAGTGCCTCAGAGCTGGGTGAAAACACAGCAGCGGTTTGCCTACAGAGAACTCTAAAAGAGGCAGTGGTTGTAGGAGGATGAGCAGATCAAATAACAAAGCAAAATCTGAGGATAGACCCGGTGTGTGTGACAATTTTCTTTTGGGAAGAAAATTCTGGAGCCTCTAAGGAGGCCACAGTCGCAAAAGGCTGCTGGTGTTGGGATACCTCACCCTGAAGTCCTGGGGGGTGGCGGGGTGGCTCTGGATGTACAGGTTGCCCCTGCTCCCATGTCACATGTGCCCCATACCTATTCCTGGTTGGGTGGTTTGGGTGCCCGGGAAGAGCTCAGGGTCCCCTGACTGGGAGAGTCTGCCTGGGAGCTCCAGCCATGCGGCTGGGGGGGAATAAACATCTCTGAATATCCATCAAATATTGCTTCATATTTCCTTCCAACATTCCTCTGCTGCAACATGCTGGCTTTGCTATATAAGCACAGCACCAAGTCCTGAGTGGGTTTGTCTTTCCTTAGTCTGATGTCTTACAAGGAGAGAGAAAAGATGATACAGGGATAGCACCTGCTGCCCTCTAAAAAAACACTGCCAGGAGCTGGGACAGACGGAGGTGTCTCCCTGCCTGCAATGCTTGCATCAGCAGCTTTTGTACAATGTAGCTTCAAAGCTGCTCAAGCTTCAGAATAGCTTGTTTATAACTGCTGCAATCTTAATGAATGCTTCACTTGTGGTGGAAATGTCCAGCTGCCTCTCTTTGTGGTGATGGACATGGAGATGACCAGTTTGCTCTAGCACAAATGGCAGAAATAGTGGGATGTACAACTCTTCCAAAAGGTTGCTATTGTTGAGCCTTGCAGTACCAGGCATCAAACAGGTCTTGGGAGGTAGGTCTAGTGCCACGGCCGGAAGCGGGGGGGAGCAATTGACACCAACATGATGCATCTAACAGGCTCCGTTTATTGTTGTACATTACACCCAATTATACAGTTCTCCCGGTCCCGTACAGGCGACCGTGTCACTCCCTTATTGGCCCCAAGTGTATACTTCATACTTTCTATTGGTTATATGTGGAATGTGTAAGTTCTCTACTGGTCTCAGGTGTGTAAGCTGCGTGTCCCTTGTTCTAAGGCCTTTCGTACTGTTACAGGGCCCTTAGGGCCCCAGCAGTCTAGCTAGAATTACCTACAGGGACCATTGATGTCTCTGCTAAAGCAAAGCCAATGGCATGGACAGAAAAAAAACTGCTGGAGAACAGAAGAGAGAGAATATTTGGAAGCTGATTAATACTCCACTGGCTACTATTCAGGATAGGAACAAATCTTCAGAATTTTCAGTTTTGACCAGAAAAAAGTTGAAATTGTCATTATCTGTGATACAGGTATGCCAAATGGTTTTCAAAAGATATCGCTGTCATGTTTTCTTATGTCTACCACGATATGACTTATATTGGCCTGTCTGTACTGGAACAATTCTAGATATAGGTACAGTGAGAGCTTGTCCCTTACTAGGACAGACTACCTTGAGCTTCTTTGCTGAGTGGATTTACCATGCTGCAATACCTTCAAAATATATGAGGAACTTTTCATAATTCCTGTTTCTAAAAAAAAAAGATTGGGTGAGTGGCAGGGAAGGGGTGGGAAGGAAGCCTTAGGGGGATGAAGCAAGAGGTCTGACTCAAAACCTGGATTCAGTTTGTTTCCAAGGTACATTCAAGGAAGTACAGCAATTAGGTGTTTCAAAGGTAGCTATTAATCATCATCTAAAATTTTCCAGTGGTCTATCTTCTAAAGAAACCTGCATTGAGAATAAGAAGATGAAACTAGTTTTGAGAGCAATCACCATCTTGGGATTACGGAAATTTGATAAGAAAGATATCTGTGTGAGACAAAGGATTTAGTGCAGGGTAGCCAGCAATGAGGAAGATGAAGTCTTCTACTGGATTTAAACTGTTCATCTTGGGTTTTGTGCCTTTAACCAAGCTGCACATGGTATTTCTTATAAGGACTATAAAATAAATCAGACATGACATTTACCGTGCTTTCATGCAACTTCCTATTACTTTGACTTAGATTACATGCTGTAATGGTGGCTTTGTATAGACACTTCCTCCTAGACAAGAGACATTTATGATTTGTAATGAGCAACAGCAAAAGGTAACACAGTTTAGAACTGACAGCTGCCTCACAGTCATATTTAAATGGTTTGCAGACTTTGCCCTTTTGTGCTCCTCCAGTAATACCCAAATGGGGTGCAGACAATTAATATCTTGGAGAAGTGGTGAGGAGCACAAGCAAGATAAAAACTGGCTACTTATCCAGTAGCATTCTGTCTGGTGCTTTCCACACTTGAAACTTGGACACTATCTGTCAGGGGCCCTCAAACCAAGAAATCCAGAAACCCTCTGTCTTGCACCTTCTAGCCAAGGCGGGGCACAAGCGAGACAGCCAGTTCTAGTGAGCACAAAAGTAATTTTTTTCACAAGGACCATGGGTGTGAGAGACATGGCTGGGAGCAAGGTAGATGTCTGGTGCACAGCTGAATCCCAAACCACCATTGGAAGGAGCCCATGGGGAAAGGATGGTGTGAGCTGCCCTGCTGAGCAGATCATGGATTGATCACACTTGATCTAGGAGAATTCTTTGCCTACATTAAAGCACAATGATGCTTGAGTGATTTAACAGTTCAAGGATGCCAGTTTGTCACTGTAAAGATTATATTTGCACATAGATACCAGCATTCATATTAAAAGCTCATGGTTTTTTGTAAGAGTGGAACAGATTTTTCTGTGGCTTGAGTTAGTTAGCCTCTTATATGCACCTTTGTTTTTCTTCCAAAGGCTGCAGGACATCATTAATAAAACTAGACCCTAACACTTCTTAGTGTGAAGCCATTAAATTGTTTGAATTTCAATAAATGTGGAAAATTGATATCTCTATTCATCTTTATTTGGTATTCTTTGATGTCCATGTAAAAATTTTCAGTCATTCAATAAGATAACAGAAAATATGGTAGAGTACTGTCAACTCCTTTTTTATTTTTTTTCCTTAATTTCTTCTTGAGGATCCAGATCATTAAATCAGGAGACGGCAAAATAAACTTCCTTCACTTAAGTGTTCTTATCTAAACTTGAAAAGAAAAGATTGAAAATTTAAAGCAAATGAAATTTAAAGACTCAAAAGCCATGTAAAATCAAAACTGCAGAAGTATTTTAATAGGAAAAAAACACACAATTTTTAAACAATCCCATGATTTTTTGAGGCTGACTCATGACTCTGTAATGTTTAAAGTTGGCAATACTGATACCCTGTGATTTAGATGACTAATCACAGACTGAAAAGCTAATAATCAAAGTAAGCAGTTTGTGAAGTACCCACAGACTGGAAAATATGTATCTCAACTACTCAGCAAAGGCTTATGTATAAATTGACAACAAATAGAATCAGTTTATATAACTGCTTCACAAAGAGAGAAAAGAGCTAATCAGTTAATCAGTTATTTTATTTGTATCACATAATGCTCCCAGCTGCAGTACTGAGCGTGAAGAGGGAAGAGCATGAAACGGAGAGAATAGCAGGGTAGCACTTCAGCACTGCATTCACCGGGAACAGGGGAGTGTGGATGGAATTTAGCAAGCAAAATGCAAGAGTAAAAACTGTCTGAAGTAAGGCTGCAGTTACACTGCACACCAGATGAGAACATACCTGGGGGAAGGAGGGAGGCAAGTACAAGAGGAAGTCAGGAGAGAAGTGATGTTATAGCAATAAAAAGTTAAATCTGGGTTCAAAACATAGTCCATTGAGGATGGCTATGGGGAAGAATAAAGAGAATGAAAGCAGAAGAGGAAACATAATTTGAAGGCAGGTGGAGGCAATAGGGGTGACTCCTGGTTTCTTGCTGGGTTTTCTGATTAGATCAATTGCTTGTGCACAGTATTTCTCAGCTGGGCTCTTTCCAATCTTTTATCTTATCTGATGATAAGCAGACAGCAGGAGGAGGTATACGTAGCACGTGCTTGGCACCAGTTGTATTTCTTAACAAGAAGATGGATTTTTTTCTGCTCATAGCAAAGAGATGTTGGCAGAAGCTAAAGCAACTGCATGTATTGAAGCTGCTCAATCAGCCTAGTTCCCTCAAAATAAAAATAACAAGGAAAGATGATTTCTAATTTTCAGAAGTTAAAGAGGAACTGAAGAAATATAGCTAATATGGTAGAATTTAATTTATTGACTTGCAAAGGCAGAAAACAAAACCATTTTGAAAAGAAACACTACACATTTCTCTGAATTAGTATTTTAGTTGCTATTTCACTGGAAAATATAAAGAATGTGTAGCATTGGCCCACAAATTTGTATCCTCTTTATGTAAAATTTATGTCTTCTTTATATAAAATTTATATTCTCTTTATCTAAAATTCAATAGAGCTGTTAGTAGTTTCAGAAAATTCAGCCGCAAAGGCCTATTTAATTACAAGTTTGCCAAATGGGAGTTTCGTTTTCTTTTGAAGAACCTGTTTCAGGCAGGGTATTACATTAGTAGGATCTCTAATCTGATCCTGCATGGAAGCTCATTTATCCCTGGGAAAAGGAAAAGACAGAACACATTGTTTGAAAATGAAGGTTCAATAAAATCAAGCAACCCAAGAAATTGGAGTGAATGGAGAAGAATGATCCATCTGTAGTAAGGCTTCCTATAGCAGCTGTCACTGATCAGCCATCATTGTAATATCTAAGGTGCTGCAAAATTGGAGTGGATCCCAAAATTCAAGGGAAGATTGCAGACTAAATGGGAAAGACAGAGGGACGTATTTCACAGCTGTCACACAGATAGGAAAGATATTCCATTCCTTACTCCAGATGGAAGGCAGCTCACATTTTGATGCAGAGAGTGAGGGGGTGACTGAAATGCACAGATTCATTCATGAGCTTCATGTACAATGCAGCTCTTTTGAACATGTTGCAGTAATGTACAGGGAAAGGCAGGGGGGCATCAGCATAATTAATCCCCTCATGCAGGAACCAGGGAGCACTGTGCAGGATATATGCCTCACACTCAGAGCACATCTCTTTTGCTTTTACATTTATTTTTAGTAAATGTCTTAACATTAACTATGGCACTCTTAACTGCAGGGGACCCTTCTCTGGTGTCAACTTTCTGCCTCTGTTGACATAATTCCTTAATTAATTGTAAGTGCAAGATTTACCCAATAATACAAATATTTTTATAGAAAGGCATGCAAGCACATAAAGGAAAAATTATTTACATAAATATAATGGGGAGGTTGACAGAAATGTCAGTAACAAAATGTCCTAACAATGTGTTATGCAGAAAAGGAGAACTATACCTGGGCTGCATGAGGCAGAGCATCATCAGCCCATCAAGGGGGGGATTGTCCCCCTCTTCTCTGTACTGGGGCAGTCTCGCCTTGAAAATTGTGTGCAGTTTTGGATGCCACAATATAAGAAAGATATTAAGCTAAAGGAGGGCCACAAGAATGGTGAAGGGCCTTGAGGGGAAGCCATAGGAAGAGCAGCTGAGGTAACTTGATCTATTCAGCCTGGAGGAGACTGAGTGGAGACCTCACTGCAGTTACAACTTCCTCGTGAGGGGAAGAGGAGGGGCAGACACTGATTTCTTTTCTGTGGTGACAAGTCACAGGACCCAAGGATACAGCATGAAGCTGAGTCAGGGGAGGTTTAGGCTAAATATCAGGAAAGTTTTGCACCCAGAGGGTGGTGGTGGTTGGGCACTGGAACAAGCTCCCCAGCAAAGTGGTAACACCTCCAAGCCTGACAGAGGTCAAAAAGTATTTGGACAACACTCAGGCACATGGTGTGACTCTTGGGGTGTCCTGTGCAGGGCTCAGATTTAGACTCAATGTTCTTGATGGGTCCCTTCCAACTCAGAATATTCTATGATTCTTGATTCTATGAAAAGTATATGAAGTGGACAGAAGTTGCTATAAAGGTTCGTAAAGAGTAACTTACTATGCAAAATACTGCTAGTGTTCTAACAGAAGGACCCTGTGTATTTTCACGGGGTGTTTTTAATATCCAGAGCATTTTAATATATTTATTATTTTACTGAAAAAAAATCATAATATTCATGCAAAACATATAAAAAATTAAAGTGAAGTAAGCGTTGATTATTCTGCCTGCATATATAGACTTTGTAGAGCACATCCTGTATATTCTATGTGTTTTTAATAGTCATTCCATTTGATATGTGTGTGCAAGATGTGATACTGTTCCACCCAGCTCACCTCTCCCTCGGTGCTTGTAAACTAACATACTGATCTAACAATAGACATTAAATATTACAGTCTGGGGATCTGCCTTGGGGAACTCAAACATTTCTATTTTATTTCATGAACACTTTGCAAGCTTGTAGCCTTGTTTATGGTTTTTATTGCAACCTTGCATTGTTTGTCTTGCTTCAAGGAAAGGAGATATTGATATATGAGGGGCAGTTCACATGTGCTTCTCTCTTCTATTTTCCATAAGAATAAAGTCTGATTAATATACTAAAGGCTTTGCCAGAAGACTGCCTGTCCCTGACTGAAACTGTCAGCCTCTGCAGAATGAAACAGCAGCATGGGGGAAATGCAAAGGGATTGTGCACAAGCTGTCATGAGTCTCAACAAAGCTCTGGAGGGAAAAAGGAACAGCACCCTGGAGCTCAGCCCTCCAGAGAGACCTCAGACTTGGCCTCTACATCCACAGGAGTCTTTGACTGCTGCTAAGGGTAAGGCCAGAGCACCCAAGGGTTAGGATATAAGTCAAGGAGTTCTGGAAGACCAAGATCATCTCAATGCTAGAGGTATGGTTATGAGAAGAGATCAAGACAGCAGGATGCCTTCACTAGAGTAACTGCAGTCTAACAGCAATGCCTGATGCAACAAGCTCTGGAGTCATCTTCCAGAGAAGAGTCTCCCAGCAATGCACTGAAACCCTCCCAGAAACTCCTTTATCTCAGGGAACTGCTCTGCTCTTATGATCATTAGCTCATTGCAGCTGCGTATCTCCATCTGAAAAATTTATTTCTTCCCTGAAAGCCTGTAAAATGTGGATGCATAATGACAACAAAATCCAAAAATTGGCAGTGCTTTACGCATGAACATGAATTCTTGCATTTCAGTCTGCATGACACCCAACAAAAAGTTGCCTCCTATCCACCAACACCTCTGTTTTAGTTCACTCTCAATTCTCACATCTCTGCTTGCTATGCAGCCTCTCAGATGACCACTGAAACCTCCATAAGTAGAGTCCTTTGCTGAAGACCTGTTATCCTTCAAGAGATCTGTGATTTTTGGTAGAGAAAGGAAAAACAGGCAGCCATCACACAGTACTGCTTGGGTACATTTCTCTCTGAGAATTGCCAGGATACAAAGCACAACTCCCCCAACTGATGATGCTGGTAGATCACTGATGCACAACTAACAGACTGTTTAGAAGTGAGTGACTGTGGCCCCAAGGAAAACCTGAATGCAGACAACCAGCACTGCTGCAGTGCAGCAGCTCTGGGCGCAGGGCTGCGACGGCGAGCTCGTCACACAGCAGCAGAGGGCCTGGGGACAGGAGAGGGACGTGGGCGGGAGCCCGCCCGTCAGACAGCAGGGGCCCCTAGTGCCACAGAGAGCTGCCAGAGAGGCTGGGAGCACCAAAAAGCCAAACCACCACAGCAGTGAAGTTGCTGCACATATAGCGGATGGGATTCACATGACTCATATTCATGCTCTCTGTAGGCAACAGAGAGAAGCGGGCACCCTGAGAGAGACATCCAGATGGGTTTCTATGGCAGACAGATGAGCCATATCTGAAAGTCTGCTCTCTCCATTGACTGCAAAGGCTGACTACGCAAGATCCACAGCAGTGTACTCTGTGGCTCAAAATAATTGAAAATTATTTCAAAGTTAGCTTGACTCTATTTTTCAGCTATATAACTCATCTAGGACTTCTATATATTCTGAATTTTCAAAACAAATGTTTATTTCTGCTGGCTTAAATACTACAGTTACCCATCAGTCAGTTTTGCATTTTGCTTCTTTTATATTACATGATAATAGGCATGAAAGATTTTTATTATAATATTTATAAGTATATTTACACATTTATCTAGCCTACACATAAACATGTGAATGTGGATTTGAAAAAAAATTTGTTCTCAGCCTTCATTGTCACATGTCATTGCTGTTTTGAAAAGCATTTGCATGAATATATACATTTGAAAGTGTGCTACTAGATATTTACAGTATGCTTTCACATGTTGCATCTCAAATACATATACCAGTATGCATCTTGTTTTAGTCAGGAGACTTGAGCATAGTCTGTTTTATATTTTGCTGGGTTCTTCTGAAACCTTTGAAACAGCAAACAATTAGCAGTGTTTTCAAGGGGCTTTGGACTGGACTTCATATTATCTTATTAAGAGATGTGGTGAGGTTTACTTGTATTTTAAAATTCTCCGTAGGTTGGAAGGCACAGCAATAGCACTGCCACTCTGAGAAATGCCATACACCTCACCTGAAAAAACATGTTTGGAGATGTAACACACATATTTGGAAAGAAAACCTTGTAATTGCTGTAAAAGCCACAGGTACTGTGAGGTTGGAAGTGAAGAGTAGCAAATGTGGTAGCTGACCTCAGGCTTATTATCTGCTTCTTCCTGCTATACCATCCACTTCTACCTAGGCTGATGTTCATATTTCAAGCTCTACATACAGAGTAGAGGCTAAATCCCCAAGTCCCTACCCAAAACTGATGTTAATTTAACTTAATTTCCAGCCATAGGTTCTTGCTGTGCTTTTGCCTGCAAGGTAGGAAAGCACGCTCCTGTCAGATCCCTTTACTCCGCTCTAGATATGTGTTCAGTGGTCTGGGGACCTCCCCACCTCCCTTTCCACAGGAACAGACATCTCTGCTGGCATGCCCCTCACAGAGCTCTGTGCCTCTACCGATGTGAGTGCCCCCAGGGACCCCACCCCAGCACCGCTGTGTCTGCTGGGAATGCCACCAGCAGCCTGCAGCACTGTGACTGCCACCCTCCCATTGGGGACAAAGCTTCATCTCAGCTTCTGCCTCATACTCCTTGCCCCTATGCTTTCATTCTTCATTCTCAATTCATTATATTGTACTTAAATTAACAAAACAAAATAATGAACAGAAACTATTTAGAGAAGAATCCACCTAAATTCATAGCCTCTATGTGCCTTCCACATGCTTTACCAGCCATGTTTTCATTTAGAACACTGCAAAAGTACTGAGCAGCTTTCAGTCAATAACCAGTCTCTGCAGATCCCCCCAGGAAAAGACAGTCAAACCTGAAAATGAGACAATTGTTTATTCCTCCTAACACACTTGTAGGTTTTAATCAAAATACCCTGCAATACCAAGCCAAATACTTCAGAGAAATGAAATTGCTTCTGCATCCACACAGTTGTTTCCATCAGTCAATCTATAGTCCTGTCAAAGAAACATAATGGATTTATTTGACCAGTCTTCATTGTCATCAAACCATATTGACAGGCACTATTTATGCTTGTTAACCAATCCTTCCTGTTAAGTCTTCCAGAGTAACTGTTCCAGTATCACAAGGAAATCCAGAATTATGTACAAGGGGGGTGTGTATGTGTTCTAGGTCCCATTTTCTACCCTTGATATTTGAGCTAAATTATAGCACTTTTTCAAGTTTCTGAAGTCTTCTTAGCTCTCTAGGATTCACACTAGTGGCTCAGAAGCTGCCTCAGCTACTTCCTCTGTAACTTTTTTTGGGGGGAATTACTCAGAACTGACAACCTGGAAAAGCTTGGAAGACTTCCATTATCCAAGGCAAGCTCACAGCTTTCACGGAGAGCTGTCTGCCTTTTGCCAAGACAACAAGCAGTGCTCAGCCACTTCACAAAAAGGGAGAGCTGGGCTGGAGAAACAGTGAGTGCCCTGAAGAGTCAAGGTTGCTGTGTTCATCGCTGCTACTCCTGCACACATCTCCTCAACAGGAAATGCACACCTTTATTACCATTTTGCCATTTTCTTCTCAATACAATCATAATTAGTGTAATTATTATGCAAAGAGATCCAAGAAATTGCTGCAGAACACGCGCACTTCCAGATGGGTTTCTCAAGGTGAACTGCTGATGGTAATACAATTGCTACTACACCTCCTAAATAACAATAAATTCAATGGGAGAAAATGAGGCAGCATAACTTGAGCTCCAGCAGGAGAAAATAAGGAGAAAGAACTGAGATTGTATCATAAGGACAGGGAGGAAATCAAAGGATAATGATTTGTCTTTTGTGTTTTAAATACAGTATTTTGTCTGACAGATTCATTCATCTGATACAAAGAAGAGCAATAGCATACATTTCCAAGATAAAATCAATTATGTATTATCTTAGAATTGTACAATCTCATTCTCCACAGAGGCCTTAATATGACTTACATATAGCATAATTCTTATTCCAGATCTCTGAACAAAGCTAAATTTTACTGACAGTTCATTGTACAAATTTCAAGTTAAGGGCTTTTCCTGCATTGTCAGAGAGTATAAAATTGTAAGGACTATCTATGCTTGAAGTAGAATATGAATTTTGAAATATAATTAAAATAAAGGAGCAAATTAAGACTCATTTAATTCACTACCTCAGAGCACTTCTGCTTAAAATATCCTCCTATGTTTTATGTCAGTTTTTTAAATAAGTGAAAAAAGGCTTTGTTCCCCAAAAACTCTCACACTGTGGCAAAGGTAGCCACATTTTAATTAGTTTCTTAATATATCTCCATTATGAATTAAAACAAGGAAATAATTCTTGTTTCTGTATTCCATTAAAGTGTTTCTGTAAAGTTAAAGACTATTTTGTTATCATGGCATTCCAAATTTCAAGAAATCTATTTTTGTAAAAGCTAAAAACAATATATCACATTTCAGATTATCTTCATTTGCCAAGTTTTGGCAGAACTCACTAAGGTACAACAGAATTTGCTGGAAAATTTGTAGAGTTTACAATGCTTAGCTCATTTTCAAAGAGAAAAGTTTATTTCCATTTCCAAAAAGATTCTTTCAGAAACTCCATGCTATTTTTTTTTTGTGCATGAGGCATTTCAAGCAGTTGGCTTTGAGCTTTTCCTTGACTATCCGAGCTGTCATCGTGTTATGTTTCACTAACAAGACAGTAGCCAGCCTATAAAATATTTCATTCATTCCCTCTGAACAGATCAATTCCCATTAAGCCATTCTCATGAGATCTCTTAAAGGAAACAGGAATGGAACGACATCCGCAAGCCAGTGGGACAGTAAGCCTCCATGCAGCAGGGCAGAAGATAATGTATAAAGTACTAAAAGGTAAATTCCTAACCTGGACAAAACTTGCTTTGAGACCATGGCCAATTAAAGGTATAGTTAATACCTTTCATTCTGTGTGCCCCAGGTTTTACTCTTAAATACAGCTGTTATCAGAAAAAAACCCGACCACCATAATCACTCAGTCTATTGCCAGAACAGCTGAGTGGTGTATACACAGATAAAATGTGAAATTTTAGGCAGGAAGGAGAGAGAGGTCAAATCACCTATGTGAACTGTACTTTCTTAACAATAAACCTGAATTCCTAAACAATTAAATGTTTTCCAGAAGATCCTCAGTGATGGTATTTTATGGGAAAAATATGTACAAAGTAAAGTGTAGCAAATAACCAATGATCAAAAGATCAAAGAGCATTAATCGTAATGAACAGTACAGAATAATGGTACTCTCAAGTCTACTTGACGTGGGAGTATCTGATGAGGAGACATGTTCCCAGCAACCCCTGCAAGATGCAAAACAGATTATTTATGCAAAAGAATCTGGCAGAGACAGATATTCATAACAATCACACAGCTTCTCATGGAGTCTGCACTGAAATGCCACGCTCCAAGTTGAAGAACCAGATTATTAAGTACAGGTTTGATCATGGACACTAGAAAGGCACTACCTTAAGGTCAATGTGCACAAGTCCAGCCACTTGTTGCCAGCCCTGTGGATAACAAGAAATGTTCCCTCTTGTCTCTTCCCTGGTCTGACTTCCAGATTCTTTGTCAGACCCACCGCCATGCTTGTGTCATACTTACTGCTTCTCTGCTCTAGTGTCCCTCACTGGACATGGATTAAACATATGTTTAGAATAATTTCCCTAATAAGCAACTCTATATTTTGAATAACTGTGATATTATATAGTCACTGTCCACTGAGTGCTATATGTTTCACTGACAGATAAGGAGGCAAAATGGGAGACATCTATGGGCCCAAGTGCTGTTAGAGTCAACACTCCTCTATTACCTACGGCAAACAGAAAAACTCCACTAGCAAACTAGGAATGCATCTTCTCATGAAAACAGTTGCATAAATTGAGAATCACGAGATCGTTGCAGCATACAGGGGCATAGCCTTGGCTACAGTAATAATTGAGTGAGCAACGTGACCTGAAGCCCAGGTCCCTTAAGCACTCACTTTCAATCTTCTGGACTTCCCCAGCTGGAATTTTCTTCCGTACATGGCTGCCTATGCTCTTTCTCACAAAATACACTGGAACACTTCAGAGACAGACAGGAGGTAAGTGCAGGAACTCAGCACTCCTGTACAACAAATTATTATGATTACACAGAAGCTTTAAAACACTCTAAAATATGCATCACCTCTTTGGGCATCATGCAGGAACTCACACATCTTCCAATTTTTACTATAATACCTGTCTATCACCTCCTTTGTGTATTTAGCTTACTTATATATTCTACCAATTTATACATAACCTATACAATTCACTTACTTAACTTACAAGTTATACATCTTACTCACTATCTTATACATGTTACTCTACTTACACACTTTATTTTTACCTAACACAGTGCTTACAGATTTTACCTTACTTATACCTTTTACACCTTATCCATAATACAGTACATACACATTTTACAACTGCTGTGCATGAGATTACACATTACTTGATTAGCCCCTCTACTTTGTCCAAGAGCTCCACACACACTTTTCAGATAAGATTGGTTCCTAATTCAGTGCAGCACAGTCCTCTTTATCTATTCCTTGCTGCCTTGGTATTCAGCCTTTCAGCTTCTCCTTTCCCAATTCTTTTTCAATTTAACACAGTTTATTTTTCCGTATCTTTCAGTCCTTGATGCTCCAGATTCAGGCAAGCAGAGCCAAGGTGAGGGCAGCAACAAAACCCATCCAATGATCAGCAGCCAAGTTAGTCCAGGAAATCCAAACAACCAGACAGCAAAGGCCAATGAGCAGATACAAACCCATCCCACCCCTCTCTCTTCTCCCTCCCATAACTGAGCCTTCTGATTGAGCTTAAAAACCCTTCAGGAGCTGATCTGCTACACCAGAAGGTGGATGGCCAGATGAAACCGGTGAAGGTAATTCCAGCCTGGTCTCACTCTGAAGGCTCCAATAGGCACAACTACAGGTGGTTTGGATGGAGCACACTATCATGATTAAAAACACAACAGGTAAGGAAATGGGTTTTGTTTCCATAGCTGACTAGATTTGAGCAACCAGCATCTGCCACTGAGGTGAACGTTCATTACCTTCTTGATCCCTCTTACTATAGCCCTTCAATCTTCAGTGGGCAACTGCTGGGGTTTTCTCCTTGGGTTATCTTTTTTTTGGTATTTTTTTTTACCAGAGAAGGACAAATACACAGAATGGAGAGTTAAAAATTAATTCTTTATGTAGTGCATATTTAACGATTTCAGTGAATATGAAGCACTAAGCATTCAGAACACAGGTAGTCCCTTCCTCAGAGAAATACCACCAACAACCAGCTTTAGCTTTTTTTATCTTGCCTCATTAAGATTTAATTATTTTTTGCAAAATGAGAAACTCCAAAGACTTCCCCAAAAAGAAAGCACTAAGACATTCAGACCAGTTTCTGGTAAACCAGAAGACAGGAGACTGAGCCCCTTTAAACAGGAGAGGGAATTGAACACCTTTACATTTAGCTGGTAATGCTGCTGTTGTTTTATTGCTAAAAACTGTGGATGCTCTCCAGCATGCTTGCTTTGTGCACAGCACTAGTGGGAAAGCAGTTTCACAGAATGAACCCCACAAATAAGTAATTGTTTATCTTGTAAATTCTAGGATTTACGCAGGAGATCACAGCTGCTGCAAAATAACTTCCTACTTCTATCACATTTCCTTGAGGTACAGAGCAATTTGGGCTTTAATAGAAAGGAACTGTTTTTGAAGAGCACAGCTGGAGCACGTTTTGTGGGGTTTGCTGCTCACAATACAAACAGGAGAAGGAAGAGCGCAGCCCAGAAATCAAACCCAAAAACCCCAGAAATCAAAATGACATAGCAGTTTTTCTCCTTTCCCCTCAGAGACATCTGTATTGGCAGAAGGCTGAGTGTGCCTTCAGCAAACGAATGAAGGAACTAGGGCCTTCTTATTCCCATGAGACTTGCTGAGTTGGGTTTTTTGTATCATTTTTGGAGGGTTTTTTAAACGCCCACAAGAGTTTTTGCTAAGTCAGGGCTCAGAATAATTACACTCCTTTTTTGATTTCATCCAGACTCTGATGAAATAGCCTAGTCTCATCATCTGCTATGCCTTGGTCTACACACAAGCTAGTTAGCATTTCTAGTGTGGTATAACACAATATTCCATAAAAGAAGACTGAGTGGAACCAACAGCAATCAAACTGCATTTTACAAATCTTTCAGCATATATAGCAAACATAACTCAGAAAAAAAGAGGCTATAAGGTATATTTACGCATACTCTAGTTTAAATCTACAATGGAAAATCCCACTCAGAACTAATTTCCTTATTTGAAGCTTAAGAAAATAGCACACAATCCACATGATATCATACATTCACTGACTGGATAATAGCTGGGGGGAAGACAGCTCGCATAGAAATAGTGGTGAATTCTGCGACAGGTACCTTAGCAAGAGGATATATACATTTATACATATATACATATACATTTACAAAATCTAATAGCAGTAGCTACTTGGACTAACTAAATTACCCTAAATCCTAAAAGATTCAGACTACCTAGGTAGAACTTAATGAGGCAAAGTGAGACTCTAGGGACACAGTTTAGTGATGGACTTGGCAGTGTTAGGTTAATGGCTGAACTCAATGATCTTAAAGGTCCTTAAATGATTCTACAATTCTATCTGCAAACATGCCATCTAATTCTGTTAAGTAAGCAACCAGGAACCACAACATTTGAGTTAGATTATATTATTTGAGTGCAGGGTACAGCTTGACCATTTATGACAAAATCAGCAAGTCACTTTTCTATTAAAATTTGATGGTGATATATATAGATTTAAAAAAAAGGCTATGCTTATTTTAAGTGTTTAAAAAGAAAGAGTAATTTGAAATCTCTGGTCTTTCAGGCATTTTTTCTTTAGTATTTGTTTAAGATCCTGTCTTTCATTTACACAAAAGTGTATATCACAGTGGTTTGGCATAGTATATGGGAGTGGTTACTTGTAATATTATAAAAAAAAGTTTGTCTAAACTTTGGAGCACAACACAGATAGCAAAGCAGGGTTATTATCCACATGATGTACTGCTTTATAAAGCATCATTTAGACTCAACACAGAGTCAGTTAAACTCCTATATCACTGGAGGTGCTCATTTCAATCTCTTTCAACTGCATTGAAACAGTACCAGTATCTGTGGGCTCTGGTTACAGCCTGTGCTTTGTTTCAGAAAGTGTTGCCACAGTCAAAATGCATAGCTCTCCAAGGGAGTTCCCAGCCTGTGCAGCCCTCAGACAGCACAAAATCCACAGTAAATCCAGAGCAATAACTGTAAGAGAAGATTTGAGATGCAGAAGGAGAAAGACTGGCTGTAGCCAACGATCAAAGACAGATGCATTCCTGGTTTTGTAATGGAAAGTTCTGATTTGGCCACCACAAAGACAAAACGTGCTGACTGCAACAGATAAGTAAGAGCAAGGCAAGTTAGCAACAGAAGCAGCATTACCTCTCCGCTCTTTGGTGCCATCCATCTGTAATGTCTACTCCACCAGGGCACAGGGCAATGGCTGATGCAGGGCAATGGCACGGAATATATCCATGCTCTCCTCCACACACCCAGCAGAGAGAATAGGAAAGAGCAGAGCAAAGCCCTTGTGCAGCCCTGGGAACATTTGTGCAAGCCAAAGTGCTGCATGTTAAGATCCAGGAAGTGAATTAGGGCCCATTTCCTGGCATCTGAGCACACGAGGAAGCGCTGGTGTTTAGAGAGCAAGTTTGGCTTCTGTCCCTGATGGAAGGACCACCCAGGATCAGTTCGCAGGGACTTGACTACACTTAGCTCAGCTAAATGTGCTGTGCTGAACATGAAGCACAGGCAAGGCTTCTGGTGAACTGCAGAGAAACAGAGCCACTGTCTCTTGCCTTGCCCAGGTCATTCCCATCCCCTCATTGTGTGTCCTACAGTGCTGGCAGAGAGGTCAGATCCTTGTGCTGGTTTGCCCCATGCTCACTGCTAAAAAAATGGGGTTTCCATTACTCCATGGCGCCCTGAAGCTGCTCCTCACGACTAGCAAGGCCAAGGGCTCTGGCCAGGATGAGCTGCACATCAGCAGAGCTGTCTGTACCCACTGCTGACAGCCCCTAGAGTATGCCCAGAATTGCACTGAAATTACCATGAGAGATGTAAAAAATCTGCCCCAAGCCTACAAAGTTAGTGAATCCTAAGTAAAACATTTCAGAGATTTGACACAACCTGACAACCCAACAAGTATTTTGGAAATCAAAACCTGCAGTTTCTCCTAGTTTCACTGCTCAGAAACTTTTTGAGAAAACTGAGTAACTTTTCTAGGTATGTATCATAAGGCAGCTCTTCCCTCACTTTAAGGCTGTTTATGTTCTCTTCCTCTACGTGCCTCCCGTGCTGCAGCAACACAAGCATTTCACCTGTCCACTGAGAAAGATCACCTGTCACATCTCATCAGGGCTGCCCAAGCCCTGGCACTTGGCTCACACCTTGCTGGTGGTATCCATGATCCTCAGGCTCCCAGTGCCAGGTGCCCAAAGACACCCCACTAGGCCTCCAGCGCCCTTGTCTGACATGTACAGCTCCACCACAGATCCTGCATCAGCCCTGGGGAGATGTTGTGGACATTCTCAAGCCTCTTTAGAGCAGCCAGAAGACCTCAGCAGCTGGGGGGAGCCATTTGTATTTAATAGCCTTCGTGCTAACCTGACCCCACCTTGAATTCACCCACTGGAATACTTTAAAACTCCTGGCACCTGAAAGATCCTGAAGCAAGGGTATAGCAACTTATCCATTCACCCTAGGCAGAGCCCTCACATTTCATGCTCCAACCTGCTGCCTGTAAGTTCAGGCTGATGCTTCCTTGTTTCTATGTGAGAATACCTTTTTCCTATCCCTTGTGACTTTTAGATCTCTCCCAGCTCTTTCTTTCCCAGCCTGACCCATTCCAGGCTATGTAACATTTCAGAAGTTATTCCAGATCTTCCTCTATCATTCTTTCTCTTTGCTGTGGTTTGTCCACTTCTGCTATCTTCTTTTTCAAACTATCTTAAGGAAAATAAAAACGTCTGCTTGGTTTTTATCAGTGATATATTAGCTGCAGCTTTTATTTGAGTAACTCCAAGCTTGCTTGCAATTATTTTTAAAAGGAATGGGTGACTAATGGGCTTAGTCCTCTCTATAATTTGGATCTGTGGTGAATTTCTCTGTGATTGAATTAGAATACAACACGAGAATTAAATATAGGGATCTGTCATTGAAGTTTATGGCATGCACATCAAAAAGAAAAAGTTCTTTGTATTTGGCCATGAGAACAAATAACATCCATGTCCATAGTTCTGGAAACAACATGCTTCTGCCTGAAATTTAGATTGTCCAACTACCTAATCAAAATGAGACATATATCCACGCTCCACTTCAAATGACAGTGGCATTATCAACTCTTGTGGAGCTTTGCTGTAAGCTTTTACTCCTCTGGTCAGAAAAATTATAATATGACCCTGGAAAGTACCTAACATATAAGCTGTATAATATGAAGAAGCTATGATGAAGAAAAAGCACTTTAGCTGAATCATGTCATAAACAAGGTGAGATCAACCACACCAGAGATGTCATTTATCCTCAAGATACTTCAACTTCTGAGAAAAGCCCATACTGGTTTATCCCTACACTGACTTTACCTCAGGATGGTTTGTGTCAATCAGTTACTGTGCAGCAAAAGCACATTTTTCAAGCCAAAACTGCATGCTGTAGTCAAGGGCAGAGAGTAGATATTGAAGACAGCAATTGGCCCCTCGTTGGTGTTTGCTGAGCAGTCAAGCCTGGCTGGCAGTCAGACACAAGGCAATTATTGACATGCAAAGAACACTTTGCACTCAGTTCTAATTTATATATTTAAATAGAAAACACATATTCCACTAAATCTGTTATGTGCATACCCTTCCCCTGCAGTAAAAATTTACTCTTGCAAAGTAAATTTATCTGATCACAATATGAAGGCTCCATACTATGTTTGCCAAAAGCAAATACAATGCACTGGCCCTGTCCCCAGTTTTACTTGGTGCTTTTCTTTCTAAAGAAACACAATGCTATAAAATTTTCCTGAGTTTCATCTTTTGTTTTAAATTATTTCTGACACTGGAGTTATTCCTGCAGCAGTTTACACCTCACCTTCCCCCACATCAATTTCCTCTCCTTGACCTTAGTAGTATCCTAGCAAAGGTGATAATATCCATGGGGAGATTCCCCAAAACTTGCTCTGCCATGGCACACAGTGACACACAGATGATTCAGAACCACTGGCTTGGATGCTAAATTGTTTGGGGACATGGTGAGCAACCTGTGAGTTGCTTAAGCTCTACTTAAGCCCTCAAAAAGCACAGATTGGACCCTCAATCTCCAAACACACAGCCTTCTTATTTGCTTGGCCCTTGTAGTTAGCAATGAGTTCTGGGCATCGGGATAATTGCATACATTCATACCAGGTGCTAGATATTTTGTCAAGTAATAAATTGGCTCAACAGCTGTAAAGTATCTGATACTGAAAATAACTACAAGCTGAAAGATAAAATAGTACAAAATACCATTCAAAGGCTTCTGTACACTGGGGCAACATATTCACAGTGAACTGAAAGCATGACTTTTGTGGTCATTGTATGTTTGCAGTTAGCCTACTCCAGAGAAACCACAGCATCTGGCAGTTATGTGTGTAGGCATCTAAGAAAAGAATATTGAAAAGAGTATTTTCATCCAGGTCAGCAAGAGTGGCTACAAAAGAAATATTAGAAAAAAACCCAATGGAATAAAGAATATGGCTTTCAAGATTACAGCTACCTTATATTCAAATAAATATATTTAAATGGCTGGTCTTGGAAAAGGTCATGGTCTTTATGAATCATTCATAATGTATTTCTTACTGGATTACTTTGCATGGGATGACGTGTATCCTCCTCCTTATAAGGATATGTATGTACATCTCAGGCTCAGCCTGTGAATGCAAGGCTCTCTGGTAATTTAATTCCTTAAATCACTGCAAAGGGAAGCAGCCCACTCATGCTAATGGCAATAGTTTACTTACAAAGCAGGCCAGGAACTGAGAGCCATTAAAAATTATACTAAAACTAATACAGTATTTCTAAGAATCTACAATATAAAGAAAACAATAAATTTCACCCATTCTGAAGCAAGTATCTGGAAAATAAGGGCTCGGATTAATTTACTTTGGTATAGTGAAGTTTCCGTCCATAAAATTCCTGTTTTGCCACCTTAATTGCTCCAAAAGCACTTCTGATAACAAAATGTATTCTGAAAGTATACGTGCTAAATAATTTAAACTGCATTTTTTACCGCACGCATCACATTTTCACTTTTGCTATTAATTTTCACAATTGTATGATTATTATGTGTGATCAGAAAACAGTCAACATCTAGAAAGAAGAGAGCTTAAGTAGGCTTTGAAAATGATGCTGTGATGAGTTAACTTCTCTTGTACTTTTTTAGACATACCTATATATTCATGAACACGCACTACAGAAATATTGACCAACAAAAAATTACATACAAAGATAATGGCAAATATAGAGCTGTACAAGATCTACTGTATGCACCATTTATGATATTTAAATTTATTTACAGCTAATGTAGTTTATATTCCACTTCATCATCATAGACCACGATCCAAAATTGTACTTCAGGTACTGCTTTCCCACTTACAGCACTGTTAATTAATTACTAACCAAAAAAAAAAAAGCCTTACACCTAGTTCAGTTGAAGCATTTTCTGAATTACAATAACATATTGATTCTTTCAATGTAATAAAACTAAATCAAATCCCAACAGCAGATGAACACCTAAAATGGACTTAAGGCTCAGAATTGCTCTTTTTTTTTTCCTTGAATTGTGAGTTCAGGGGGAAAAAAACCCCAACCCTACAGTAGAAAATTATTTTAATTTTGTAAAATTGTTCAATCCATTAAAAAACCCCAAAAGCTCAAAGAAATATAGATAACTAAACACACACATTCCCTTCCTCCCTACCGCCTCCATCCCTTGGTAAAAATTTTCCTACTAGGACGTCCTGGGTTTGGCTGGGATAAAGCTGATTTTCTTCCTACTTGCTGATACAGTGCTGTGTTTTGAAAATAATGTTGATACAACACTGATGTTTTAGTTATTGCTAACACTGCCTCTTCTTAGTCAAGGACTTGCCAGTGTCCCATGCTTTGCCAGTGAGCAGGTGCACAAGAATCCAGGAGGGAGCAGAGCCAGGCAAGTGACCTGAACTGGCCAAGGCGATATTCCAGAACAGGGAACATAATCCTCAGTACAGAAACTGGAGGGGAGTTAGCTGGGAGCTGCTAACGCCTGCTCTGGGACGAGGTGGGCATCAGTCAGTGGGTGATGAGGAATTGTATTGGGAATCACTTATTTCTCTTGAGCTTTACTCCTCTTTCTCCTTTTCATTACGATTATTATCATTATTATTCTTATTGCCCTTTTTGTTATTATTATCATAAGTATGAGCCGTATAATTACTATATTTCATTTTGCTTCAAATATGGAACTGTTCTTATCTCTGACCCCGGGGTTTACATTTTGCCTTCCCGATTCTCGTCCACCCAGGATGGGGCAAGACGAGGGCCGGGGTTCCACCGAGATATGTGGAAGGTGGAGGGCCCGGGGTTCCACTGGGATGTGGAGAAGGTGGAGGGGCCGGGGTTCCCACCAGGGTCGGGGGAAGGTGGAGGGGCCGGGGTTCCCACCAGGGTCGGGGGAAGGTGGAGGGGCCGGGGTTCCACCAGGGTGGGGGGAAGGTGGAGGGGCCGGGGTTCC
>JACBWW010000001.1:16273629-16311360 GCA_020086605.1 Lanius collurio | reverse complement strand
CCCCGGTGGCCGCCACCTGCGGGGTTTCTGCCCAGGCACGAAGCAGCCCCGGTGGCCGCCACCTGCCACCTCGGCCCAGCCGGGCGGTCCCCCCGCCGCAGCCACCGCCCACGGGCGCGATGGACGCAGGTCACGGGCCTGGGGCTGTCCTGGCTGTCGCTGCATGGCAGAGGGCGACGGAGGGTTGAGGGAGGTTTGGGTTGTGCCACTGACCGAGAGCAACAAGCACGGGATGCTCTCCCCGCCGCAGAAGTCGTATCGCACACGAACCACGGCATTGCGCTGAGTGCTGGATACCATTCTGTGCTGTCAGCCCTTTCTCCTGTCCCTGAGCCGACAGCAGACCCCGAGCTGTGCCTGTGTCTGAGCCTTGCACAGCACTGCCGGAGCAGCAGTGGCCGAACTTGGGGCTCTCCTCCTCATGCATCAGAGTAGGAGAAACCTTAAGGTGAGGAATGAACAGCAGTGGGGGAAGTAGGCTAAAAATGCAAAAAACCTCCCCCAAAAGAAAAATTAAAAAAAAAAAAAAAAGAGAGAAAGAAAGAGAAGAGAACATGTTTTAAGTTCTTTCAGTGTGCACCAAAAATAAAACTATGTCTCCAAGAAGCTTTTAATTGAATTAAGCATACCAATGTTGCATGAAACAAGGATCACAGGGATACATGCAGCATGTTAACAACAATACTATGGAAAAGCTTTTTCATATATTCGACTTTGCCAACATAGACTGCAAATGTTAACTAACAATCCCTTTTCTCTTTACATGCAAGATACAGGAAAAAGAGACAATATAATTGAATCATCTAGTCATTCATTCACCAGGTAGGATGGATATTATTTACTGGAAAGACATATAAAGGAATAGACTAAAGAAAGATCTGATCTTGTTTAGGAAAATCAGCATAGCAGTATAGGATAATCAGCATGGCAATATAGGAAATCAGAAGTAAAGTGAGTAGAAAATGCATCATATTACTGTGCTGAATCCTCTACACAACCCAAGAAATAAAAATAAATAAATAAAGGATAAAAGTGCATCTTTTGGGAAGGATGTTTAACTTTTGTTTGGAAATTCTTAAACAGAAACACACAAGATAAAACTATATATATGGTACATCCACAGTGAATCTGAGACATCTGAAATGCATCAGACCCATAGAGCCCACCCCATATGTGTGTGCCCCACAGAGCTGGCCCATGGACACGGCAAGGCCTTACGTGACACAGACAGCTGGGAAATATGCTGCCACTATTTGTACAGCATTCAAGGAATTCACACTTTTGCTTTATTTCACAGTGTTAAGCAATGCAGTACTTCTGCTCCAAGTCATGGTCTAGGCAGTCCAAATCAACAACATCCAAGATCCAGCAGTTAGGCTTCCTAAACCATGTCCAAAGAAATTTGAGATACCTAAGGGTAGGTGCCACATAAGCCAGCACATTAGACCAAACAACTGAAGATTATGGAGATGGCTGAATTTTATGATTTTATTATTATTTTTTCTCTGTAATTCAAGAAGTTTTGAGAAAACAATGTGAAGGAACTTATTTTAATTTGGGATTGAAGCTCTAATCCATGACCCCAGAGCTGCATCAGGAAATACTTTTCTTTCTTTCAAAAACTGCAAATGTCTCTTTCAAAAAATGTCTAGAGAAATTCCACTTGGTAGTAGCAAGATGTAGGTTCTAGAGAATCAATTCTCGTTGTAAATAGGGCCACTTCAGTACAGTGCCAGGTGGAGCCCTACCAACAGAAACTCTTCATATTTTAAAACTTTGGAGATTTGTACATCTGTCTCCTGCCTACAGCTCTTGGAAGACTTAGCTCTTACATATATCCTTTGTTGACAGAGCTGCCTTGTAAATCAGTACTTCCATTTACTGGGAGCACCTCAAAAGCTCCAAATGCAGTGCAGTGCTAAACTCAGGATGCACCAGTACGGAATGGTTATCAGCATCTTAGCAAACCTGAAGCCCACCTCATTCTTCTCTGCCTTGATTTTGCTGGGACAGCATTCCCTCAGCTCCCAGTATTGGCAGGAGGGTTGGTACAATGGCATCTGGATGATGTATTAGTTGTACACCCTTTAAGAACACCCAGAAAAACTTGGAAACTCATGCAAGAAAGTTGACTTGGGTTATCTTCTCAACCACACCCTCCTAAAGGCAAATATAACCACTGAAGATCGGGAACCAGTCACTCTTGAGGTAAGGGCACCCTGAAGGGGAGGGGGGGGCTATTATATAACTTAAAATAAATCTGAATTTTTGTTCTTTCCTCTCAAAACACTGCATCAGAGCAGGTTTCAGGCTCCTACAAGCAAGAACTGTGGATGTGCATCAATTATAGTCTTGATTTACTCCTAAGAGCAGCACACAACAGCGTAGACACAGACAAAACCACTCATGTTTCATCTGTAGGCATTTAAATTCTAGCCAAGCTCTTTTGTTTGATATACAGTAGAAGTAGAGTATTTTTACTTTAGCAAAATGAAATGAGATTAAATCAAAACAAGTTAATTCCTATTCAGAAACCACTAAAATAGTCTTTTCCATACCCTTTCAAAATTAAATGTTAGTCTGACTCGCCTGTCAGCATTCAACACTGAACAACAGCTCATCTCCCAGCCTAATAAACATCGTTTGCAGATACCAGCCCAGTTTGTTTGATGTTGGAGAATTCATCCATGCTTCCCACCCCTTTCGGACTATGCAGGGTGGTCTACATTCTTGATTAATGTTTATTTCCCCACTGCTTTGCTCTGTTGGCTCACAGAGAAAAGGCACCAGCTTACCTGAGCTACCAGGATTAAAGGATAAACTGACAATTCAGCTTGCTCAGAATTTTGCCTCATAGTGACAAAAATCAAACACACATATCAAAGGATTTGATGCCTAATAGCAATGTTCTACCCCAAAGGGTAGAACATCATAAAAGCAGCATTAACCAACTGTGCTGCCCACAGACCCATGTCTGCCAGCAGTGGGGAAGGAAGCCCAAGCGAGCTCAGAAGTACAGAAACTACAGCTTTGAAACTGGAGGACAATCCAGAAGTGGGGTGAGCACAGCCTGCCCTACAGTACAGCACAGCCTTGAAACACCGACTGCAGAGACCTGGGAACTTGAGAAAAGGGTAGATGTGACCTCTCTGTCAGGTGGCAGCAACCAGCCCCTCACCTGAACCCTCTCCAGGTCCTGCATGACTTTGCTGGGCTGAAATACTGGATTTTAGGTCAAATCACTGCAGAAAATGCACCTAAGTGTAGGGAAAGTGGGGCTGACAGGCTGAAAAGGTGGTGGAGAGGAGGTCAGAGGCTCATTTAGCACCTGGCTGCCCTTGGGCTGGAGCATCTCATCCCTCCTCTGGTCTCATAGGCAGCACTTCACACTCCCTTCAGACTGTTTCTGTGCAAAGAAGTGAGAAAACCCAGCCCTAGGCAGCTGCAGTTCCAAACCACAACCGACCTTGCTTTTTCTGCACCCTCCCACAGAAAGAGGGGTGCAGGACTACAACAGCTTTTTCCTGCTCCCCATGTACAGGCAGGAATGTCTCCCACGTGGGGAAGCCTTTTCTTTTACATCTGTCCCACCACTGCTGGAGAGGTGCTTGGAGCATGAGGAGTAATGTCAGCAAGACTAGTAATTCCTTGCTAAATTTTAAAATGCTCTTATATTATTGTTTATATCATTATTTATTGTTTTAAATGATAAGTTGCATTTATTTTGATAGTATTGCATTAGCTGAGTTAGTTTACTTAAACTGGATTTATTTAGTGGGACTTCCCACCTTCTGACCCTTAGCACAGAAAGTAGCTGACACCAGTCACCAATTTAAGGCATAAGAGGAAAATAAAAGACAAGATTATGTGTTTTGTGAATGCTTCAGTATTCAGAACAGTATTACGAACAAATAATACAGCAGGAGGATGGTTTTGCTTCAAAATAAAACTTTGGAATAAAATAAAGAGAGAAGAGTGTAATCATACCATATGAGAATATTTTAAAATCCAGAGCAAAGGGAGGTCCCTGCCATATGTATCTAAATCTTTCAAAGGTCTAAAATGTAGGTCACATCTATTTAGGACACTGAGCATCCCCTTTGGCTAGTTCTACATGGCTTCACACTGAGGTACTTGAAGAGCTGCTTGGTTCACCATGCTACTTACCATCCAATTCTGAAATGCAATTCTCTTGCCCCAGGTGATGTATAAAGTTTCTGTGGGCTTCTTAGGACTAGAGACTCTGCTTTTGGGAGACAGGACCAAAAAAGAGGCACTGCAGCACTGGGGATTGGAGTGCACACTTCTTTCACAGATGTTTCCCTGAAGTTTCTCAAAGTGCTTCATTGGTAAAGGTGCTTTAAACTGAGTGTGCTAATTTACATTATCTGAATATCACACAGTTCCTTCATGTAACAGAGAATCCAGCCAGTTTTACCTTGACTATTAACTTATTAATATTTGGGTCAAAAACTAGGAAAATTCAACAGGATTATTAAGAATGATTTCTCATAGACATATGCATGGCCAGTCCTTCATCATGAACTTTCTTACTCCTTCAAACTGCCAAGATTCACTTGTGGAATTCCTCCACACAGTTGTTATAGCAAAGCTTTTGCACACACCTGTGGATCAAAGAGAGCATTCAGCCCTGTGTATATTCTTTGCTTGATGCTAAACTCCCTGCTGATTCAGGAAAATATAGATGTATACTTAGAGGGTAATTTGTTTAAAGTTTTGTTTGAAGACACAGAATAGGCAGTAACTCAAACACAACCAGTGCATCTATGAACTGAACATTAAAAACATGCACCAATTTGATGGTTTTATGTTACTTTACGCTAATACATTACTTAATTGCTTACTACTCTTTGAAACACAAAGCATGAGAAATTTTGAGGTTGAAAATACAGGAGATAAAAGAGAATGCAAAACATCTCATCCTTAAATGGAGTTTTACAACTATCAGATTTAATGTAAAGATTACTGACATTTTTAAGCTCACTTTTTTACATGGCTGTCTGGGGCCTTGTTTTCAAACTAGAGAGTAATTTAGGTATTATTTTGGATTTTAGCTCAAGCAGAAGTGTAACTACAAATCAAAGGTTCTTTCTGGGTGTTTCTGGTAATGTGTGTCAGAAAGGACAAGTATAAATAGGGAATGGTGATGTTTGCCTTTGTGAACTAAAATTTTCTGTCCATTTGATAATTTGTAGTAACAAAGGGCTGAAAATATATGCCCTCGCTGCTAATAGGGAAGGTAGAAGATATTTTCCAATCCTGTTTACAGAGCACTATGTCTGTTTTATGCATATGTATCTGTCAAGAGGTATCAGGGAGCAGTTATCCAAACTGGAAAGAAGTAGTATGCTAGTGTGAGAAACAAACTGGCTATAAACTGCTAGTTGTTGAAAAAATAATCTTTTTCTTAGAATACAGTAAAACTGAGTCATTACCTTCTCATTTGCTCAAGTAACCATCTTGTCAATTGATTTATTGATGAGAAGCTTAGAAAAAGAGCTAGTAAGCATCTTGGAAACTTTGAGGCACATTTTTGTTGCTCACAATTGGGATCCCTTGAGCTCGCAACACTGTTGCAGATGGAAATACTGGACAGCCACCGTTTTTTGTCTAAAAATATTTCTTTACAACAAATTTACTGCAGAGGATACTTCCATAACAATGTAAAAATTAATAATAATAAAGCAAGTACAATGTATTTTTACAATGTCAGGCCATTTCAATCTTGCCTTTCCATTAATAGAATTAGTCTTTTCATGCACAATCTTTTCTGTAGATGAGATACTTAGAGAATATAAGAATTTACAAGCTTAGGCTTTCTTTGCTTATTTGAATTTCACAAATGTTCAATATATTTTTGGCAACTATTTTCTTTCATTGTGAAAGATCCCTTTGCATCAGGGAAGATCCTCATCCTTGTAGCTATAAACTTATATTTGTTGCCTCAGCACGTCTCAGGTCTGGAACAAAATTTTAAAATGTCTCTTTAGTTTAAGGTTCTGTATCAATGTATTTGATAGTACTTTGTAGGGATTAGTTGGTATTGTTTTATTCATATGTAAAACATTCAATGGAAAACTTTAATTACATATAACTGATACAGTACAATTGCTAAGTCATATCTGGGACCATTTATTCAGGAAAGCAAATGAGTGCAAGTTTTTTAAAACAAAATAGAAATGGAGAAAGAGCAACCTTTCCCGCCTTCTACAATTCTAATACACTCTGTAAAAAAATACAAACATGGTGCTCATTTGCAGTTAAAGAGAAGTGAAGATGAGGGAGTTTTGAAACAGAAACTTCTTTACACCATCTTATTTTTCTTGTCAGAGAAAAAAATGAGACCGACTTTTAACTCTTAAAGCATCTGGGGTTTTAATAACCGCCACAGAGTTTTTGTCTTCAGGACCATAAGGAGGCCACGCCCCGGTATGGTTTGGAAATGCTTCATTTAAGACAATGTTTTAGTAACACTGAAGTGCAACTAGATGAGTAGTAGCATAACCTTGTATTTACATTTCTGGGTTGGATATAATGACAAGTTTTTTTACAGTAATTTTTTGACACTGTAATTACAAAAGTAGTAAAATATTTTACATCTCCATGCACCAAGCTCATCTGTAGAATGAATTTGGTATCTAGCAGTAGCAATGCCTCATCTTGGCTGCTGAAGACTGATGAAATGTAAGGGGTAACTCTGACAAAAGCCTGAATCAGTGCAGGAAGCATAAGGATGCTCTGAGAGGTTCTTGATAAACGAAAAACACTTTCAACTCCATGGCATATGTATCAGCAGATTGCAAATTTGTGTGTTGGAGGGGCTCCCAAAACAATCTTGCAAAGGCTGCTGAACACCAATGAAAGGCCAACAGTGGCTGATATTTGAATCTAGCCAGCCCACAAAAGTGTGGGGGATTTTTGCCTTTTTTATTTCTTCAAAGAGATTTGGGAAAGACAGGACATAAATCTCTCTGTATCAACAGAATAAGGAGCAATTCTCAATTCCAGCCTATTAATTTCCACAAGCTATCAGGAGCTGCAAGGAACAAAGAAGAGAGAACAAAACACTGAGGAACTTTATCCTTTTACCAGCATTTTTGCAATGCAATGGCCCCCTGAGACTTTCATATCATTGCTGAAAGAGATTTTAAGCACTGCACTGTAGTGCCAGTTTGCTGGGAAATTGCCTTATAACATCTAGATCAGTTGAAGCTTGTCCTCCTGTACCTTAGCCTGTAACTTAAGTGACAACTGAAAGATGCCACTTGCACCAGTTTCTTGCTGATTTTAAGAAACAGCCTAAAACAATCTACAAAAAAATAGCACCAATCCTTCCTGGACTGGAGTAAAGAAACTGCAGTCCACAGTGAACTTGAAAAATTGACGCATTTATAAGTCAAAAAAATTGTAAACAGATTCTTTCACTAGTACAGCAATGAGTTATCACTTTTCTTTGAATCAGATGGTTGCAGTAATGAAATAATATTGAATTTCCCCAACCAAACAGTCCAAATCTGTGCTGTGATAGCAGACTCATCAGTGGTAAATGCAAGCCTAGTCAAAGGGAGATGTTGACTCCTGCCCTAACTATAGCTTTGATAAGTTGGACTATCAGAGAGCAATAAACATTTCCAGTTAATTGTCTCACAGACACCAAGCAGCAGCCAAAAGCTTTTGATATCAAATGGGTGTAGTAGGCAGACTGCTGGGCCATTACCTTATCACTGCACCACTCTTGGGCCAGCTGTTTGGGAGCAAAGACATTTGGTACAAAATAAAAGCTTTTTGAATGGACAACTACTGTCTGAACTAAGTTCAGTCCCAGCTGTGCCAGGAATAAAAGTGAGAAGTGGAGTTTCCCAGGCTGGGTCTCAGGAGGCACAGGCACTGCAGAGGCAGTGGCAGAGGTCTTGAGAGGAGGAAGGTGTCAGGAAGGAGCAGGGCTGGACTAGCTCCAAAGGAACCCAAGCCCAGAGGTAAGAAGCAGTGAGGATACTGAGAGAGGAGGAGAAAGCAAAACCACTGAGAAATGCCATAAAACTGGAACTGTTCACTAAAAATAATTAACTTTATTAAAATTATTTGCCTTGATCCCTTGAAAAAAGAAGTCACTGACTTATCTGCACAGGGAAGCATATGATAATGGACAACCAGATAAACATGTAAATTGGCTGAGGCTTTAAAATACTTTCCTCTAATCATCTGCCTCACTGGATAAATGCTGCCTACATAGTAGCTGGAGAACAACAAAATGGAGAAGCTGGAGCCTTCATACAGACAACTTGATTAAAAGCTGAATAACTTGAAGTAAGAGCTGGAATAGCACCTAGATTCTGGTCACAATGTAGGTTAAAGGCTGAGCTTACATCCAGACACAGGACTAGGCATCAGACTTGACACCTGGAGGACTCATTCCAGGGGGACCAGAAATGGGACAGAGATATTATTAATTCCGTAACTGTGTCACCAGTCTTAAGCAAGGACTCATGGCCAGAAACTTCATAGGACTATAAAAGATTGTTTCTTATTGCTACTCCTCTGTCTATATTATATATATATGATGGCATGATGAATATTGAAACAAAAACAACACCAACCTTTTTCTAGTATGGTAATACACTCCTTGAAATACTCTCCATAGGAACAATAATAATGCTAACAATATTAGTAATTGGTATTATGCTGTTAGTCATGGATTACATTGCCTTGCCACTGAAGGTTCAAATGAAATAATTAAAAATTAACCATTACTATAATTGCTATTATTATTGTAATAATGCCATGAGAGAAAGATGCTCTAACACTTTTAATTGTTCACAAAAGAGACAAAGGTTAGTATTTTTATCTTTCTCTCCCACACTGATTTCTAACAAAAATTGTGTAATAAAAACAAAGGATTCCCAATTGTTTCTTAATACCTTCTGAGCAAAAATAAATCACTTGAACTCCAGAGATATTTTTGACAGTGAGCTAAAGGTGTATTATGAGTGAGTAGGAGGCTCGGTGGGTGAATATAATAACTGCTTACCTATGAGGGGTATATCAGAATCTGTAAGGAGAAATGGGGTTACTCTTTTTAATGGATATTAGCCAGAAGAGCAGTCACACAATTCATCTTCACTAGCAATTCTGGTGAGTGTTGTAGGGATTTTTACAGCAGGGCCATACATCAGCATAAACCACAATTATTCAGTTGGATGGCAAATCTAGTGCAGCACTTCTGCTTCTGTTAAATGTTCTTATTCCTATTTTTATAAGTACAGAAGAACCAAAAGAGAGTAAACATTTTTACTTTTGACATTCCAAAACATTTTGGTATGTCTAGATCTTCATGTAGCTAGCTATTACAGCCTTCTTGGTATTTCTAGTAATTTCAAAAGCATCTCAAAGTAAACCTGCAATCAAGCACTGACAGTTTGAAAATCATGCTTTGCTTTATTGAGAGAATTCCTTTGAAATGCATATAGTGCTTTATTTTAAAATATTTTGCTAAATAACCACATAATACTAGTGTATTCTATACCATGCATTCTACACCATGCTCTCCACTGAGTGTTGAAAAAAGAACTTTAAAGGGGATAGGAACTTAGATAATGTGATCTGGTTATGTAAGATGCTGTGAAATGCTGTTCTGTGTCCTCTTCTATGGGTACATCTTAGGATGTGGTGTCAGGATTTGGCTTTGACCAAACTGGGAAATACAAAGAAAATCAATCACAGTTACAGCTTCCCCTTTAACAAGGGCAATTTTATTCACATTAGAGTCATTCATATAGCAAATTAACATTGCTTTACTATAGTGAATTAGAGATGGTTTAAATAAAAGTGTTAATTTTAAATCATTTCAGCTGAACCTTCATTCACAGGGCAATGTAACCCATGACTAACAACCATATTGATTCTCTTCTGCTAAAGTGTTCCTTACCTTCAAGACTCATCTTTGCTGAATCTTAGCGTCTGATTTGCAAAGCCAGGGATGCTGTCCAAAAACATGTTCCAGTTTCCGTACAGTATGTACTCCCAACAAAGTGTTTCACTTATACATTTTTAGTCAGAGCTCAGTATTCCACATTAAGCCTAGCTGTCAGTTCCAGCATTTATAATTACATTGCTTAACCATACAAACAAAGCTGAAGTCTGTTTGGTTTTCCTAATTTGACCAACATAATTAGCATTTCATAAGCCTTCCTATAAGCAAAATATTGGGTCAAATCATTTATTGATATAATTCAACTGAAAAACAACAGAATTACCCCAGAGAATAATTTGGCCTATTAGGTTCTCCTTTAATTGTGAATACTTAACCTGTAATTATCTGCCTATGAAAACATAGTTACATAATAGAATCACAGAACAGTTTGGGTTAGAAAGGACCTTGAAAGATCCTCTATGCCAGCCCCCTGCAATGAGCAGGGACATCTTCACCTGGATCAGGTTGATGGGTCTGGGCCACATCCAAAGGACATCCTAATCAGTGGAAGATTGTCCACTCGCCTCTGAAAGCCTTAGGTTGGGTCCAAAGTATGGTACACTTGAGACTTCAGGTTCAGCAGAAAATTCATTATTCAGTGTCTTGGCCACCAAGCTGAGGATACTGCTTTCAGCTGAGACCTCTAGGTCTGACCAAACACCCCTGTAGGAGGAGAAGTTCATCATCTGTCCCTCTCCAAGATCCACAGCTAAAGCAGCAGGATAAAATAGGAGAGGCACAGGAGAGAAGGTAGGACTATAAATCATTGTTTGAAATGGCAGCTCAGAAGGAAAAGGCCAATAAATACCTGGCCATGTTTTATGCTATCCCAATACCCTGCTTTACTGCTTCCCCCTGGAAGAAACTCTTTCACAAGTACAGCCTGTCACAAGCAAACAGGCACATTTCAGAGTTTATAGCAAGAGCCCTGTGCCCTAAATTCAAAACTTCAAGTAAAATGAAAGGAAGCACTTGAATCTCCTCTGTACCATAATGAAAATACAATAGGTTTCTAGGTGGGAGCCAAATGCTGGCTGCAACCTCCAATGCCTTGTGTGATTTGAGACCATATTACCTGAGAAATTGCTTCTGTCCCTGTGAAGTCTTACTGCAGTCAAGATCTGCAGGGATGTTCAATTGTGGTTTTATGGTATAAGTGAGATGGCTTTTTTTGTGATGGGGGCTGAGTTTGGGAGTACCCTCAAGGTTTGTGAAAGCTCAGGTTTGTTAATCTTCCAAGTGTACTGTAAAACTCCTCTTTTCTTAGACTGCAGTACAAAGACAAGCTAAAAGCAGTGGAAAATGTTATATTCATGAGCTGTCCTCTGGCACTGTTTAATGTGTGTAACATATAAAAAAGCTAAGTGGAACACAGCTGTACTTGTTGCATTGCCTGTAATAGTAGTTTATGCATGGAGAGGAGGATGTAGAACAGGTGATGAAAAAGTGCCAACTGGTCAGTTATTGGTCAGTTATTAAATCTGCCTAGTCAGCACAGGCCCTATGGAGCTTGGAAATTCATCTGACTATTCTGCTTGTAACAGTATCATCTTCTCTGTATCACTTTTTATTGCTACTGTCCGAATTTCTTTTGTTAGAAAAAACAAAATATCTCTTTTATTTCCCTTCTTTATTTATCCCTGTTTTATCTCTACTTGTATTCCTTCTATGTTTGTACAATAGTAAGCATTTATTTCTTTCATGAAGTTGATGATTTGAAGCAGGGATTCCTGGATGAAATTTCAGGGTAGGAAGCTGCTTCTCTTTGCTGAGCAATGGGCAGCAATCACTGGTTCTGGAAAACAACTTATTTTGCTCTGTCAGCTACAACTGTAAACTTCTTAAAGTCAAGCTTCCATGAGCAACAATAGGCAGCTGAGAGGAGTGTGGGGTGAGGAGTATTGGTCCCTCACCAGCAACATTCAGGAATCAAGTTCAGATCCTCACCATAGCACTTTTAGCCTGAAATTCTGTGAATCAGTGAAGTTCTACTCTACAGGCCACAGTGTTGTCTTGTTCCTAGAGCACGTCCTGAGCCATAAGCACAAGAGGTTACTACACTTGCTCCACTGCAGCGCTTCAAGTCAGTATCTATGCCATCCCCACACTTTTACAGGTGGTGGATGCAATATAATATGCAGCAGAAACATCATCCCACATGGAGTATTTATAGATAGGAGAGGATATTTCTACAAGAGGAAGAGAGGGTAAACCAAAAGATTATGGGAAGGCTGTAAGTTCCCATGACAGGACTACAAAACTACACTTCCCAAGACACTAGACTGAGTATGTGAGGAATTAGAATTCCTTGGTAGTGATATATCCTCCTCAAAAGAAGTAAGAGCATGCATGAGACCTGTCAAATTACCAGCAAAACTGCTTAAAAAGATAAAAAGGGATGGAGGAGGTATCAGTCATGATGTCCAGGAGAGGAATTCTGATGCAAGAATAGCCTGGAGGGAGTTAAGAAAAAGGTGCACTGTGAAGTTGAGGAAGCTGAAGCAGCATTGAGAATGTGTGATCCTGTTATGGTTTAGCATAGTTTGCTCATTCCAATTACAGAGCCTCAAAAGAGTCCTGTACTGTTACTGAGCAAACAGGCAACTAAGTTAAACCATGAGAGGTAACTCAATTCATTTAGGTGGGCAACTTCTATTGAAGTATTGTCTATATGGAATGCTGTCTTTCTGTGGATTCTGAGATACACTGGAAAGGAAAAAGCGACAAACCTTTTTGTATTATGTATTAATTTCCACCATAAAATGCTTGCCATTTTCTTTGAAATGTTCTCTTCACAGTTTTCTGCAGAATTCAAACTTTAGCAGATACATAAGTCATGGAGGTACTTTTTGACTTGCCCTAAAAAAAATCAAGTTATATTTGGAGAAGATCACTGAATGACAGCATTTCTTATCCATGTATCAGACAGCACAGGGCACTGTTGTCAGCCTGGTAACACTGTTCAGTATTTTTTCTACTCTGTATATATTGCTTTAGAATTAATATTGGCCAGGAACAACTTGATAACATAGATATTTTATGTGGAACAATTCTCAGTTCCTGAAAACACTTCTCAAGTTAAGAGTGATATTCTTTTAAGAGTAGAGAAAAGAGTTAATAGTCTTTTATCTTGAGCACTGATCAGTGATGTGGAAAAGACAAATTAAGTTAAGGCACTAAATCTGTGCACAGTAAGAATTGAATATTGGTCTTCTACTTCCTAGACAAATACTTTAAACATCAGGAGAATAGTGAGCTAGGTGAGGAAGGGGAGTGCTGTCTAATATAGTAAAAAGTAGACTTAGTTTGCTTTAAACCCTTGGAGTTGCAAAGATTTAGAAAGCTTTCCAAAATACAAAAGAAGGACACAAAAATAACTAACAATAAATATAACAATAAATAGAATTGGGACTTAAATCAGTCCAATGAGAAAAATATGATCGCATTATCTCACTGATCCCAGTGAACGTTTCCAGTCCTAAATGCTTTATTCCTAAGAGCAATTTTTTATTACATTCTTGTTCATTGAACAGGTCTGTTCCAACTTGTCACTACAGCAGTCACACAGCTGGCCCCAGCCCTGAGGCAGCTGTGTGACTCTGGGCAGGAGAGGAGCCCTTCCAGCTTCAGCTGCAGGTGCTCTGATTCCTGCCTGCTCACCGACTGTGCACCACAGCAGAGCTGCACAGCCTTGTCTGGCATGGGGCTGTCTCGTGAGGAGACACTTGTTTTGTAACCTCAGACAAGACACCACACTTCTCTGTGAGGGATTTTCTTTTAGACAGTGTTACACAGATTGTGAGAAGCAAAAGCAGTCAGGACCTTTTGCCATATGCACTTATGCACTACTGCAGTAGAAATAAATAAGGATAAGAGAAATACAGCAAAACTATGTCATGTAGGTACACTCAAAGTCACTCAAAGTATTTGTACACAGCTACTGCTGAAGGTCCTTTTCACCATTCCCAGTTATTAACCATCTTCTCCCCATGACTGGTCTAACTAGACTGGTTGGATAAATGTCATTCTTAAGCATGAGTGACAGAGGCATATGGTAGCTAATAAGTGTGCTACTTATGCAAAGTTTCTTAAAAATAAAACCATTTTTAAATCTAAGAAGGTTCTAAAATGAAAATAAAATAATTGAAGTTGTCAAGTCAGGCAGTTGGAAGTCAGGAAACATGAAATGTCTTTATTTGGCACTTCTGAATATGCATTAGGATGCGAACTTAAATTACACAGTGACTGACTGATGACCAGGACTCCCATTTCAGGCTTTCAGTGCAAAAAAAAAAAAAAAAAAAAATCACCACCTTTACATAAAGTCATGTTAATGAATCAGGAAACTCCAGTGTTGCTAAGAGTAATACAAGCCATACTCTGCACAAACACACGAGAGGACATTACATTACTTCAGAGAACAAGATAAGTGAAACAACATGAGCACATCCAACATCTAGGATCAGATTGTTCAGAAGACATTCACCAAGTCCTTAGTGCAAAATGCAAGAGGGGGTTGAAACTGCAAGCAAAAAACTTTTCAGTGTTTTTCAGGGGGGGGAAAGAAAAAGAAATTATTTCAGTCTCTAAAATTTAACAGGGAAATCAAATCTATGCTCCAACAAAACACTCTGAAAAGTTAAAAGCAGGAATAACCTTCTAATCTGTAAAGGGATAGCAATATATAATTACATATTTAGACAGCAAAAGTCTGATAGCCAAAGGCTTACATGAGATACATTAATTAAAGTAGTTTTGATAATTTACCTGCCTTGCTGATGGGTAGTTTTCAAAGCTATTGACTGTGAAGCTGATACTCTTACATAAGTCATTCGTAAAGACTAGAATTAAATTCTGTAAGCCCCTATACATAATTATACTTTCAAAGAAATCCAAGACAGTACTACAAAAACTCAATTTATGTGAAGTGTTTTAATTTCTCTAATGCAAATATAAGGATTTTTACTAACTCAAGATTTGGTCAAATATGCACATCCTTAGGAAATTAACCCAAGAACAGCTACACCAGCTCAGACTCAGAGCCCATGTAACATGTAATAGTAGTGCCCTGCTTTCACCCACAGTCAGTAGGAGACATTTTAGAAAAGTGAAGAAACTAAACCCCCCTTTGCTGGATGCACACTCCTGGCTTTTAGCAGTCAATGGTTTCAGATCCTCCTGACTAGAAGTTGCATCTGATCACTTTGTGAAATAGCTGCTAAAAGCTCAGTTTTCTATGTTATGTTCAGAAGAGTAATTATTTTTTTGATCAGCTAACACATAGAAAGCAATAGAAGTGTGAAATTACTTGCAGGTTTAAGGCCTAGGCCAGTAGAGTGAGGCTTTCTGAATGCAGCCATGTCCACCACTTTCCTGGCTTCTCACTCCCTTCTCAAGTCAACGTCTCACTCTTAAGTTTGAGATGACAACAGCTGATCACAAACAACTGAAATCCTAGCCCTGTAGTGAGCTTGTGTTTCCAGCAGTCAGGACTCTGGAAGGATACATGGGCTCTTTGAGAAGCACAGAGAAGTTCCAAGGAGTGGAGGCATGGGCCTCCCCATCAGGGCTGAGAAGCAAGGGAGGGGACACGAGAGCAGGGAAATACAAATGGATGATTAAGAGCATGACTAGAGTATAACAAAGTAAAACAAGCAAAAATGAAAAGGAGCAAAAAAGAGGAACAGAGCCACAAGCCATACAATGAAAGGTTTTGCAGACAGTGGAAGATCTCATTTGATGAAGCTTAATTCTGCATTAAGCTCTTTTAATAATCTGATCATTTTTTGAACTGCTTCTCTATCTTTTGTGTAATGTAGGTTCTTTTGTCAACTCTTGATTTTTACAATAGCTTTTCATGCTTCTAATTATTTTTTGCCACAGTCTTATCCATTCTGGATTTAGAAATCTGCATTCTCTATTCTTATTATACCAATGTAAATTTAGAGAGAAAATCTGAGAAAATCTAGCAAGTGAAAAGATTTCACTGCTAGGCTACTTTTCATTCTCAATTTAGGACATGCCTTGATTTAAAATCAATTGATTTAATGCCTTGATTTAAAAGCAATTACATAAAAGCAACTAAAACATTTAAGAAGACTTATGTAAAAATGTTTATTAAAGAGAGACAGATCTACCTGACAGATTTTAAGAGATTAAATAACAAACCACACTCATATATTGACTACAATAAGACTCCCACTGAATATCAGGATTGTGGCTTTGAACACAACTCCTCTTTGTATTTTTGAACATTACCATCACAGCATTATGTTACCACACCAATGGCATGAGAAACTACTGAACTGATACAGATTGCACTCAACAGTCAACTCAGCTTACCCTCTGTTTAGTTATTTACTTATACCTTTTCTAATAGAGGGTAAAGTGACTATAATATACCATCATTCCAATGTGTTTATCCCTTACCAAGTAAAAACTTCTTCACAAGTATGACAGAAAAAACTTCCCCTGCAAATATCAAAGTGCCTGAATTGAGAAGATAGGTTAATCAAAAAAGGTATTTGCATATTAAGTTTTTATAAACCTCGATAAAATTACAGACACTGAAGTTTTACAGTATATTTCAGAGTGGTGCTAAATGTAACAGAAATGTTCCTTTCTGCATGCTCAGTTTAAAACATGAGTTAATTTCTTATAGTTATCTCTTAAATGCCAGTCATGTCAGTTCTAAATATCCATGATGAGTTACCGTTACACCCTGGCCAAGCCCTTATGCTCATCAGCAAATGGAACAAGAAAAATAATTAAAAACTGCACATTTGTTCACAGAAACAGCAAGGACTTATCAGATTGTGCAGAGCATCATCTTCATGCAGCTTCACAGCTTTTGGATGAGAGGAGATATTCCCTTACAGTTTGCTTTCCCACCCCTTTATTTAGTTATGCTATTTACATTTGCTCCTGTTGGGGATGGTCAATATGAGGCTGCTGTGCAGTAGGTACAGGTAAAGCAAATACACTCTTGTCCATTGCATCTCTTAGATACACACAGTTTCTTAGCATGACTCACATTATTTCTGTAACTCCCATCATTTATAATTTCATGTTCCTGCAGAGTTCCTGACTGGCAGATTGCTAACACTCCTGGCCTTTTTCTTGCATGGCATTTTCACTAGAAAGAGTAAGGGCAGTCAAGTCAGTACTAAATCCAGATTGATACTAATGAACTTGCCCTTCCCAAATAACATAGCTTACAACTGAACTTTCCTAAATTTAGGCATTAAAATTTTATGATTGATTTTAAAATTAAGATATTAAAAACGTGCCTTGTAGCACATGAGCAGGTTTCAGGGTATCTGAGATCTGTGGCCTGACTGGCCACACTGACTCAGAATATTTATTCCTTAGGAAAACCACCACATGAATCCCTTAATATTCTTTTGCAACTGCTATGGCTATCCCACCGTGCCCAACTTGTAGCTTCAGAGCAAATGTAGGGCTTAAATATTCATTGATTTTAATTTGAATTAGCAACATATTGTTTCTTCTTCATATTCAAATCATCTAGCTTTGAGTACAGAATGAAATTTCAAAGAATTTCCTAGTAAATTATGTGATCAGCATGTGAACAGCATTATTTTTAAAAAATCTGTAAGAAATAAAGCATCAAACTACCTATTTGCTTCAGCAAAAATTATGCAGGTCCCATACATATTTATTAAAATATTACAGAGATTATCTTAGTTGTCTTTGCTTTAAGTTTTTGTTTTCTTTTGGGGTTTTTTTTGTTTTGTTTTGTTGGGGTTTTTTTGTTTTTTTTTTTTTTTTCCCACAGGGCTTGGAATGTATTTTCCTTTGTCTGTTTGTTTGGAAGTCGGTGATTTTGCTGCATTGCTTATTAGTGAGACTTTCCTTACCAGTAAAAGCCAGCAGGGAATTCCCATCACTTATAGGAGCTCATCTAGATCTGCTTTCTTCTAATATGAAGCTGTTTCCAAGTCTTTTGAAAGTTGTCAAAATTAACAAAGATAATTCTTGCATTAATTTGTGAGTGTCAATATCCAGTTATTTCTGTAGAACAAATATTCTATTACAGAAGATTAATATATTTTCACAGTAGGGACATCAGCCATGACTGTGAAAGAAACAGGAAAGAAGAAAACTACATATAATTAGGATGAAAAGAGAACTCAGGCCAGTAACTGTGAGCAGTTCTAGTGTGGATGATCTGTGCCTGATCTGAAATTCTCAAAACTTCTGTCTGTAACTTAATTTTCTTTTAGATGAGAGTAACTTAAAGAGATCCAAGTAAAGGGAAGACAAATAAATTAACCCTGAGGCAAGATATCCATATATGATATCCAGTGCCATTTCGAGACACTTGGGTGGGCGGATACCCGAGTCATGTGCACAGTGGCAGGTAAGACACAGAGGCTACAGAAGACTGCACCTTCCTTAAGCACTGGCTGGAGACAGGGGTGGTTACACAAGGTTACCAAGTATTACATTAGATGTGTGGAAATCTGAACAAGGTTCCGAGACATCACATTAAAGAAGAATGTAGAAGTCATAGAAATTATGCAGTCCTAGAAAATTTTCTCAGTCCCCCACTGTGAAACATTATTCATTCCTTGCTTGGTGCTCCAGATGACCTACACAGACATAACAGGTACTGGCCTTGTGTTTGTGTTAAGAAGATAAAACAATTATTTGGTATGTTTAATTAAATGAAAATTCTGGTATGACAATCTGTGGTAAATGCTTAGAACAGATTTATTCTGAAACACTTCTACATCTGGTATGCTAACTGTAGCTCAGTAAAGTTAAATGTGTATTTTTAAAGGCAAAATCATAGCAGTTTTGCCCACGGAACAGGTAGGATGAGATTAAGTTTTCCTACATCTGAACTAGTCACCTCCATGCACCCTTCGCAGTCAGTCTGATCTATTCAGACACCTACTTTAGAATGAGATTAATTACACTTTACACTGCTAGACCTCCACTGACTGTAAAGAAATGCAAGGGCAACAAGCTCAGATGGAGACATCTGCACTGTATGAATTCCACACATTTTGATAAATGCAAATAAGAATTGTACACTGAATCCCTATTCACGTTATTTTTGGCTGTAAAAACACCCCTACACTTGCAATTTCAGATAGCAATACCCTCCACAGCTAGCATCACCTCCCAGCTCCCCACTGAATGCAGAAGCACTACTATCCAAGTAAGATAGAAACTGACAATATGAATGACATACCCAAGGTTTCAGGAAGAGCTCATAGCTTCTTTTTAATTTCAGACTTATCCTCACAGACATGGGCACAAGCTAACAATATGCACTTCATCCCATTGTGATGTTGATACTTTCAAAACATATTTAAAGCCTCTGCTGATACAGAATTGTGAGATCTTTATATCATTATTACATAGTTTGACTTCAGCCCCAACTTCTGTTCAGGATGCATAAATGTAGTCTGGTGGGAAGATTTCTGCACACTTCATATTCCCACACTTCAAACATTTGAACTTCATAAAACTGAACTGATGTTTCGACAATAGAAGGTCAATAAAGGACTTAATAAAGAGACTGTAGATATGACTTGCCAGTCTTAGTCCTAGGTACACAGATGTTGGTTCATGAAAATTAGTGATGACTGTTCAAAGGTTTAATTAGGCCCAGAAGATGTAGCAAACGCGGTGTTGTTTGGATTTCAAGTAAAAGTCTTGAACAAGACTTAGAGGCCAAAGAGCAGAGAATGTTAGTTTATGGGAATAGGTCTCTTTAGTTGATGGACTAGTAATTTCTTGTACATACATGTCAATGAAGCATTGAGGAACCACAGGCAAATAGCCAAGCAACAAAGTTATGCTAAATTAATATCCAGGTCCTCAACAGGGCAAAATTCAGCTCACAGATCTGTGAGGCACAAATTCTGGTGTCTGCAATTCCAAAAGTGCCTACGCCTCTAGTACAGTCAGCGGTGCCTCTGATAATACTCTGAGGCTCAATTTAGCTGCTCATATAACAGTGCCTGGTGTCACTGCTCTCTGATACAATGCCTGACCTCCGACTGCCATGTCTAAAAAACATACACGCTCTGTACATCCTACAACACACGTTCTACCCCATGCAGGTGTCTCAGATAACCTCAAGCATCTGAAATACCAGTTTACCACACACACAGAGGCTGTTCAGCTGAATTTCTCAGTTGCTGTCACTGTACTGATTAATCTTCATGCATTATAGTGGGATCTTAGGCATGGAGGAATTGAGTCAGTACATAAATACAGGTGACTGTGTTGTTTATTGCTACTACTATTATTATTATTATTATTATTACTACTACTATGCCTCCCTCTGACTTCTGGGGCTGCATATTTACTCAGAGCTCTGCTGACATTGGGAGAATCACACAGGACCCAAGAAGGACTGGAGTCTTAAAGTACAGTAGCTGAGAGCAACATGGAATAACTTAAGGTTTCTGAAAAGGCATTAGATGTCTGATTGAGGCAGAAAACTACATTCAGGTATCCTAATCCTATACTGTGTGTCATCTTGAAATTCTGACACTAATGCTACCTGAAGAATTTGTAGCTAGATTGTAGAGCTGATTAGAGCAAAAGGTCATAAAGAATGTTATTTTTAAAAGTAACCCCTGAAGCTTACAGGTAAGTTAAAAGAAGTATGCTGGAAGCAGAGAGTGGTGCTCACAACTCCAGCTCACAACCCCAGCTGGCAGTGGTGTTTTATAGCTTGGTGAGAACAGCAACATGCATTGCATATAAACTTCATAAAAATGCAGTGAAACATTTTAATGAAAGAATTTGCTGTCTGAATGGTAACAGTGCACACAGGCTACCATTGTAAGAAGAAAAAAGTTTATAGTCATTTCCCCTACAAAGTATTATTTATCTATGCTTAAATATGATTTAGATATTGAAATGATTATGATAGATATGCACCACATCTATGTTTAGATAATTTAAAAACTAATTATTTGTCTTATTTTATGGATAGAAAACTGTGAATGTATAACATGTCTATATAGCATTAAAATACAACTGATAGCAAGAATGTTGATGAGGATTGGAAGGAGAATAGCTGTATCTGTCTTGAACAGTTATCATCCTTTTCATCAGTGTCCTGCAGAGCTAGTGTAAGCTAACTATTCAAAAATCAAAAGCAACAGAAAAGAGTTTAGAAGTCAGTTGGACTCAAAAAATGTAACCTACCTATGCAGCTCAAACATAAAGCATACAGGTTTTTTGGAGGAACAAAAAAGGCTGAATTTCTAATAAAAAAAAAAAAGTATTTAGGGATCCATTGTAAAGTCTTTAGAATAAAAAACCACAAAAAACTTATTTGATTTCATGTTTACATGGCAACAGAGAGGCCGTTTCTTTAAATCATGAACATATGTCTGTTTAGGATGTTGAACTCACTGGGACTATCATAACTTATGGAAGTTTCATATGGAGCAATGCCAGTATCTATTAAGGCTTTTTTAGATATTACAAGTATTCAATTAAAGAATGTTTTGCATATTCTTTACTCTTATGTATAAAGAAATTGAAGTCTTAACCTGAATCATTACCTGCTTTCTCAGTTGAAATCTTCTAACATTGACTCAGTATGAGAGAAACTCTTACTGCTTCTAAAAATAGCTCTGTGTGCAGAATAGTAGAAGAGAACTTTACATGCTTTTAAATCCCAGCAATAACAGCTTCATTTAATTAATTTTTTAAACACTGAAATTTGTCAAATATATATGCTACTGAAATATAATGATGTGCATAATGTATACTGACAATTTATCCCTTTTGCGCTAGCAGAGTTACAGAGTATAACTTTTGACTAAACATCCCGTTTCAATGGCAATCTTTTAATATTCTGATGGTCAGCAGCAGATTCAGTTCATAAAAGTGCCAAAATAAGTTCAGCTGGAGTAAAATGCACAAGAATTGTTCTTTTAAAAGATTCTTTTGTTACTGTTTATTTGTTGTGTTACTTTAACTCTGGGATTAAGTTAAAGGCAGCACAGTACAGTGTTGCCACTTCAGAAACTGACAGTAGATGAGCCAAGAAAATGCAAGACACGTCCATTCCAAGAATACCATGGATAGAGCCAGCATTTGCACATCACTGTAGAACTTTCCACTTTCTAGCATTTTAAAACCAGCATCATGACTATCTAGATATGAAAAATCTTGTTACAAGGACCAACTTACCAACATAACTGGTGAGGGAACACAAAAACATTTCTTATGTGACTGCTAAACTTCTCTTAGCAATAGTTGAAGGAAAGGCAGTATCAAATATTCCAAGCAGACTTCTGCCTCTGCCTTATATTCCCTATCTCTGAACCCATTTGCTTTTTTTATGCCAAAATATTTTATGCCTCTGATATTTTTATGTATTTAACTACAAGCAGCAATCAAAATGCTGGCACTTCCTGGCTACTAACATTTAAAGCTTCTATCACAAGAGAGAAGGAGCATGTCATGTACTCATAAGGAATAGATTCATTACCAACAATTGCTATTATTGGCATGTTTCAAATAGGCTCCAAAACAGCCTTTTCCTATGTGTTAACCTCCTGTTGCTGAGCAAGGAATAGAATCAGCAAGCATCTCAGGAGATCTGGCAAAAATTTACTTACTGAGAAGAAGAGAGAGAGGGAGAAGGCAGGGACCCCAAACCTGCTCCTGTGTGGAACTGCACTAAACCAGACTTCTTCTGGTATGAAGAAAAAAAAAGTGTGCATGAGACAGGGCATACAACTCAAAGTTCATTCAGTGTTAGAATACAATTTTTAACTTTCTGTAGAATTCAGGGCATGAGAACAGTTGATTCAACTGCAACCTCATATTAATGAGAAATCAATTATTTCTGATGTATTTATGCACAGAAACTTATTTTAAAAGCATCTTTAGCAACAGTGACAAACTACAATCAAAAGATTCTTTCAAGACCTGTTTAACAGTATGGCAAAATCCTCCTGAAATGTATGAAAAAAAAGACTACCTTTAGATTTCCCAGAAAAAAACTCACCATACCTATATATACATCCTTCATTATAGAAATCCACCTCTGAAACAGTCATCCCATGCTCCAGTGCTGACACAAGCAGCACTTCCCAGGTGTGATGCAGCTAACCTGCCTCAGGGCAAGACTGCATCCCCCCTTGGGGCTACCCCTCCCACTCCACTCTCCACACCAAGGGAACCAAGAAGTTCCAGTAACCACTAGTTACTGTCCCAATGAGGCAGCTACAACACACACATTTAATCAGATTAACCTCATACCCAACCACAAAGTCTCAAAGAAAGAACTGAGTCCATAAATCCACTTGACCATCATTTCACTTTCAAGTCAGCATCACAAAAGCACGTAAATTATATCCAATACCATGAGAAATAATGGATGTAAATTGTGAAAAGAAACTAACATATTTCATCAAGAGTCACAGAATTTGCTAGGCAACACTTCCCAGTACTATACATAAGGGACCAGCATTATCCACAAATATAAGCGATGTTATTCATTCCAGAAAACATTCAACATAACAAATGAAAGTACCAACATCAGAATTACAGTTGTAGACAAGGAAATAGCAAAAAGAGAGCATTAGGGGGAAAAAGCTAGCATGGGAAAGCTATATTCATTTTTATAAAGAACTTAAAAATGCTTCTCTGTTCAGGAAGTCTAATGCAGTCTGAGACTTGACTATGAGAGCAGGGGCAGAGGAATGGTGATCTCCATAAGCGAGGCAGGAGCATTGCTTCACACCGCCCAGCACGTGCAGAGCTCAACCATGCAGTACTAGGCTGGGGGAGTTTGTAACAGCACAGGCAAGGAAGACACAAACTCGGATTTTACCAACACCTGACTTAGTGATGGGCTACACAGACCAGGACTTGGAAGACTTCCTGATGCACACAAGGAAGCCAGGGAGAACAAGGTGCAGGACTTTGAGGAACAGGTATCCTAGGACAAAGGGAATCCTGAAATAAAGGAGGTGGCACCACACCTGCACTTGTTACTACTCATGCCTTTGAGAGGCTTCAGAGTGAGGTTTTGGTAGTTTCAGTAAGCTGCTCTACAGAGAGGAGCTATTAATTAGCTAATAAAGATTGTCATGGCAGGTCTAAGATGTGCAATAAATACTGAGGGTCACTGGATATTTTTGTGCTTATTTAAACTATATCTTACATTTAAAACTGCTTATTGATTTCACTTAGACCAAAAATAATTTCATCTTCTGAAGCACTATTTAAAATAGATCACGCGTTGTCAGCTCTTCCAAAGGAAATTTCTAAAAATGATGGAAAAGCACATGCAGCCCTGCTCAGGATAAACACTAAATCTGTCCCCCTTCTTGGTGTTTACTGGAGATCAGCAGAGAGGATTGCTGACTGCGCTCTTCCCAAACACTGCACCCAAAAGAGAGGTCAGTGTTCCAGTGGCAAGGCGAGCCTTGGAGCTGGTAACTGTGGTTTGGCAGCAAAATACAATATGCTGCCCAGCTTCAGTATGGCCTGAAGATGTTATCTTGGATGGAGAAGAGATCTTCAGATGCCACTCCCCTCCCAGGCCCCTCCTTCAGATTTCTCTGATGCCAGCAGAGGAACAGCCCAAAATACTCCAGTAATTCTCATCATGCCAGTGACTGGGGCAGCTTGAAGCAAGTTCAGAGATGAACAACTCACTAACACCATAGAAAAATGGACTTCCCCACTTGCAGGAAATTTACAGTTGGCTACAAGCCCCAGAGATGGCATATTCATCAACGGTGCAGTAGCAGGGCAAGAGCCACTGTGGCATTCTACGCAGTGTTGTTCTGGTCTCAGGCACCTCGCACACCTTCAGCGGTCATCGATGGAAGGAGAACCTATCAAACATAGGGCACTGCAAAGTTTGGGGGGAATAACTTGGTGATGCTCTCTCTTTCAGCCATCAGTAAAGCACAAATTCCAGATCACCTTTTTGGGGTATTTGGCCACTTTTCTGACAAAAGGAAGAACAATAAGAAAATGCTTCTTCCCAGTTTCAAATTAGAAGAAAAAATAGGAACATGGATTATTTGTTCATAAACAACACAGAAAAGCCAAAAATACAGCTTTTCTTGTAGGCAGTTTTTGATCTTTATGACTTGAAAATGCCCATGCTCATCAAAATTTTGCTCAGTGTTAATACATAAAAGTCACTTTTTCTGTGGAAGGCTACAGTGAAGACAACTGAAGTATGACACAGCCCAAATATGATGCTAAAACCAAAAACCCTGCTCATAGCAAGGTGTGTGCTTAGGGATGCCTTTGCCAGCTGGAATGTGAAAACGGGGTCTGAGTTCAGATGCAAAACCTTCCTTGTTCACCCATAACTCAAATGGCTGAATTAAAATATTTCAGGTATTTCAGATGGCTGGTTTTCACTGGGAAGTAGGCTAATTTGTGAAAACTAACTACAAATAAGCTGAAGTCTTGAGCAACTGACAGCTGAAATTTGCATATCGGCAACAGCACAATGCTCTCCAAGCATATCTGAAGAGCACTTTATATGTGCTCATTTATTGTATCAAATAAAAAACACAAATGCATTTAAATCTCTAGGATCCATTAGTTTTAAATTTGCTTTCTCGTTGAAGCTGTGTTCATCAAAGTTGATGATTACAGCCAGGTACTGCCTCCTTAAGAGCTCCCCTTGGTGCAATGGCAACACAGGTTTTGGGCAGGATTTAGTTACTTGCAAACAGGTACCTGGTATTATTATGGAAAGTTTGAGATACCTGAGGTGGGCAGATTTGTATCAAGTTGGCAGATACAGCACATGGATTACATGGGACCCTTTGGAGCAGTGGCTGCCTTCAGAAGTGTGACTATCTGTAATCCCTAATATGGCCCTGCGCTCTTCACCAGTAGCAGGGAAGGGCCACCTTGGGGAACTGGTGCTTCCTGGGTGCTGCTGGGTGCCCCTGACCTGGATGCAGCCAGTCCTTGTTGTGCCAGCCAGGTCTGTGTGGGCATCTTGGAGATGCTACAGCATCTAAAGTGATGCTGGGCCCTAAACGGAGCCCAGCTGCATTTAGTCCCAAGTCTAAGCCAGAGCCATCCAAATGCTGCCTCGTGCCAGAGATGAGGATGCTGCGTTCTCCTCACCCCCAACACTCTGAAACACCATGGAATCAAGCACAGGTACAGCAAATTGTGCACAAGAAAGCCTGCAATATCCATAGTGACAAAAACATATCTGGGAAAAGAGATTTCAGCCAGCCTTTTATACTGCATCAAGAAACTAAATGAAGGCCCAGATTCAGCCACAAACACACATGGAAGTTATTTTTACATGAATTCACAAATATGTATCACTTCAGCACCAGCTGAAATTTCCAAGTTGCCTGCTGTGAAGAAAAAAACAATGAAAATTTTAATATCAAGGAAATTCTGAAAGATGTCATTTCCTGGTGACAACAGGCAACATTCCAGGAAATTATTTTCGTTGATTTCTAAATAAAAATTTCAAGTCACAAGTGAGGAAAAAAACGAATTTACACATAACCACTGAATGACATTATATCATATTTCAATTTTTACAGGAATCAGTCCAAATCTGTTTTCATCTTTCGGTTCATGAGTTTTCCCATATATTTACAAACAATTAACTGCTTCCATATGGAAAAAAGTGATATTACTAATTTCATTTTCATAATGACTATATGAACACTACTTTGCTATTGCTCAATATCATTAATTCTATATTATCTTCTGACTTTCCATTTTTATTTGGTTTATTATACTTTGATCACTTTTTTTTAAGTGGGAGTATTTAAATTACTCTTAAAATTTCTGTGAAATCTATAGATACTGAAAACTTACAGTTTGATCTGTGATCTTCCCTCTTTCTCCACTCTCCTTTGTGGAACATATATGCTTGTGTATAATCACAATTTTTTGCTTATATATACAGTCAATTTTTCTAAAATGCTTATGGCATATAGGTTGAAACACATTTGTGTTAAAACAATACATGAAAAAATCTAAAGAATATCAGAAAATCTTCTAGGTCAAACTACACAGGATTGATAGCTACAGCCAAAGAAATAGTAGTACTGGACAGCTAGAGCAAATTTTCATGGATACAGATTTTAAGAAAATGCATCAGTAAATTTTGATGGAACAATATTTCAGTCTATCATTCCTTATGCCCTAATGGGGACATCTTGCATGCACATATATTGCTGTTTATTTTGGTACTTCTTGCAGATCTTTCAGATGAGATTTCACCAGATGGTAATGATTATTAAGAGCTGGACTTATTTATGAAGGGAGGACAAGACTGGAGGATTTTATGTTTTACTCTGAAAAAATAAGACAACTAATGATCACATCGATGTCTTTCAGAAGAGAATTCGCACGGGAACAGCCTGGATGCCAAGAATACTTTGCACCCTGTGCTCTAAAATCAGAAACAAAGGAAAAGTTTATTCCATTGGTCAAGAGAAGCACAGCTTTCACAGCAAATTTCAGTGATAATAACAAATAAGATATTTCTTTAGGATTACCTGGCTCAGCCCCATGAAAGATGTTGAAAAAGAGAGATAAATTTTATTCATAATTATGTAGAATTACACAACTGAAGTTAATAGCAGAATAATATTTTCTTGCAGTAAAAGTCTTCTTGAGTTTTGTTGTTTGTTTTTTATATAAGTTACCCTATTTCATGGGCAATCTGTTTTCCAAGTAAAGAACAATCAAAATGCAGCCTGGCAGCTACCTCATATCAGCTGAGCACTTTCTATAAATTTTTATATATCAAGATGCATTATTGCAATACTGATGTCTGTTTACCTATAGTCCATGCCATTTTATCTTGTACACATGAAAACATTTAAGTCTGTCAATCTTGCATGGTGCACTTCCTAAAAAGTGAGTGATACCTCAGGAAGGTGATACTATGCAGCTTGCTCCTGCCCCTTACATGGAACCAGGACAAGGTACCCAAAACAGTCATCCCATGTACTGCTCTATTAGGATCCCTCCAGTGTTACATTCTGACACTTCCATCTGTATCCTCAATCATTTGTCTCCTTTTCTTCTGGTTCCAAGCAGTATCACATGCTTCACTAAACCCCTTCATAATACTCTCCCTTTTTTCCGACATTAACCTGGGCTTGCTCCTTTGTCTGTTCACCCTCCAGCTCACAAACTACAACATGAAGTGCAGGAAAACACAAATGTTAACAAGCTGCATCTAGAATACTGATTATTCCAGCAGTGAAGCAAAATGTTAGATTTAATTTCCAGGCTGTAATCAGAATGTAAGCCTTCACACATTCTTCTGATTCTCAGGTATCACACTGTAGGGTTTGCCAGGCCCCGGTCTTGTTTAGATAAAGACAGCTGCAACATCTCCAGATACGGGGTCTGACAAACTCCCTGCCTTGACAGGGAGGCCTGGAGATAAGGAGGTAGCACTATCCCCCTCCAGGCCCCCCTTGGGGAAACAAAGAGCCTTTTTAGTTAGAAAAGATAGATCTAAGATCCTCTAGGAAACTGTATGTAACATACCCCACTACCCATTGGTTTCTCACCCTTGCACGCCCACCTCTGTACCCCCATAAAAGAGACTCCTCTGCCCCGAGTCGGGGAGGATCTCGCCCCTGGTCACCCCTTCGTGGAAGATGCGATAATAAAGCTGCTTCTGCGGAACCACCAGAGAGTTTCCTCCTCTCTCTCTATCCGGGCCTGGCCAAAGGGGGTTTCTGCCTTGCAGAGCCAAGCTGAAATCTCTGCACTAAGAGCTGACAGCCTGCTGAGCCAGGCATCCTCTGCAGGCAACCCCGGCCGAAGGCTGAGAGAAGCCACAACCCCCTGAGAGACGGTTCCTCACGGGATCACCTCTCTGAGTTCGCTACGGCTTCTTGGGTCTGAGCCTCTGACCCCATCCAGCCGGGCCGGGGGGAACCCCCGAACCATAAAATAACAACTTTATCACACTACTTTGCTAAGTTTCAGCATCCATGTTGGAGTAACATGGACAATTGTCAGTACATTTTAAACAAAATTCTATCCAACTAGGAAGCATGCCACAAAGTGTTTAAAATAATGGAGTGCAATTGAAAGAAAATAACAAATGCTGAGAAAATATTCTATTAATGGAAGTTCGGAAAAGCCATTTGTATCTTTCTAAAAAATTGAAAATAAAAGTAAAATTCAGGAGTGCAACTGAATAGAAAATTACTCACAAACATGCTAGGAAAGCTCTTGAAAGAGAATGCTATCTGAATGTAATACACATATAGATGAGAAATTTTTCTATTTTATTGATCAAAGCATTATTCTGTAGCCTGGCGTACACTGGGCTCCTCAGCTTTGGATTTCCCTTTTCCTGCATTTTTAGAACAGCAGTTCATGACAATTTTGGAAAGTAAAAAGAAATAGAAAAATCCCAGGGAACTGATCAGAGACCTGACACTAGCAAGCAAAGTAAGTATGCTGAGTAACTTATACATGACTAAAAGTATTGGAGAGACTTCCACACTGCTCTAAGTCATAAGTTCAGTACATGTTAGAAATATTAATATGTCAGATGAGATATTTACTCAGGTATGCACAATATCAAAAGGCACCATCAAATGAAAAAAGTATTTTGAAAAAAAATAATTAAGGGGAAAAAAAAGAAATACATGTAAAAAAAGATAATTCAAAATGAAGCAATATAAAAGAACGTTAACTGCATTATAAATTACCTCAAGAACAAACATACATTACTATATGAGGGATTTTATTGGTGGAAATAAGAGTATTTCCATTGATTTCTGTCACCTTTAACAAGTTATTTTAGCTGTAGAGAAACATTAATGGAGGGGAAAAGAGAAAAACTTCAGGAAGCATCCAAAATTAATCTATCAATCAGCTCTTAATTTGAAAAGAAAAATAACTTCAAAATATTTAATTTAACTATTCAGATCTATTGTAATACTTTGGTCCTCTATTTCCTTACTTTCAAAGGTCATTATGTGCCTTCAAATTGATAAAGTAATATATAACTTTTTAAATCTCTTTGCAACTGAAACCTTGCAGTATAGATAGCTCGAATTTTTGTGAGAAAAGTCAGTGCAATATAAGAATGCATCATTTTACTAAACGAGAATGAGACTGAAAAATATCACAGAAATTTTCTCTCTTAAAAAATGTAATGTTTTTATTAATAGTACATTGTAAATTATCATTTAAGAAACTGCTATCAAGTTACTTACCATCTATATTACTATAAAAGTACGTGATATCATAACTAATTGCATCCCTTTTTAACTTCATGAAAAGAAATTTCTTCTGAAACACCTCCCTTGCTATACTCACTTCTTGCATAATGAATAAGAGCTGACATGTATGGAGATGGGAGACACTAAGAATCCAATGCATTTCAGGACTGGCAACAAAAGTAATGATGCATTTTCATATGTGCTGCAGCCTTTTCTGCATATAATGCTATAAACTGCAGGACTCTGTGACAAAATTACTCTGATCTACAAACTGTAGTAAACTGGAGTTTCAATAAACTGTGTCAATGAAGGACCCATGCCTAACTACATGTAACATTCTGATTTCTTAGTCAACTAAAGCTGAGGGGAAGAAAAGAGCATTCTTGTTTATTCATTTGAATTCCAGAAAGTAAAGGAGTAAATTTAAATTTATGTCACCCCAAGAGAGTTACTAAAGAAAAAAAATCGTTTACATTAGTTATTTAAAAATTAACCTATTAAATATTGAAGCTATTCTCTTAAATCCAATCATTTATCTAGCTCTGAAAACTAATTTGGGGCATTTATGGTATGATTACAAGCTATGTAAGTAGCTATTCCTAAATGACAGTATTTGTAAACAGACCCTCGAGCAAGATCAAAATCTCAGACTCAAATAAAAATAAAATTAGCATGTATATAATGCATAACAGGAGCACTTAACAATCATATTTTTTCAATTTCTTACTTTTAAGTAAAACATTGTGGCGGAGATAATCCCAAAATAGCCGAAAACCAGGCCAGATGCTAGATAACAAAGCCACAAGTTGCCATCAAAGAAAAGATCAGTTGCATGTCCTGCAGCCAGAAAGGGCTGGAAACATCAGAGGGGCTTGAGCTCTCCTCCAGAGGGAAGGTGAAGCTCGTGTCATTCTTACCAATGGGAGCCCATCGTCTTCCCAGCTGGTGGATATTAATACTTCTCACTGATACGCAGCATCTTCTTGCTGTGATGGTCTTCAGAGCCCAATTAAAAAAACCCCAAACATTCTTAAGTCTACATATTATTTCCTCTACATTGTGTTATCAAGAGGAAGCCTGCTTAAGGGTATGATAAAGAATTGAGACAGGTACATAGTTTTTCCAAGACATTTGGTTGTAGTTTTCCATCTCCTTTTCTAGCATTAAAAAAAGGCCCAGATTCTTCTTGTAGCTTCAACTATGCAGGATTTGAAAGATCAAGGGAAGTAAATCAAAGGAATAAAAGCAAGCTTTGTCCTCCTTTTTGCTCATCAGGGAAGATAATTGTTATCAAACTCTTAAACTAAAGAATCTATTTGTTTATTTAAGTGAAATCTGCTGTTGCACAGCGGATAAAGGTGACCTTTATACTGATGCTCTTTGGAAAGAATTTCACTCTGCATGAATGAAGCAAAACTCTCGTCTTTTATCTTACTTGGACTCTGCTTGGACAAATTTGAGAGAATAAGAGGGTTTATGCTCTGCAGCTTTATATCCCAATGACTTATTAAGCCATAAATCAATAAGAATGTGGAAGTGGAAGATCGTCTGGGGTTTTTTCCTTGCTCTCCTATTTTTAGATTATAAGAAATAAAAGGTGTAGTAACTTGTTGAGATTCTTTCACTACTGTCTGCTATTCAAGGGGGAAAAAAAAGAGGTTAAAAAGTAATCTCCCACTTGTGGCGATTGAAGCTATTCTTTCAGTGTTATTTTTACAGGCTGCTTGTGAAACTAGAAGGCAGGTGTGAAAGCTGAGAAGTTTGTTGTACTCCTCATTGCCAGAAAAGCACAGAATAATACAATAGCATACTTCTGTACTCCTGCAGCTGCCCGAGCTCTAAACCCCACCACACGAGAGTGAAATGGTCTGGACAAAGCTTCCTTTAAGGGTAACTTGGTTATCTGCATCATTAATAATAGTGTGTCTGTTTTCTATAAAAAGTTACCAGCCTATCCAGTCACAAAACAAGGAGAATTGCTGGAGACTTTGGTGATATTTTATCATATGTAATTTGCATAAGATTATTAAAGCATTTAAAATTTTCACAATACAAGCCATGCCATCAAGAAGCAAAGAATCACAGGAAACTAATTCAGTTGACCTCCAATGCACAAAAAAAAAATTCATGAAGGAAGTCAATATTTTTTAAAAAACTGCCATGCTAAAGTAAATTAGATTCCAGACAAGCTTAAACAATTAATTTGCATTCTTGCCACACCTTAGAGATTACTGAAAATACAGTATCACCTAAACTAAAGGAGAAAGATAATAAAAATCGTTTTGAATTGTTTTTCTCAGCACTGACCTGCTGCCTCTCCAGGACAACACGGAGCAGTTGTTTCCTCTGAAAGGCATCACACCAGAGGCTGAACACTGCTCAAGCAGCCTCTCAGCTTCCAAGATGAAATATGTATCAGCGACACCTTAATTGACCACTATACTAGAGTGGTGTTCAATTTATCCCTAAATCAGTGTCTTAGTTTTATGCCTCCCTAACTGCTTTCCATGTCATTATCAAGATTCAGCCCTTACATTTGCTAGAATAGACTTTGAAATGCAGCAACTTTTTTTATTCAGAATGAGCTCAGGTCAATCTAACAACTCTGAGATGCTCTTCTTTCTTCTGATGTAAGAAATTTACATTTTAAAGAGAGTATTTAAGAGGGAAATACCAAATGGAGAGTGGTGGAAGAATTTTGTGCAAAGAAGGAGAAGCTATGACGGACCTAAGATGGGGAGCTATAGATAGACAGAAAGCTCTGGTGTCTACTTCAGCTCTTTCTGCTATTTGTGCAGTCTGAATCTCTAAATTACTGATTTTTGTCTTGTTGGATTTATGCATTTGGTCATATTTTTGACATGTTCCATTACTGTCAATTTATCTCCACACAGTGGTAACAGCATCTACTGAAGATAACAGACACTGATTCCCTTCATGAGATAAAAGCCTTCATCTATGGTATACCTCATGCATTTCTGGTAACTGCTGGTGTATACTACATTTACTATCAAAAGTAGAAAGAAAGTCTTTTTACTTCATAAGAATATGTGCTTATAAAGCAAAAAAATTTAGAGGGCTTAAGGCCAATTCATATTGGAAGTTATTTGCTGTTGATTTTCAAAACTGGCAAGGACAGAGAAATGTGAAAAATATGGAAAGAAAATACATGGAAGATAAGTAAATTTTATGCACAAAAGAAGTATTTAAGAGAGTACAGTGAGAAACAGATAAAAGCAAAGTGAGACTAAATATATATGCATGCGTGGAAACACTGATTGAGAAATCTAACTGCAGTGATTTCCATCCTCTCATCACAACTGAGCGTGTACTAAATGAATAAACTGCTACTTGACATTTTCTAAATAAATATCATGAGAAGAGTACTTATTTTACTTTAATGAATCATTTTGGCCTCTCCAACAGAAAGTAGTTGTGATGAACTATATTCTGTTCCGGGAAATACAATTCTATAATGGAGATATATAAGGACTGAAATATGAGAAGTTGTGTTCTCCAACAAGTACTCTAAAAGAGATTCTGATTCATCCATGCCCACTTCTACTTATATTTGCTCATAGCTGTTGACATACTGTATCTGCCATTCTGAGAGCTATTTCTCTACTAGAGGTAAGAAAGCCATATGGTTCGTGGATGACTATGAATTTTTGCAAGGCAAACTGAACTAATATGTGTATAATTTTTTTTCCTATAGCTATTCAAACAAAACTACCCTTTTAGCAAACAGAACATTTTCAATTCAAAGGGATATTTTTGCCCACGTAATTCATTTCTAAGAACTGAAAGTCTCTCTTAAATACAATCATTATTTGTGGGCCAACACTAACATTGTGCATTAGTGGTCCTCTCATTCACCATGCATGGTTAGATACAAACAAATTCACTGTACTGATTAAGTGAAGCAGCAAATAAGACTCATCTTGTTCATGGAGTAGAACCAAAACAGCTGGTTTTGTTTGACTGATGCAGATTCAAAGGGCCCCCAATGGTATACCTCATAAAAAACCCAGCAGGTTATTTGAGGGGTTATGTTCTTTTTATTACTAAAACTCATAGAATTCTCATAGTTACACGATGAAATTGCTTTAACTGTGTAAGTACAAACTGGGAAAAAAAGTTCCTACCAAAGGCAGGTGTAAAGTAACATTTTACCATCCTTGTTAAGGCACACAAAAACCATCCCAATAATTACTCTGAAGTTCACAATTTAGCCAGGCAAAGTTCACAATCAAGCTGAAATTCAGTCATCCAGACTGCATCTACAAATATTTCCTATTAGAACATCTGCTGTCAAAAAACCCTTTCATAACTGTGACATGATAAGTGGACCAGGACAGGCATTGTTCAGGGGAGCTTGCAGAGGGTACCCTCTGGGCAGGATGCTGCTTGATGTTCAGACACAGTGGAAACTGAACACCCAAGCTTTTGCCAGGATCAGGTGTGACTCTCTCTATTCAAGGATACATTTCTTCTATCACATGGACCAATTACTACTGAAATATCTTGTTTCATATATTGGAATTCATTTAGAATATAACTGCTAGTTTTCCATAATGGACCTTGAAATTTCTTGTTCTTGCTTTGGTAACTTTTTGTTTCAACAGCTTGGCATTGACAACAGTATCACTATTAATACTTGTGGGATTTTGCCATACATAAATATGAAATCCCAATTCCATTAAGTCATTATAGATATTACCATTGATTCAGCAAGTCTTGGATTTGACTGTGTTTTTTTGCATTACATAGACAAAACACATTCTCCCCAACACCTGTGTCAAGAGCAGTCTATGTTTGCTGATTGTTAAATTCTTGTTTAAAGCATTTATGACTTCACTCTAAGTGTAATTTCAACTTGCATCAGGAATTTAAACTCATTTCAGAGGGACTGAAAATTCTAAAAAGTTATAAGAGGTATGCCCATACCTTCTAGTGCAAACTAAATATATGACTAACTAAATGCAAATAACACTTTATAGTACTAAAATGAAAAGCTAAAAAAAATCTAAGATAAAATCAACAAATTTATTCGACAATTCTAGATTTTAGTTCATGTGTTACTGAACAACTGCATAATAATTGCATTCTTTGACTTAGGAATATTATGTCAGATCACACAGGGTCTGCCTTGAGCACTCAGAAATAAATCTCCAGTGCATAGCATTGTAATTCATAAAACTACTAAACATTGTCTGAGTCCACTTTAACCACATAACACACATTTTGAACAGCACGCAAAATGATGGGGGGGGGGAAACCTTTCAAACATAAATTATATGATCTGCTTAGCACTGTAAAAATAGCTACACGCAGTAAAATTAAAACTTGCAGTTCTGAAAGAGTTTTGTGCAAACCATCTGGAAATTACTTGAAAGTATTGCTATATTGCTGAAAGCACAGAAATATAAAACTTCTACTCTTCCTATTTTACCTGTTTCTCAGATAAAACACAAAGATGGAAAAATAACTAATCAGAGATGGGAAAGGCTGATACCTCAAATACATTTGCATTATAAAATATTACCATCCTTCCTCTGCTCTACCCCCAAGCTACTTTTTAAAACGTCCAGTGCCATCAGTATGCTCTATTGACACATTCCACTGTAAAAACCACTCAGTTACTAAGACTTCACATGAGATTTCTCCATCATCTGCACTTGGATCTGCACTCGGTCACATTGAGGTGACCATTGCTCCTCGCAGGATGCCTGCCTACAGTCTTCTCCTACCGAAAAGACTAGAGGTATCCAGTGTTTCAAATTTTCTTAGTGCTCCGCTTGTGATGCTACTCTGAAGCAGAGAGAAATAGTTACAAAACTATTTGTAACTATTCCCAGCGCTAAGAAGGGCACTTGAATTTCACAGCCTTGATCTCGGGCTCACACCACCTAAGGTGACGGGAGCACTTGGTCCCCTTCTCAGGACTTTAATTCCGAAGAGATTCAAGTATCTCCTGCTCCCAAGGCACACTAAGCCCGTGTAAGAAAGTGCCGTAACGAACCTCAATTGGAAACAAACAACAATAGGCTGTCGGCGTAAATTAGAAACCTTTACGTTTGAGGGAAGTTGAGGCCGAAGTGCTTATTTATGGATTTATGGCTAAACGCCAGGCTGTACGGCACCGACACCGCTGTTAGAACTGGGACACCAGCAGCGGCAGGAATTAGGTTACGAAGGTGACAGAAAGCGGGGACGTAAAAGAAAGACCCGTTTCTGCGCTTCCCGCCGGCTGGAGGTCTCTCCCCACTCCCCTGCCCCGGACCGACCCGCACCAGCCCCATAGCGCCGGGCCGGGCCGGCGGGGACCGCCCGCCTCGACGGTGGCGGCCGCCAGGCGGTTTGCCGGCTCCGCTCTGGGAGGCGAGGCGGGCTGGGGCGCGCTACGCTCTCATTATGATGCTGGGTAATTATTTTATTTCTCCGGCAGACGGTGTTTCAAACGACCGCGGAGGAGCTCAGCCAACGCCGCCCTCTGCAAAGCGAGAGCCACCCGTAATGGCCCCGACCGAGGGAAGCACAGCAGATGAGCCTGGCGCTCACCCCCGCGCTGCGGGTGCGCGCCCGCGGACTCTCCAGCCGCGCCGAGCCCTGCGCACCCGCGGCGGGGCAGCCGCGCCGAACGCACCTGCCACCCGCCCCTCCTCGGCTGCCGGGCTGCCGCCCCACCGCCCGTGGGGCCGGGCCGTCCCTCCGGGAACTGGGGAGAAGCCTGGGGGAGCAGCGCAGCTCCTCCGACGTACCCGCACCCTCCCCGGCGCGGCACGGCGGCCGGGAAAGGAAAGGGGGGAGCGCTGCAGGCGGCGGTGCGCCGCCAGCCCCGGCTCCCCGGGCCCTCCTCGCGGGTCAGCCCCAGAATCACGCGCTGCCAAAATTTAAATTGGCCCGGCACTGCGGCTCCGCGCGCAGCATCCCCTGCCCGCCGCTCCCTCCGGACAGAACGGCCACACGGAGGGTGCCAGCCCGCGGCCGCCCCGCTCAGGCACCGGGCACCCCGCCGCGCAGCCGTCCTGCCTGGGCTGTACCGAGGCGAAACCCCCGCCACGGCGACACCGCGCCGGGACCAGCGCGGAGCCGGGACACACCGCTGATGGGGGATGACACCACAACCGACGGCGCGGCTGGCGCGCCCTCACCCCGCTACCCAGGCGCCGTCCCCGACGGTGCGGTCCCCGCGCGGACCCGCGGCACCGGCACCCGCCCGTTCCCTCCGCTGCTTGTGCGGAGGCGCCCCGCGAGCAGCCCGGCGCGCCAGCCGCCCCGACGGCGGCCCCTTCCCTCGCCTCCCCTTGCCTCCGCTCCCTCCCTACCTTTTTCAGCGCTGACATTCTAGTGCATTATCAACGCGGCGGGTGCGGGCTGCGGCGGGTCAGGACTGAGGAGACGCCGGGAGCGGGAGCAGCAGCGCGCGCCCAGCGTCCCCCCGGCGCCGCTCACCCGCCGGAGCCGCCGCGCGCCGCCCGCCGCGCGCCGCTCCCAGTCTGAACGCTTACA